>JAJPGS010000243.1:800000-1360000 GCA_028654335.1 Alnus rubra
TGAACAGATAATTTATGTCGCTCATGAGGAGGTAAATGAACAAAGCATACACAACCAAAAGTACGAAGATTATCATAACTAGGATGCTTAGCAAATAAGCGGAAATAGGGAGACTCCAAATGTAGGACTTGAGAAGGTAAACGATTAATCAAGTGAGTAGCAGTTTTCATAGCCTCTACCTAAAACGTGGACGGAACAGAAGATTCTAACAAGAGAGTACGTACCACATCGAGGAGATGACGATTTTGCGTTCGGCTACTCCATTTTGTTGAGGAGTAGAAGGACATGAACGTTGATGAAGAATACCCTTAGATGCCAAGAAAGCCTGAAACTCAGTAGACAAATATTCACCACCGGAATCGGTACTTAATAGAAGAGGAAAACTGATTGGCAACATACGCAAAAAACTCAGTGAAAATACGAAAGACCTCAGATTTAGAGCGAAGAAAGTAGACCCAAGTAAATCTGCTATGATCATCAATGAAAGTCACATAGTATTTAAATTTTTCATGTGAACTCACTGGGGAAGGACCCCAAACATCACTATGGATAAGATCAAAGCAGTGAGATGCCCGACTAGCATGCAAAGGGAAGGGAAGAATTTTGCTTTTACCAAGTTTGCAAGAAGCACACTCAAGAGAGAGAGAATAACTATTTTTATTACCAAGTAAACCAGAGTTCAATACATGAGATAAGATCTGAGTATTAGGATGGCCCAAGCGACGATGCCACACCATACTAAGATCGGAGATATTATTACAAGCAAAAGACTTAATAGAAGAAACTGAAGAAGAAACTGGAACAGGCAAAAATAGTGGAAACAAGCGCCCCACTTTAGGTCCCTTCGCGATCTGCTCCCCCGTTATCTGGTCCTGCACAACACAACCATCACCAGAAAATTTAACATCACAATTATGTTCAACTAATTGGCCAACAGAAATAAGATTCGTGGAAAGCTGAGGAGCAAGAAACACATCAGTGAGCGTAGAAGAGGCATCTCCGACAGCAGCTATTGGCAAAGAACTGCCATTAGCAGTCTGAATAACCGAGTGACCATCATAGGGCCGCACACGACTCAAAGCAGTGTGAGCAGGAGTCATGTGATTAGAAGCTGCCGAGTCCACGTACTAGAGTTTAGGGGAAGGATTACCTTGAAACCCCATTGCTGATAAGGCCGAAATGAGAATCTGTTGCACCATTGCGGGAGTGCAATAATCTGGTGCAGGAGGAGTAGCAAGAGCGGCAGGAGGCGTGGCAAGAACCGAAGTCTGTCATGCTCGGGCTGGACGATGCGAGGGACGAATACGACATTCTTTGATAATGTGACCCTTCTTCTTGCAATAAGAGCAGAATTTTTTAGGACAATTAGCAGCAATATGTCCAGATT
Source organism: Alnus rubra (assembly GCA_028654335.1). Lineage (NCBI taxonomy): Eukaryota > Viridiplantae > Streptophyta > Magnoliopsida > Fagales > Betulaceae > Alnus > Alnus rubra. Next base: position 801,388 of record JAJPGS010000243.1, read on the forward strand.
CCTTGCAGCAGAAACACTGCAAGTTTCGAGAATGCACAGGTGGTCCACGGCCTTGGACAAAAAAGGCAACAGCGGTAGCCCCAGAACTGCCATGAGATTGCTCCAAAATAGCTTGAGTACTAAGACGTTCTTCTTCACGAAGTAACTCACCAAAACAAACATCAAGAGACGGAACAGGAGATCGGTTCAGTAAAGAGGAGCGAACAGATTCATATTCTGGGCGAAGCTTCATAAGAAACTAATCACGATGGGTAGTAGTGTGAAGAGTTTGAATAGTGGAAAGGGCAGCAACAGGAACTTCTGCGGTAACCAAAGCAGCATATTCGTGCCAAAGAGTCAAAAAAGCCGAGTAATAGTCTTGAATGGAAAGACTATTATGCTGAAACATGGCAATTGCATGTTCTAGCTGAAAGCGACGGGCATCATTATCCTGATGATAAACCTTCTTCAAGTAAGCCCACATAGCTTGAGCAGAGCGATGAGGCCTCAAGTGAGTGACAATAGAAGATTCCACTGAACCAAGAAGCCAGGACATGATACGTGCATCCAGCACAGCCCAGGACGGAGAAGACCCGTCAGCCTTAGATTTCTCAGAAGTGGACGATGATTCAACATCCGTGCCATCAATATGACCCCAAAGGCCTTTGCCCTTGAGAAAAAATTCAAACTGAAATGCCCAGGTAGCATAATTGGTGCCTGTAAACTTAACACATACAGGAGCAGAATCCATAGAGAATAAAGAGAACCCGAGAGGAGAAGATTGCCGAGAAACCTACTGAGAGTGACAAACTGCACTGTTGCCCAGAGAAGTGCCGAGAAAAAAAAAACCACCGAGAAAGATAGCACCGCCTACCCAGCAATGACCGAGAAAAAAACCACCGAGACCTCAAACAGAGGCTGCCGAAGACACCAACACAAGCTGCAGAAAACCGATCCGAGAGACTTGAGCCAAGAGAATTGGGCCGAGAGTGACAGACACCGAGAACCGAGAGGAAAAAAAATCGCAGGAAAAAAATTTAGTAATTGGGCTCTGATACCATGACAAAATATTATCTGAATTTCTGCCTTTAGCCTTGAGTTCTGTATATTATATAGACTTTACAAGGATGCTATATAAGGTACCGCATGATTCTAGCCCTATAAATGTAAACTATATTCTGTCAAATATATATGCTAGCTATACAAAATAAGAGATGGAGAAATAAGGAAACAATCGTGGGCAATAAGGAAACAATTATGGACAGCTGTGCTGTCCATTGACAATACTAACTGCATATGGGATGTCTAACCTGATAATCACATATATATATATATATATATATATATATGAATCCTTCAAGAGAATTGGCTACTTTTTTTTTTTTTTTTTTTTATAAGTAATAATTTCATTAAAAAGCTCAAAGGGGCGCAACCCTAGTACATAGGAAGTATACAAAAGAGCCCATAATTAGAGGAGATAAACGAACATGAAAGTAAAAGTTCAGCAAATGACATACGACCCGGACTATGCTCCGAAACCCACAGATATAACATATTGAGCACATTTCTACAAAGAGTCCCAACCGTACTCTCCACATCTTAAAAAAGCCTAGAATTTCTCTTTCGCCACAAGCCCCACAAAACACATAAAGGAACCTGCTTCCAAATACGGATAGCAGAGCCACAACCTAACAAAGTGCCCCATCCACTCAATAAATCCATAACACTATTAGGCATAACCCACTCCACCCCGAATAAGCTATAGAAATAACTCCAAACAACCTATGCCACAATATAGAAGAAGGTGATCAACGGATTCCCCATGCTTTTGCACATGACACACCGCTCTACCACCACAATACCACGCCTACGTAAATTATCATGAGTTAAAATCTTTCCTAAAGCTGTTGTCCAGACAAAGAATGCCACCCGCTTCGGAGCTTTAACACGCCAAATACCATTCCACAGAAAATAGGCCACCTCGTGACAAACCAAGGCTTTATAAAAAGTCTTCACTTCAAAATTCCTCTTCTTAGAAATATTCCACACCAGCCTATCGACCTCTCCGAGCCGAATCCGACTAGAGTATAACTGTTCATAGAATGATATCACCATCTCCACCTCCCAATCCTGAGCATATCGCGAAAGAGTACATTTCAATGAGCCACACCTCCTACCACAGACAAATTATCCACCACCCAAGCATCTGGGGAACGAGCAATAGAGTACAAAGCCGGATAGCATAACTTGAGAGGCTTGTTCCCACACCATAAATCATGCCAAAAGCGAATATGAGACCCCTCACCCACCTCGAAACGCAAGTACTTGGCTACAGTATCCCACCCCGTTTGGATAAACTTCCAAGCACTCACACCATAAGGCCCCGTCGCCGGTAAAGAACTCCAACCTCCCTCACACTCCCATACTTCACCTTAATCACCGATCTCCATAACGCATCACGTTCCTGCGAAAACCTCTATAACCACTTCCCCAATAAGGCTTGGTTAAATTTAATAATATTACAAACTCCCAAACCACCAACCTTGATTGGAGAACAAACCTGATGCCAATTTACTAAATGAAATTTAGTCTCATCCCCCATACCATTCCACAGGAACTCCCTTTAAAGCCGCTCCAATTTCTTGGCTACACTCACAGGAACGGGAAACAGAGATAAATAATAGGTAGGAATGCTGGATAGTGTACTATGAATCAACGTTACCCTACCACCCTTAGATAAATAAAGCTTTTCCCAACTAGCTAGCCTTCGCTCAACCTTCTCAATAACCCCATTCCAAATAGGAAGAGATTTAAACGATGCCCCTAACAGTAGACCCAAAAATGTAATCGGTAGAGACCCAATTCTACAACCCAAGATATGTGCCAACGATTCCACATCATCCACCTCACCAATAGGGACCAATTCGGATTTTCCAAGATTAATTCTCAGCCTTGACACCACTTCAAAACATAAAAAGGTACACCTCAGATTTCGAACATGTTTAGCCTGTACCCCACAGAAAATTAGGGTATCATCTACAAACAACAAATGATTCACCACTAAAGCTTCATTATCCCTTATACCCACCGAGAAACCAGTCAACAAGCCTTGGAGCATAGACTCATTCAACATCCTGCTAAGCGCTTCCATAACCACCACAAACAACAAAGGAGAAAGAGGATTTAGTCCCTTTTGAGTAAAACGTGCATTTAGTCACTTTTAAGCCTTTTAAGTGAAACGTGTGATTAGTATTTATTTTTGGCTAAGATTTATGACGAACGTTTTCTATAAAATTTTATAAACAATGTTAAAGTTAATTTCTTTAATATTATATACAAAGACACAAATTGGGTTACATAATCTTTTATTTTTGACTAAATATTTATGAATGTTGTAGTTTCCATGAACGATCTAGAAAAAAGGTAGAGGCATGTTACTCTTGTACCTCAAACATCCTATTATATAGGTATAAAAAAATATAACAATGACCAAAATAGCCGTAAGGAATAGAAACCACTAGCAACCAAACAAGCACTCTTTCTCCAACAACACGCTAGAGATAGGTAGACTTCGTCGGCGATAACAATAACGGTAGCCACAGACTCCATTGACACCCACAAAGCAACAGTTCGACGTCAACTCAACCGGCCACCAAAGCAAACTTTTCAACCGACGACCACTGCAACTCTCCAGTCACTGCATACGTCACCAACCACCATAGATTATGTCAGCCAACACATCCATCATCCTGATTAATTGCTTCTATTTAGGATAGAACTCATACCAAAGTAGCCGCAAGACCGGTTCTACCATTTACACCAGAACCACCGACGACAACGAAGCTAATGGTAGGGATGATGACGACATCATCACACCACTGAAGATGAAGATGTTGGCACCATCTACCCCAAATCACGAGCATGAAGCCCAATGTTCAGAAGTTTTAAATCAATAAAGAAAGACAGGAAAGAAAAAATAAATAAATAAACAAAAGGAAGGAGCAGAGAGGAGTGGAAACAGTGAGAGGCGTGGGCTGTAATCAAACTGTAGGATCCGATCCCACGTTAAATCATCACTAATTTTAAAAGCTTAAGATGCTAAAAAATAGTAGACTTCATAATTTAAATTAAATTCTAACACTCTCTCTCACGTGTAGTTTAAAATTTCCCTTCTACAAGTGATGCCCAACACATGAGATTTTTAATTGAAATGGAGGGTGAATAACGAAGTCAAAATTCGAACTCAGTATCTTTGCTTTGATACCATATTGTAGGGTTTGTATGGGAAGAAAATAGAGAAAGAAGAGGCTACGTGTTTTCTACGTAGCCACTTTAACTCATATATATATATATATATATATATATATATATATATATATATTGCGAAATTCAATACAAAGACCAAAATACCATTTTAACCCTAAGAAGCTTTTCTAACATTATCCAACCTTGATGCAGTGAGTTGACACACCTCCAAGAAGACATGGCACAAACTTGCTTACAAACACAAGTTCGCAGAACTTATAGTATCACCAGAAATATCACTCATAAACCAAACAGCACCCCCCAAAAAAAAAGAAAAAAGAATTACCTTAGTTTGCATGCACTCTCGAGAGATAAATATAAAAGCTAAATAAAAACCTCTATGAAAAGGCTCAAGAATGCAGTTAACAACCTTATCTAGATTTATTGGTTCCTATTTATTTCAGTACTTACCTCAGTTACATTAAAGTTCTAATCAAGATTTACATAAACTTGTCCATACCAGCATTAGGAGAAAAATGCTTCAATATTTGTAGAAGCATCACTAAGCATTTATTTATTTATTTATTTTTTATATCTTCAAAGTGCCGCGCTTTCCGCTCCCGCCAAAGACACCACATTAAACACGACGGATCTAATCGTTAAACTTCCTGAGCTGGACCACACCCAAACGAAGCGCCCCAACTAGTCAACAAATCCAGCACCCTTCAAGGCATAGCCCACTCTACCCCAAATAAAGTAAAAATGTAACTCCATAGATTGCGAGCAACTTTACAATGAAGTAACAGATGTTCAATGGACTCCCCACTCTTTTTACGCATACAACACCACTCAATCACTACCACATTTCTCTTTCGCAGATTGTCATGCGTCAAAATTTTACCTAACGCTGCTATCCATACAAAGAATGCCACCCTCGTTGGAGCCATTACACACCAGATACTCTTCCAAGAAATGAAGAGCCATTTTGTTTATTTAAAACTTCATAAACCCCTCTTGGAGAGGCTCCAAACTAACCTATCATCCTCTCCATGTCGAACCGGAATAGAATAAAGTCGTGAACAAATAAAAAACCAATTCAGGTGAATACTGCAACATCCATTTTCAAAGAGAATTAGACTATGATTAGAAGAGTAATTCAAGTATACGATGTTCTCAAATGATACGACAGGAACAACATGGTTGAAGCATTGACATTAGTTTGATTGGTGGCTTTGAGAAGTGCACTAACGTTGGCACCATTGCACAATAATTCTATACATACATATATACATATACGCGCGCGTGCGCGCACACATACACACACACACACACATATATATATATATACACATTATACTCCTCTTTAACCATCTATAAGTAAAAGAAAGACAGTATTGGACAAAACTTATATATATAGTGCAATATACATCTAGATGTGGGACTATTACACCACTGACATGCTCAAAACAGAACAAAAACCCAAGATACTGATAAACTCAATAAGTACTTTTCTCGAAAAGAAAAGAAATAGCAAAACCACATGGATTTTTATGTGAAAAGAGAAATACTGCAAATTATGAATGAAGAATTCAATTAATCAGAACAGAGAAATCAAAGATTATGGCCCTATGTAGTAATTTATTTTTTTATTTTTTAAAAAAGCATTAAATTAGTTTCAATAGGCAGCAGGAAAGAACAGTTACTAACAACAAAATGATCTAACTTTCAGTTAACAAATGTCGAAGATCTAACTTAGTGAATGAGATGGAGCAATACCTGGCCTTAAAAGGTGTCTTAGATCTCTTCCATACTTTCAGAGTTTCCAAAATGTCATCAATGGTAACTTTACTCTTAAACCCAATATCACTCACTAACTTTCCACTTCTCACCTGTTTCAATAATAAAAACATAGAACAGTAAAGAACTTGTAGAAATCTATGTCAGTTAAGTCCTCCTATTATATAGGGAGATGCAGCAGTTTCATACAGCTGAAGTTAATAACTCCATTAAGGTGTATGAATATGAAATCAAACATAGCTAGTAGGCATACAACAAAAACAACTTAATTGTACTTTTTTGCTGTTTGACAAAATAAAATTATAAAAAGACTTTATTCTCTGCCTCTCTCCTTCCTCTCTGCCCTAGTGACGGCGCGTAAGAGTGCGTCCAGCTAGGGGTTCGATTTCTGCTCCGTTCTCTCGCATTTGATACCTCTCTCTTAGCTTGTTGTCTCTCCGTCGTTCTCTCTTTCAGTTTTTTGGTGTTCCCGAGTGGTGGGTTTATTTTTTCTCGTCCTGTTGGAAGGGATGTTTTCCCTGTAGGGGTGTCAGTTTTGGCCTGATGGAGAGCCGGTTTTTTGTGGAGGCGAAGTCCTTCCGATTCTCGGTGGAAGCAGGATCTGCCGAGCTTTGGGTGGAGGAAAAGAGGAAAGGGTTTTCAGGTTCTGCTGTGTTCAGGTTGAGCTGCTTTGCCTGGTTGCTGTCGAGGGTGGAAGAAGTTTTGGGTAATCCTGGGATTGAGGAATTTGTCAAATCCTTTAGGGAGGGGTCTAAGGTGACCATCGCTCGGAGAGGTGAAAACAAGTCTGGGCGGTTCTTGGAGGTAGCTGTTTTCGACGGAGGTTGGAGAGGGCGTATTCTCTTTCCTGAAGGTCGGGACGGGATAGGGTGGAGCTGTGTGTCCGGGGAGCTGAGCAAAATTCTGGATTTTCTGGGAACCACGGTTGGGTCGTCGTCTTCTGGCGGTCTTCCTTCCTTTGGTGGTGTTCCATTGGGCGTTAAGCTGGGGAAAGGAACAGGACGTCCGTCGTTTGCGGAGGTGGTGAGTTCTGCAGCATCCGTCTCAGGAACTAGGGTTGCGGCAAAGATTGATGGGGAATGGCCTTTGCCGGTCAGGTGCGACGTGGAGAAGACGATGCTGCGGGGAATGGAGATGGGGGCGGTCCGTCAGGGGAGAGATTGCTCCGTCCTGGAGGAGCAAGCGGGTGGCCCCTCGGGGTTGGACCATCGTGCAGATGATCATTTCAGGTCTCGAGGTTGTGTCTGTAGATCGGTTGGCATGTCGAGGGATCTAGCTGTTGAGGGTGACGGTTCTCTGCAAAGGGATGGCGTGTTTGGAGTGTTCAAGGTGGTTTTTGAAATTTTGGGGCGCTTCTCCAAGGCGCTGGTTTGGGCCTGTGGATCTTCGAATCAGTTGGGCTTTAAGTCTTTGCTTGGGTTTAAACGTAGGGTGGGGCCTGGGTGCTTAAGAGGGTTAAGTTTGTTGTTAAGAGGTTTCGGGTTGGGGCTAAAGTGGTTAAGCCCTATGCCAAACTGGACGCTGGTTCGGGCCTTAAGGTATCTTCGGTTTCTGGTGGGATTTCGAGGCGGAGATTGGGTCCGGGGTGTCTTCTGCGTTCGACGGAGGTCCTTGGGAGCGCTCTTCGGCCGGTCATGTCGGCGGCGGCAGATCCTGGGGTGGATCTGGGTCTGTCTCCTTCCGGGGCTAGTCCAAGTGATCGGCAGATCGTTCCGGTGGTCGAGTCCGTCGAGTCCGTCAATCAGGTTACCGTCCTTCCCCCTCTTCCGGCGCCGGTGTTGATTCCTCCGGTGATTCTGAGTGATCTTCTTTCTGGGGTGCGGTCTTCTTTGGCTTCGAGTTCTTCCGGTTCAGGGCCAATCCTTCGGCAGGAAGTGGCTCTTCCATCAGCTGGCTCTGGCTTGGTGAGGTTGGGTGTTGAGGATTTTCAGTCTGGTGAGCTTGGTGCCTCGTCTGGCAGTGCTGGGCTTGATTCCGTCGGCGTTGTTTTTGGTGCTCCTTCAGGAGCTCTCATTCGGCAGGCAGTCGTGCATTCGGATGCCCCTGCCTTGGTTAGGAGTTTTGGTGGGGATCTTCTTTTTGGGAAGGTTGGAGGTCCTCCCGGGGTTTCGGCTTTCATTCCCCCTTTTCAGTGGATTTTGTTTCCTCTGTGGCCAAGACCGTTCTCCTCTGTGTTTGGGTGCTCCTAGTTACATGGGTTGTCGTCTGGGATCGTTGAGGTAGGAGAATCTTCTAAGGGGGTTGATCCGAAGGAGAGTGTTGTTGTTTACCCCAGGGTAGTGGAAGTTAGTAGGTCATGTTTTTGCACGATGGGGGTTTCGTTCGTGGGATCTGATCAGAAGGGATTTCTTGATTTTTTGACTTTGCTTGAAGATGAGCGCTTTAACTCTGATTCCTCTCCTAAGAAGGATAATGAGATAAAAAGGAAAAAGGGGAAAAGAGAGGTCAAGAATCTAGAATGTTCTATTAATTTCGATGCTAAGGGAGTGGGTTCTAGCCGGGTTAGGGGTAAGAAGTTGGGGGTTTGATGTAGAATTTCTTTTTGGGTTTTTCGGGTGTTTTCTTTTATTTTTTGTGTCCTTTTTGTATACTCCATGTATGCTTAGGGGCGCCTTTTATGCTTTTTTAATATATTATGTTTATTACCTATCAAAAAAAAAAAAAAAAGAGAAAAATAAACTAAGGCCATGTTATTTTATAGTTTGTCAAACGGCACATCTTTTATTTATTTTTTAGGGTTAAATACCTAATTGCCCCCTGTGGTTTACAAACTTTATTTTTTGCCCCCTGAGTTTTCATTTTTATCATAGGAGGTACCTGTAATATGGAAAAAGACGGAAATGGTACCTCCGTTCATTTTTCCGTCCAAAACTAATGTCTCGCCATGTCATCCTACATATGTCAGCGTACTTGTGCGACACCTGTCCTCAGAGCCATGTTAGCGTTGACGTGGCTCAACCACCCCCTTGGCCAAAATGGGGTGCCCATGTCAGCGTTGACATGGTTCTGGGGACAGGTGTCACACAAGTACACCGACACGTGTAGGATGACATGGCGGGACGTTAGTTTTGGATGAAAAAATGAACGGAGGTACCATTTCCGTCTTTTCCCATAGCATAGGTACCTCCTATGATAAAAAGGAAAACTCAGGAGACAAAAAATAAAGTTTTTAAACCACAGGGGTGTGTAAGGTATTTCACCCTATTTTTTTATAAGTAATTAGCCCCAAGGGGAATGGGAAAGAGAGATTCGAACAAGTGACCCCCGTTTCATGAGGCGTGGTCCCCATCCGATTAAGCTACCCCTTTGGGTTGTCAAACAACATATCTCACATCATGTTACACAATAATCCTCGATGAGTAACATAACAAATGAAAATATGTTTTTAAAGATTTTACGTGTGTGTGTGTGTGTGTATATTAACCTATATATAGCATTAACAAACTTTTATACATCAATTGTTGTCACATTTATTAAATGGTCAAACATCTGGATATGTTGCACTAGAGCTAGCAAAGCCAAAACCCAAAATGGCATGGACCCCATTTCTGATTCATGTCAGTCACCCACTGCGCAAACCAGTTAGTTGCCAGAAGGCAACAGATTTTAGCAGTCCTGTATAGACCCCTTCAATGACAAGCATTTAAAAAGAGCCATTAGCAAGATTCACATCTTTGCCAGCTCTGAACTGCAGATTTTTTGTACATTCATAATTAGGGCTTTGAACAATCCGAGCTTGGGCGAGTAGTAGCTGTGCGAACTTGGCTTGTTTACACTTGAGCTGAGCTCGCACAACCAGTACTCGCCTGAGCTTGGATTGTTTATAGGTACAGAGCTCGAGTCGAGCTCAAGTTGACCTTGGCTCGTTAGGAGAAAAATCTTGTGTGAGCTTGAGTTCGAGCTCGCCCATTAGCTGAGACTGGCAGCCTTATGAAGCAGATAGATCTTACTCTGGGAGAATCTCTCTCTCTCTCTAAACAGAATTGAAGAAGAAACCAGAAAAACTAAGAATAAAATAAAAAGTTCAAAAGAGAACACTAGTATATCAAACTAACCTTCGGAACAGCATATGGAGCAGAAGCACCAAGAATAGAGCGTACTGCATCACAATCATAAAATAAATCTTTGGGATAGTGAAGTGCATCATCCATGCTAGATACTACCCAATGGACATCACAAATGCTGCTCATAAATGAAGACTTGAAGGGTTTGCTATCTCCACCAGATTTAGGACTGCAGTAACCTGTAGCTTTGTCACTAAAATAACCATCCCATAGCATATCAAAAACCTCCAACAGATATATACAACTTTTCCGCATGCCATTTTTGGACAATAGGGATATTAAATGGACCAATTCATGGGATTCCCAATCTTTGACAATTGATTCAGGGGAAATAAGGTCTCTTTCCTGCATTAGATTCCTAAAAATGGTAGGAGATATATCAGCAACAGTCTTATGAACTTGAAGTATTTGCACAAAATCCATGACACCTATTTCCTGGAAAAATTCCCTCCATTTTGTTGGCCCACATGATAGCAATTCAGTGACTGGATGCCTCAAATAAGTGGTGTCAACCTCATGCCATTTCATATCTACAACATTGAGCAACTTATTTACATTGACTGGATTTTCATATGCTTTACTGAAATGAATTGGCACCTTAACAGGTTGTTTAAAGCCATGATTTGTTAGAATGAAAGCTTTATTTCGTAATTCAGAGATTATAAACTCCCTTTCAAGACTACAATCGGGGCAGCTAGACTGTAGGTGAATCATTAGAAAGCAAAGATACTCCGTCATCAAATTCTTGTCACTATTTGTATTTCTGCCATCTGTTACAGCTGGCATGATGTTCACCTTCACAATTTTGTGAGCAGACAACTTCTGGACACCAATTCTATGAAGAATCTTGGTTATGTTGTCTACCAAAGTCATGTCAACGCATGAGCTACCATTACCAACAGTTGATGCAGTAAAGAGGGCAGGACTTACAGTCCGAAGTTTCATAAATAAATTTGGGAAAGCTTCAAATCCACGCTCAACATCAAACCTAGTGCTTACTGCATCAGAGTGCAACCAGATTGTACCTTCATCCACTGAGCTGTATGTACCATCTGAAAGGGGAATAAACGATATTTTTCGGAGGTTTTCTATGAGATCCATTTCTGTATCGGAGTTTAAGAAAAATTGTCCAGAAGAATGGAATGACATTGTATAAAGAGCATTTAGCCAAGAAGACAACCAACTCAGGCCCATTGATTTGATGCCATTTTCCATGTGACTTAAACAAGATATAAATTTAAGTAGAATCGTGGGTCCATACTCCTCTAGGCCCAGTGCCCTTGCTAATGAATCAGACATTTTTATATTTCTATCCAGGAATCCAAGGCCAAGATGCTCAGAAAGCAAACCACCAGGAAGAAGAGTGCGTGCCTGTTCATTCCAACCTCTTAGAACCTTGCATGGAGGAACGCATTTGTCACTTCCTCCTTCCAGGAGTAAGCAGTTTGACATACGTAATTTAGAAATAATCAACCTGGGAAGACAAGAAAAGAAACCATGAACTTCCCCAACAAGTGGAACAAAACTCATGAAAGCTGACACAGCTTTTCCTGGATTCTCTCTAAAACACAGAAGATCACAAAAGGATCTCTCCGCATTAACAAACAAACCAGGAAACTCAGACAACAACCACTGGTTCCAGGGACTATTTCCATCAACTTCCTCTCTAGATGAAGGAAGAACAAAATCACCTTGAAGAATAAATTTCAGCCCATAAGTTCTTAAAGGAAGAAATGCAAAAACAGGCTGTTGGTCTAAAAGTGGAAAATAACCCCCGTCAACTGATTCCTGCAATGTAAATGCTATAGAGATTTCTGTTGTTTGCACATCACGACGAATGTTATCTGCCCGCAACTTTTGAGATGCCACAAACCATGTCATTTTCTCTTTTCCATGTGAAATCCTAACAATGCCATCCTCCATGATTTCTTTTTGCATCCGAATGAGCGAATGATTGAGTAAGTTTCTGAAGTTAATACACTTAAGCCGGTGAAGAAAAAGCAACAAAGATGGGTGAAGATCTGAAAACATAGTCATAATGCTCTTCATGACAGTTACGTCTGATAATCTCGATCTGAAAGGAAGGACAATGCAAGTGTTCCAGCATTTATCATCCAATTGATCAGTGTCACTAGAAGCCAGCCTACTATACAAGTCAATATCACATGGAGGTACTACTGTTGGCACAACAAAACCAATCTGACCCTCACTGATATCAAATTTGATATGAAACCCATTAGAATGAATCTCTGGAGCGTCTGTGACCTGCAGATTGACCACCCCACATTCATGAAAACTGTTCATTTATATAGTATAACCATTAATTTGATAAACCAAAAAGTAAACCACCACTCTATTTCAACAAAAAATCATATAAAAATACAATTCACAGTCAGAAAGTAACAACCTCTACGCCAGGTCTCTCAACTTTTTCCACTACTATGTCAAATGTCTAAAAGAAGTAGAGTGCTTTAAAACATAGCTTTGACTCATTTATTAATAGTAAAAAACAGTTGAGCGCCTAAATATGTTTAAACTCTTTATGGGAGATGAGCCTTTAAACACCTACTTTAAAATCTCCTTCTAAACTTCATTCAATTTTTCATGCCCACTTTTGGAGTACAGAATCATAATACTAATAAAATGTTCAAATTCTTTATATTAATTACATTTTAACAACCTTGGGTAGAACACCCAACAACCACAATAACTTTGGACTGCATAAGAAAGATGAACATAGTCAAAGAAGTGAGTGACTAAATTGAAGATGAGCCTCAACACTAAATAATCTGCTTCTGAACCTTTTGAGATTGTAGGTGTTCATTGCTGGAGTTACAGAATCATAACCTTGAGCCACATCAAACACCATTTTAATAAACCTGGGTCAACCTGACATCCACAATAAAGCATGGGATGCAATTGAAACATGAAAAATCAACGGATTGATTTATCATGATCCAAATCAAGTATATATCCTCCAACAACATAATGAGTCATCGAGTAAGCAAATGCAAAAATTAAAATGGGTGGGATAAAGACATAGGAAACAAAGTTACCGACAGGATGCTTGTTAGACAGAAGTGAGTACCTTTTCAGAGAGCAATCGGGGAGTGAATTAGAGAAAGTGCCTGTTTGCCATTGCATTAGGGAGCTAAAAAAGTACTTTTATTACTTAAAAAGTTGTACCAAACAAAAAGCTAGTCCGTTTGGTAAAAAACTCTAAAAGTACTTTAATTTTTTTACTTTAAAAAGGGCTAAACACACTTTTGGGAAAACCTTAAAAATGAAGCTTTTTTTAAAAAGTTCCTTTTGGCATTAAAAGCTCTATTTCCCAATACAATCCCAACATGCTCTAAGATGATGAGGCATGATCTGTTGGCTAGGAGGATGGGGGAAGGGGGGGAGGGGGGGGGGGACTTAGAAAAATTGTCGGCTGTGAAATGTCTAGAATACAACTGTAACGGAGCTAGAGCCTCCTAAGGCAAAGGCACGAGGAAGATAGGGGAACAAAAGAGGAAGGTATGGAACTCGAAGTCGGAAAAGAGATAGAAGAGGAAGAAGACAACTCAAATTGATAGTCTTCTGGAGGATTACCTTCAGAGAAATATGACTGAGACTCAACAAAAGTAACATTAACATTTGTAAAGCAGCGCCACATGACAGGAGAGTAGCACCTATATCCCTTTTGAGTTCGTGAATGTTGTAGTTTGCATGAAAGGTATAGAGAAAAGGTAGAGGCTCGTTACTGTTACATAGCCTACCTCACCCATCATAATATATAGGTTTTGAGAAATATCACAATGACCAAAATACCCACAAACCATAATTGTTAAATCATCATTTGCCCCAAAAGCTTAAGCTGATAGGAAAAAGGTAAATTTAATCATTTAATCAATGAGAGCCCCTTCTATTCGGTCATGGTAGAAAACATGGGTTTTTTGCCCACCAATAACCAGTCGACACGTTAGCTAAAAACAATAAAAAAACTAAAATGCTGCTGATGTACTGAATCCCTCTCACATCTTACCATTTTTCCCTTCTAAAAAACAAAAAACCCCCAAATCACGATTGGTGGACGTTGAACAAGTCAGAAAATTTCACTCCATCGCCGCCCCAACTAGAAGATCTGCACCATCGCCGCCCCAAATCCACAGCCTCATCGTGGCACTACCCAAGCCGGACGCTACCGCCACCAGCCCCAAATCTGCACCACCACAGTCAGGCTGGACACTGTCGGCACCGCCCAGGCTGGACCACGTTGCCAACGCCCGTGCTGAACCACGCCGCCACCGCCCGGGTTGGAACACGCTGCCACAGCCAGGCCAAACCGAACGCTGCTTCTCCGATGTGGGTTTGGACGCTGTCGGCACTGCCCAGGCCGGAAAACGCCACCAACGCCGATGCCGGACCACTCCGGTACCGCCCGTGTGGGACCACGTTGCCACCAACCAGGCCAGACCACTCCATCGGCTTTTTCAGCATTGGACTCCCACCGAATTTGAAAAGTTATTCTCATTCACAATGACAAAATATTATGTGAATGGCTACCTTTTAGCCTTGAGTTTTGTCTATTATAAAGGCTTTACACGAATGCTATACATGGAAAGAAAATAAAGTCCCGCATGATTCTAGCCCTATACATATAAACTATAATCGGTCAAATATATGCCAACTATACAAAAATAAGAGATGGAGAAATAAGGAAAGAATCGGAGGCTGACAAATAAGGAAACAATAAACAATTATGGACAGCACAGCTGTCCATTGACAGCCCAACCCCCCTTTTCCCCCATTAAAGATTCAAAAGCCACCGAGAGATTTGAGAAACATTGCCGCTGAATGGGCAGTGATTGGGTGCTTGCAGATTAACGGGAAAGGGGGCTTCGCAGATTGAACGGTAATGGGAGCTTTGCATGTCGATTGATTTGAGAAAGAGAGGTTTTGATCGTGTGTGTTCTGCGTAGTTTCATTTGGTGTAATATGCTAATGTGTCTTTTTTCTATTAGAGGGCATAAAGGGCTTGGTTTCTGCCAAGTCCGAACTAAAGTTATTCCATTAATCAATACTTTAATACTCTCCCTCACGCGTGGGTTTAAACTCTTTTTTAATAGGTGAGGTTCAACATGCATAATATTTAATTAAAATGGGGGGTGAATGATTGAGACAATGTTCGAACTCAGGACCTTTGCTTTGATACCATGTTAAAGTGATTTAACACTAATAACTCTTCTAACACACCCCCTCAATTTCTAGAGGTCATGATTTCAATCCAGTAAGGGTTGATTCATAGTCTAACTTTTTGAATTTAATCAATGGGTTATTTGGGTAATTTCTACATTGAATCGAAGTCCTTTGAGTTACGATCAGGAGTAGGGAATGATGGTTTTCGTCTTGCCGAATGGAGCAGAGGACTCTTTTGGTCGGTGGTAATGGGCTTCCGGAGCGTGGTATGGATGCTGAAAATGATGGAGGAGAGTAGATGAATGGACTGCCATTGAACGAGTTTTGTAGGTCTCGTCGAGTGGGAGATTCGGTGCTCATTTAGAAACGTCAGAATCACTATGGGCATTTTTTGGAGATTACGGAGTACGGTAAGGGAGGGAGACGTAGCTATGTACTCATACCAAAAGGACGAGATAGTTGTGGATGGGGGCGCTGCATTTCACAGTTGAGGAGGTTGGTGAAACATTTTGAATAGACACAAATCGCAGGCCAGCATAGTAGCCCTATTTACGGGCAGCTGCGGGCGGTGGAGGATCGTCGGACATTCGCGGAAGTGGTGGCAAGGCAGAGGGTAGAAACAGAAAGCAAGACCTTGAGCAAGGGTAGCGTGGGGAAGATTGTCGTCTAGCCTTTTAGCATATTGGATGAGATTGGAAAGAAGGAGAAATTTGCGCCCTGAGATCACGCTGTTCGAATGTGGTCCGAGACATTGCAGTTTGTTGAAGGAGCATTCAATGAGCAGTTGTTACAGCTAGGCTTGGCAATTCGGGTTCATGGGTCGAGTTTGTGTCAACCCGACCGACCCGATTACACAATCGGGTCTAACACAAACTCGACCCGATTAATAATCAGGTTGAATTCTTAAACCCGAACACGACCCTATTGTTAACCGAGTTACCCAAACATGACCCGGGTAACCCATTGTGCAGAATCGACTCTTTGTCTTTGTCTGAAGAAGACAAGTGTGAAGCCCATTGCATCGCATCCAATCATATCCCATAAAACATGGAAGAAAACATGGAGAACATCAGGGAGATATTGGAGAGGAAAACAAGGAGAAGATTCTGCAGAAATAAATGAGAGATGCTACCGTGAGAGAGAGAGCATGAATCTGAGAGAGAGAGCATCAATCTTGGAGGATTTTGTGCCTTGATTTGAGGATCCTTTTGCATGTTTGATTTATCCTCTAACAGGAGGCGTGAAGACGGTGAAGTGAAAGTATGAAGACAGTGAAGACGCTAGGGTTTGTTACTAACTTTGTTAGCGGGTTGACCCGCTAACACGATTATAACCGTGTCATAATCGGGTTGATCCGATTATGACCCAAACCCTGTATTTTCGTGCCGGGTTCACGGGTCGTGTCAAAAATTGCCAAGCCTAGTTATAGAAACCTTATTGTCGCTCAGGAAGGATGCGGATAGGTGTATGGAGCATCTCGATCTGGGCCAGTTTGCACGTGATATGGAACCGATAGAGGGGTTTAAAAGGTCTGGGCCTATTTTGGGTCTAAAGGCAAAGGCCCGTGTGGGGATGTTGCTTTAATTCCACATGGGGCTGTAAACGAGCCGAGCTTGAGTGAATAGTGTATGTGCAAGCTCGGCTCATTTAAAATTATCACAAGCCCAAGTCGAGCTTGAACTCATGAAGAGTTTTAAAGCTCAAGTTGGCTATTTTCAGACAAAGACGAAGAGTCGATTCTTCGCAATGGGTTACCCGGGTCATGTTTGGGTTGGTGGATCTTTCAGAATTCATATTCATGTAGAGCTTGGTGGATCTTTCGCTTGAAGGTTGTCAATTTACTTGGTCGAATAATCAAGAAGATCAAACATGGTCTAGAATTGACAATGGTTTCACAATGGCTTTCTTTCAAAAGTGTTGGGAAATACTGAAAGGATCTTATGGTTGTGTTTGCGGAATTCCATAATAGAGGACAGTTTGAGAAGAGTCTTAATGCCACTTTTGTCTTTGTGATTTCAAAGAAGACGTGTGCTGTGAATGTGAAAGATTTTTGCCCTGTTAGTTTGGTTTTGGTGGGGGGGGGGGGGGGTGTAAAAGATTATTTCCAAGGTTATTATGAACAGGTTTAAGTTAGCATTGGGCAAGATTATCACAACACAATTCTTTCATTGGAGGTCGACAAATTTTGGATTCAATGCTTATTGCTAATGAATGCTTGGATAGTCAACTTCGATCGAGGGAATCTGGGTGCTATGCAAGCTGGATCTGGAGATTGCATATGATCGTGTCAATTGGGAATTCTTGCTCTATTTGCTTCATTGTTGTGTTTTTGGGGAGAAATGGAGGGCTTGGATAGAATTTTATATTTCTACGGTGAGATTTTCTATTCTTGTGAATGGAACCTCATTTGGCTTTTTTAATAATTCTCGTGGGTTGCGACAAGGGGATCCACTTTCACCTTTATTGTTTGTGGTGATTATGGAGGCATTGAGCCGGATGTTGGTTGAGGCTATGGATCAGGGTCTATTGACACGCTTTTCAGTGGGATCCAGGGATAATAATGCTTTAGTTGTGAGGGGTTTTCTTTTTTCTTTTCTTTTTTTCGACCAAAGACCTTTTTCTGGTCCCTATGAACAACTTTTTTAGAGCTTCATCAAGACACAACACGTGTGGGCTTAGCCCACACGAGCAGTGCTACCACTGGGACTATAAACACCAACACCAATATATCAAACGCCAATCACAAGGAAGAAAAACCAAGACTACAAACGAGTGGTTTAGGCTAAGATCCTAAACATGTTCTGATACTATGTCATAGTTTGCATGAAAGGTTTACAGAAAAGGTGGAGATTCTTTACTGTTATGTACCCTACCTCACACAACTTGTTATATAGGTTTTGAGAAATATGACAATGACCAAAATACCCACAAACCCTAATAACTTTTCTACCAGGGGAAAACAATTCTATTCCTTGTCTAGGTGGGATAAAATGGATCTAAACTAAACTTGCATAAAACAAGAAACTTAAATTTGAAGAGAAAAACACCAAAAAAAAAAAGAAAAAGAAAATGAAAAAAAGAAGAAGAAAAGAAAAAAAGAAAAGAAAAGAATGATATCTTGTAACCTGAATACTTGGGTGACACCCTGTTTTATTACTTCAATAGATTGCTTATTACTTATCAAAAAAAAAAAAAAAAAAAGAGAGAGAGAGAGAGAGAGAGAGCAAAGAATGATGATAACAGTGTTTCTTCAAACATTACCCGGAATACTGATTTGAAGCCAATGCCTTTCTGTCCTATGTATCCAGCATTAGATCCTTTCTTTGTTGAATTTCCAACATCACAAAGTGCTCTGATGTTTTTAGCAGAGAAGCCCTGCTCATTATTTAGAACAACAATACCTGACTCTTGAAGAATGAATGTCAGAGTCGGTTCGATATTTTCCGGATAAATATTATCATCAGCATTTTGAACCTGAAGGAAAATAAACAATAAATGGATTGATTTATTGAGTAAAAAAAAAAAAAAAAAAACAGTGACTTCTCCACAGCCTATTGGGAACTTAAAACCTACAACTAAATTCGGTTATAAAATTGAACATACAAAAATTCCATTAATTCAGGATGTACTATAAATCAAGAATGATATGGATTACATGAAGGCAAACTATAAACAATATCCCATTTCCCAAGTCCAACAAACAGGGGCACTATTAATCTTCTTCTGTCACTCTACTTTACAAAACGACATAATAGCTAATAGGATAACTAGTGAGAATGTAAACCCTACAGCTAGAAGTCACAATTTGAACCTTAAATTAAAAAAAAAATGTAGTTACATTTCTTCCTTGCTTTTTGCCATGATGTTAAGGCGCATAAATTGTAGATCAACAAGCTAAGGCACATTGGTAGAAAGTAAATTCAGCAATGGAACAAATATCATGCAGGTACACAAGAATTTAAGATTCTCATATTTTCAACAAAATGATATTTTCTCTTGCCAAATCTGACCATAACTATATTGAAGAAATTCAGATCTTGAACCTGCAAGACTGTAATACCACAAGCAGAAAGAAAGAAGAAAAAGATGTAATCACATTGAATCGATTATAGATAAAAGAAGAAAAAAAAGAGAGGGTGTAATCAAAGAGTTATTTCAATTATTTGTAACCAGCATATAATTCTGATGATATTATGGTATTGCCTACAGACTATATATCTCCGGTGTTCTTATAGGGACAACCAAACTCCAGATTTTCTAACACTGAGACACCAGAAACCTTTAGCAAAGTGAAACGCCAAATCTTTATGGTTCGATACCAGATTAGATCATATATACAAGAACATATGAATACATATTTCAAGTTTACAGTTCTTATTGGCTTTGTGTTGCTTCCAAATGCAATGATGGCATTCCCAATGTGAGTCGGTATGATGGTGCAAGGGTTTGTGTGCATGCACATACATGTATATAGCCAGCTCAAACGGCACTCCTCGCGTAAGAACAGGATAGAGGATGAAATATTGGGTTCAAAACTAACAGGGTGCATGTAATTTACCAGTTAAAAAATAGTACGTACATATTTATCGCAAATAATCTTCTGCACAATAGCAACTCACAATAGTAACCGTGTGACAACTGATAAATACTAGAGGAGATCCACTTTCGTATTCTGTGATATGTTGACCATTTAAGTACCACCAAGTATTTCAAACCTTGCTCTTTTACATATTGCTTAAGCTTCTATCATTGTAAAATATGATCATTTTACTACCAATTAAAGGTAAAAGTATCCTTCATGTCTCTGAGCACTTATACTTGTAGATGATAGACGTAGTTGTTAGAGCGAGAGAAGAAAAAACTCATAGTTAAATAATAACAAAACTAAACCTTACCTAAACAGTGATACTAACAAATATAAAGGAAGTTCATATTTCAACCAACATTCAACACCAGGAAGATCTTCTAGCAACTACGTGGCAACTGTAGATTATACCAGCAATATTTAAAAATATAAAAGCAAAATCGTAACAGAAGATAAGACACAGAAAAATCAACTCTACAAACTTATATGGTTCATCATGTGAATAGTTGTAGTAAGCACATTGAAAGGGACAGAGACAATACTATTACCAGCTCAAGAAGAAAATGTGAATCTTGAGAATATAACTCTTGTGAAAGACAGTTAAGTGCTCTCCCCAGGCGAGCATGCTGCTTCTTCAACATGCTACTTTCAGTGCAAGACAAACTTAGATCCAAACCAAATTCATCCTGCCTGATAGATTCAATGACCAGGGCTGCATTCTTATCTTCATCAAGTTTAGACAAATGTAGCGTGTGACCACTGCCAACTCTATCATCAAAAACTTCTAACCCATCAATTGACTGACAAACTCCAGTCCTTTCTTCATTACGCCCATCTTTCACAACAGGTACACTCATATTTAGTTCAGAAATGGCAGACTTACCCAACGCGTCTTGCATATTCTTTGAGCCTATGCTTTTCTCAGGCCCAGTAGCTTTCAAGCATACAGTTGCACATGCAAACAGCTCAGTAGCATCAGTGGAACAAAATGAATGGTAATCATCAATCCACTCAACAATACCAAGAGTCAGTCCTACTTCATGAAGCATGAGACTCTGCTCTGTTTGATTGCATTCATGCAAAATGCCAGAAGCAGCATCTGTGAAGAGAGCGCGCATTCCAGAAAGCAAGACATCAGCAGCAAAACAACGAAACTCTGTGGGTAAATAGCCAAGACAATCAAGGACAAACCTTGACACAATAGGCACAACTTTATTCATTTTGCATAAGTTAATATGTAATTCACTACTCAAATTACTAGTAGCAACTTCATCAACCTTTTTCTGTCTAGCGTTTCCTTGCACAAGAGAGTTCTGGCTGTCATTTACTTCCATATTCTCCATAGAATTCTTCATAATAACTTCAAATGCTTGGCGCGCATGACATTTTAAAAGGGGCAAGGGAACATATTTTTCTCCCCCGACCAATGAGAATAGAGATAACAGCTGCAGTGCTGTTCGGAAAGAGGATCCTTGAATTGCAGCTTCCAAGAATGAATCCACAGTAGCTGAATGATCTATGCGCATGACCTTTCCATCTTTAGTCACTAAACACAATAACCCTTTTGTGTTGACTTCATTCAACAACCATGGTACAAGAGGGCCAAGTGAGGGAGCAAATAGCAGGTCCCAGTGTACCCATAAGCTTAAGTCCAACATCAGCGGTGCTCTAAGTAAGACTTCAATTGCATCCTTGGATGTAACAGGTTTAAGGGCTACTGCTTTCTGGCAGTGGTCAACTCTCACCCTGGTGGTTTCCAATAAATCATTTTCATCATGGGTTGATGAGTCTTCAACATGATACATTTCAAATAATGTTGCAGAAAATAGGACACCTTTTGAAATTACAGTGTTCTGATGCTTCCCCACAATATCTAGAAAATCTGCCATGGAACCATTTTCTAAAATTTTGAAACTAATCAATGGGAATTGCCTCACGAGAAGTGAAGAAATCATCTGCTTCGTAACTATTTCATTGTCCCGTAATCCATTCAAAGCTTGTGACACTAAAACAACCAACTGATAATGGAGCATGCAAACCTCCAGAGGGGATTTTTCATATATGTCACCTGTTAAGAAGTTGTATATCTCATCAGGTAGCGAAGAGGCATGTTTTTCGAGGAACATTAAGAACTCCCCATAGCCAAGGGAATTGAATGTCTTGACAAAAAATTGCTCCACCAGCCAAAATTCACAATCATAAAGCTTCCTCAAGAGCATAATTCTCCTTTCAAGAAGTGATTCTCCATAAGTCTTGATTTCATACTCAAGCTCAAAATACAGTGTTACTTTCCTGATTATGTCTTCAACAGAAACACCTGTGACATCTAATTACACAAGAACAAGATATAAAAGTAATAGGGGGACAATATTGAAAATTGAAATGATAGTAAAATGAGGGAGGGAAACTCAAAAAGAATCAAGAAAGTAGAAGCTACCCAAATTCACTTATGAAGTATATAACACCAAATTATTCCCAGCAAGCCAAATGAAAATGGATCTTTTGGTTAGTGAATATCAAAGTGCAACACAATGTTCCTAGAAATTTAAGCATGAATATTACAGTAACGCCATTATGAGGAGAGTACTTAAGTAAACTTCAGCAAAATTTTAACATTCAAGATAATATCAAAATGTGTAGGCCAGTCACAGGTTTGAACTACGATTTAACAAAGCCTATTTTAAAAGCAAACAGTACTCACTGTGCGTGTGCTCCCCACTGTGCTCAGCTATGACTGATGTATCCTTAACACTTGGTTCAACATCTGTGATCTCATATTCAGAACATCTTTCCATACTTGTTTGTGTTAATTCCTGTTGACTTGTGGTGTGGAGAGTATCAGACATGCAGTCCCACATTCCAGATTTGATAGATGAGATCTGCAATATGGAAAAAACAATATCACAAGGTTCAATCTCATATAGAAGCATCACATCATGGATTGATAGGTGAGTCAATACATCTATGCAAACAGAAAATGTAAAAAATAATAAAAATAATGAAACTCAAACAAACAAAAGATGTATCAAGTTATAGCACCTAAACCATCTGGAGAAACCTAAAAGATTATTTTATAGAACACAGAGAAAAAAACCATGCTGCAGCCATGCGATACACTTCATTTGGCTGAGTAATAGACAATACAGCGTTGTCCTTTAAAAACAGGTTAGGGAAGGAGCACCCTGAAATTTTACAAGGCCATGCAACAATAGCCACTTATGGTAATCATACTCTTCTCTTTGTGAGTAATTAAGGCCATTGGGATATATATGCCACTCCAGTAAAATAAGATCTAATTTCAAAGTCATTAGAAGTTAGTTTAAGCAAATTCCAATGATTTTAGGTCAAAATAGCACATGCGCTCATACAAGATAGAATCCATGATTCACCCTTAAACCCCAATTTACCAGTGAAGGAGATATAATTTGGGATTGTGTCTCCCCAGAGAGATTCTGAATTGGGTTATGCCTGTGCCTGGGAAAATAATGATCTCACTCCATCTGATGCAGGAAACAAAGTGGTTATATCTTTCACAGAGATGCTACTTGATATATTACATCGAAGTCTTCCTTCAGATGTAATTGAACTAGAGCAAGCATTGAGTTAGGGTGTAAGAGTTGGTGGAAAGGTCATGGACACACCATTTTCTCGGTGGAGGGATGGGTTACTTAGAATTTTGTTTTGTGGAATCCAAGTCTTTTGAGTTTCGGTATGAGGTTAGTGGTGGAGTGTAGTTGGCCGAGAGGAGTAGATGTATTTTTTGAGCGGTCATCCCAGGGTGGCCGAGTTTGTTCTGGTTGATGCAAGCAATGGAGGGGTTCGACAATGGAGACGATTCCAGCGAGAATTGGAGAACTTATCGTCAAGGGAGTACAGCGTACGCGGTGCAGAGACGAGGGAACAAGCATGGACGATTCCTTCCTTGAGCTGTCGGAGTATGGAGGGGGAGGGAGGCGAAGTTTTGTTGTTATCCCAGAAGGTAGCAATGGGAAGGGATGGTTGGACTGCTGGGTTCAGATGCAGAGGTTGAAAGGCTATTATGATAAACAAGGTCAAGGAAGGAAAACTGAAGGGAAGCAAATTGTTGTAGCACTAGCAATGTCCGGATTATGTCGGGATGGGCGCTCGTATGCGGCAGCGTTAGAAGGAAGGACGACCGGCGAAGCTATCACAAATATGCGCAGGGGCAGTCTGAGCAATACTAGGTCTTGTACGGAAGCAAAGATGGAAAGCCCACAATCGAAGGCCAAAGATCACATTGCAAAAGCAGGTGTATCTACATTGAAAATGGAAGACGTTATGAAGCTGAATATGGGAGATGCGAAGGATCTGGAAGATTTGAAGAGTTTCCTAAGGTTCTTTAAGAGGGAAGCCGAGCGTTGGTTGGGCCTGTTGGAGTTGGGCCTTGAGAATAAAGATGTTGGGGAGTCAGGTGGGTTGCAGGTTGGGTTGGTGAGCGAAAATGTTACAGCCAAGTGCGAGGATAGGCTGAAACAGGAAGACCCAATGTTGAACGAGACATGTGTAGATGAACACACAACCCGGTTGCAGTTGTATTCTCACCGGTCACCTTGCAAGGTGATGCCTCAGTGGAGAGTTAAACTGGAGGAGTCGATAACGTCGTTGGATTCCAAACGTCTATTGGCTCTAGAGGCGGTGCAGTCTGAGAGGGCCGAACTAGATCCTAGGAGTGGGGCAGAGGTTGTTGCTGGCATGGTGTTGTTGGCAGGTACAAGTTCAGCTGGGCCTCAGGCAATTAGCACTGAGAAGTGGTCTGAGGTCGTCGACGAGGTGGTTGAGGGTGAGTATCTTGCCAAGGCAAAAGACAAAGAACTTTCAGCAGTTGATGGGGGCACGTCGGTGTGTCTGGACGTTGGACAGTCTGGGGTCTTTTCAGAGGCTAGATAGTCTGGAATCTTCTTAGAAACTGTCGTAGGGGTGAAGGGTAAGCTTGGGGTATGTTCAGAGTTTGCCCATAGTGATTTTGGAGGAGTCTTGATGCCGGTGCCAGCAGTTTCAAGCGTGGCTACAACGGTGGTTTTGACAGACATGTTTCAGCGTGAAACAAAGTGTGATGAAGAGAGGATGGGCAAAGGTTTTTTTGCTGTTGAAGGGCCGCAACTGTCTGGCCAGATGGGTGCTATCATTTCCGTGGGTCATCCTAGAGAGATAGTGGGGTCTAAGGTCTTGTCGTCTATGGAGGTGTATGATGTCGAATATTAAGTCTCCCTCTTACAAGAAGTGGTTGATGAAGAAGGGGAAGAGTTGGAGGATAGTGGCCCACTATCAATTGTACCCTTAGCAATGAGTGTGGGAAAAGAGCGGGTGAAGGGTTTTTACAAAGTCGTAGGGTTGTCATGTGATCGTTTTGAGGATAAGTTGATGACACTTTTTGAAGAGATTGAAGCTACTAGAGATTAAACGATAGCAAAGACTATGTCTACGGTCATCTCCACATTAGGGATGAAAGGCCAGCGGGATAGAAAGCGGTTGGATTGGTCCATTAATTATGATAGAAAGGAAAATGACGATGGGAAAGGAGGTTAGTCGTCTAGATTGGCTAGAAAGGGGAGGGTTGTTAAATTTTAATTATGAAGCCCAAGATAATTTCTTGGAATGTGCGAGGCATGAATGAGCTTGAGAAAAGAATGAAGATGAGAAGGCTGTTGAGGGAATGGAAGGCTGATATTGTGTGTTTGCAAAAGACTAAAATGGAGGTTTTTAGTAGGGAGGTGGTTCGTAGTGTTTGGGGGTGTATTCATGTGGATTGTGTGAATTTGGGAGAGGGGCATCAGGAGGTATCTTGTTAATGTGGGACAGGAGAATGGTAGAGAAGGTAGATGAGTGTGCGGGGAGTTATGTGGTACCAGAGAATTTTGATTGGGCGTTTGTGGGTGTTTATGAGTCTGATGACGATGGGAATAGAAGAGGGCTTTGGGATGAGCTTGCTAGTTTGATAAATATATGGGAGTTGTCTTGGTGTATTTTTTTTTTTTTTTTGGGGGGGGTTCAACATACTTCCATTTCCGTGTGAAAGAGGGTAGTTTTGAATAGGGTCTCATGTATATTCCAAGGGTTAGGGGGAGATCCATGTGGTCCAATTGTCGTGCTTGGTCCAGAATTGATCGATTCTTGCTTTCTATAGAATGGGAGGAAAATTTCCAAGAGGTCTAAAGACGCCTCCCTTGACTACTTTCGGATCATTATTCATTGTTACTGGATTGTGGAGTGGGAAGACGAGGTAGGGGGTCATTTAAATTTGAAAATATGTGGTTGCAAGTAGAAGGTTTTGTGGAGCAAGTTAAGAGGTGGTGGGGATCCTACATTTATGAAGGTACGTCAAGTTATGTGTTCACTTGAAAGTTGAAAGCATTGAAAGTTGACTTGAAAAAATGGAATGAGGAGGTGTTTAGGAATGTTGGGGTGCAAAAAAAGGAAATGAAGAAGGTTCTAAGTGAGCTGGATATGATTTCAGAGGAGAGATCGTTATCGGTAGATGACAATATCAAGAGAGAAGAATACTGTAGAAGTCAAGAGTATTTATCTTGAAGAAGTTAGTTGGAGACAAAAATCAAGGGCATTGAGGTTAAAAGAGGGTGATAATAATACGAAGTTTTTTCTTCCATTGGTTGGCAAATTCACATAGGAGACATAATTCGATTGAGTCACTACTGGTGGATGGACAACCGACTAACGAGTCCACAATTATTTAGGATCAAATTATGGATTTCTATAAAAAACTATACTGTGAGCAATATAAATGGAGACCAAGGGTAGATGATTGATCTTAACTTTCCATTGATGATGGGGAAAAAATATGAATGGAACGCGAGTTCAAGGAAGGTGAAGTTTGGGAGGTAGTACGAAATTTCAAAGGCGATCAAGCCCCAGGTCCTGATGGTTTTACTATGTTTTTTTTTCAAAAATGTTGGGAGGTTTTAAAAGCTCATATTATTGCGGTTCTGAAGGAATTTCATAATACTGGAAAATTCGAGAAGAGTCTAAATGCTACTTTTGTTTCGCTTATTCCGAATAAAGCTGTAGCGGTGGAACTCAAGGATTTTCGACCAATGAATTTGGTAGGTGTAATGTACAAAATTATTTCGAAGGTTCTAGCGAACAGGTTGAAGTCAGTGTTGGGGAAGATTGTTTTTCACTCGCAGATTGCCTTTATCAAGGGGAGACAAATCCTGGAGTCTGTATTGGTGGCTAATGAATGCTTGGATAGCCGGCTTCACTCTGGAACACTGGGTATTATTTGCAAATTGGATTTGGAGAAGGTCTATGACCATGTAAATTGAGAGTCTTTGCTTTATTTTTTAGAGAGATTTGGTTTTGGGGAGAGATGGCGAGGTTGGATTGCTCATTGTATCTCAACTGTCCGTTTCTCTATCAACATTAATGGGTCGCCATCGGGGTTTGTTAGTAGTTCACGAGGTCAACGACAAGGGGATCCTTTGTCTCCTTTACTGTTTGTGTTCGTGATGGAGGTTTTAAGTCGGATGTTGTTTGCAACAGTTGAAAGCGGCCGACTCTTTGGATTCTCCATGGGATCGAGATATCAGGAAGCTATGATTGTGTCTCATTTATTATTTGCAAATGATACCTTGATCTTTTGTGAGCCTAATGTCGAACAATTCCGTGATTTGAGATGCTTGTTGCTATGTTTTGAAGCGGTTTCAAGGCTGAAAATCAACCTATCGAAATCCAAGATTGTTCTTGTAGGTGATGTAGGGGATATGGAGGAGTTGGCTAGCATTCTTGGGTGCGGTAAGGCTTCACTTCCTATCAATTATTTGGGTCTTCCTTTGGGTGCTAAGTATAAGGATTCTAATATTTGGACAAAAATTATTGAGAAGATGGAAAATAGATTGGCGGGATGGAAGAGATTGTATTTATCAAAGGGTGAAGGTTAACATTGATCAATAGTATTCTTTCGAATTTGCCAACATATTTTTTGTCCCTTTTCCCTATTCCTATGGGAGTGACTAATTGCTCGGAAAAACTTCAGATGGATTTCCTTTGGGGAGGTATTGGAGATGAGCTTAAATTACATTTGATTAAGTGGTTTATGATTTGTTCATCGAAGGTTTCAGGGGGAGGGGGGTGTTTAGGAGTGAGAAATATAATTCAGTTTAATAAAGCCTTATTGGGCAAGTGGCTATGGCGGTTTGCTATGGAAAGCGATGCTATTTGGAGAAAGGTAGTGGATATTAAATATGGTAGTATAAGGGGTGGTTGGTATTCTAAGGAGGTTGGGGGTCCTTTTGGAGTAGGAGTGTGGAAATGTATTAGGAGGGGTTGGGATGCTTTTGCAGCTCATGTGAGAAATGAGGTCGGAGATGGTACTAGAGTCTTGTTTTGGCATGATGTGTGATGTGGAGATTTACTTTTCTAAAGTTTCCTTTTCCATAATTATTTACTATTGCGTGTGGTAAGGAAACATAGGTGGCGGAGAATATGTAAAGACAAAATGGTAACATTCTGTGGAATATTTTTTGTTTACTTGACCTGTACATGATTGGGAGGTGGAAGTGGTCTCTAGATTTTTTGAGATGTTGTATTCTTTTAAAGTAAGGTATGAAGGAGAGGATAAAATTTGTTGGATTCCTTCGAGAAGGAAATCATTTGAAGTAAAGTCTTACCATAAAGTATCATCTGTTCCTATTCATTCTTCTTTTCCTTGAAATAGTATTTGGAAAATTAAGGTTCCTCCGATAGTAGCTTTCTTTGTGTGGATGGTGACTTTAGGAAAAATTCTAACTTAGGATAATTTACGCAAAATGAATATTATTGTGATGAAGTGGTGCTGTGTGTAAGAATGTGGAGAGTCCATTGATCATTTGTTCCTGCACTGTATGGTTGCTACAGAATTGTGGAGTATGATATTGTAGCTGTTTGGTGTTGCATGGGTTATGCTTCATTCGGTGATCGATATGTTAGGGAGTTGGAGGGGGCAAAAGGGCAACTGGTTGTTGGTGCCGATGTGGAGAATAACTCCATTGTGTTTGATGTGGTGTCTATGGATGGAACGAAATGCACGCAGTTTTGAAGATTGTGAGACTGATTCGCTTAATTTGAAGAAATTGGTGATACAAACCTTGTTTACGTGGAGAGTGATGCTACATAATCCTACATTCTATGTCTGATTGTTTTTTTTCTTATTTTTTACATTCATGTTCTTCTTTCTCTTTGGATTAGAGGTATTGTGTATACTTCATGTATACTTTGAGTTGCGCCCTCTGCGCTTTTTTGGAATATACTTTACTTATAAAAAAAAGAAAAAGTAAAACAAAAGAGAGATATAATTCGGTCCAGTTCTAATAGTGTTAGGGTTGATTGATGTAAATGGGTATTCTGGCCATTGGTATATTTTTCAACATATATAATAAAACGTGTGAGGTAGGCTACGTAAGAAGTAACAAGCCTCCTCTTTCTCTCTATAAAGTATTTCATTCAAACTTGACAACATGGTAGAGCCTAGGGATTAATTCTTTTCCCTGCGATCCTTGTCCTTTCTCTCTGCTTCCTTTCTTTCCTTCGTTTTTTCCTCTCTCACCCATTCTATTCTTGCTACTGATTGAAGAATACTGAGGTACAAGGCTTAATACATGTGTTAGGAGAGCGATGGCATTGAGATCACTGTCATCAATAGTGTGACGTCGATGTCATCGCCGTTATGGGTTCAGTCATAGTTGGTGGGTTTGATGCAACCAGTGGAACCACAATCGTGGCTACTGTGATTTAAGCGTTTCCCTGCATTGAAGAATTGATCAGGGTGGTTGGTTGGTGTGGTCAGTGCTCTATGTGGTGGTTGGTGTTGTCTTTGGTGGCTAGAGTTGAGTGAAGTGGCGGTTTGGTGAAGTGGATATTGCGTCGTTTTGATCATCGATTGACACTAACCGTGGTCGTAGTGGCCAGCGGGAATGTTTGAGTGTTGCCGGTAAATTTCCAGCGAGTTTTGGAGAAGATGACGACAGTTTGGTTACCAGTACTCACTGTCCCTTATACACAATAAAGATATCCATAGCTCAATTCAAGCCATTCGTAATCTAGAACAACATTGAAGGAAAACGCTTCCATTCAAAAGGGGACATGCATCACCCCCATAAGATTTAGGGACATGCATATCAATCATTAAGGATCGAGCTACCTCAAGAAGATGTCAATTTTTCTGCTCAGCAACTCTATTTTGGTGGGGAGTATCAACACAAGTAGTTTGATGGATAATACGTTCACGAAAAAAAGCATTGAGACAACTAGACAGATATTCACGCCCATTATCGAAACGAACAATTCTGATAGAGGCATTAAATTGGGTCTGAATCATGTGGTGAAATATTTGAAAATTAGAGGACACCTTACTTTTCTCTTCTTCTTCTTCTTCTTTTTTTTTTTTTTTTTTTTTTTCTATAAGTAATAAAAGATTTATTAAAAAAGCATAAAGGCGCCCCTAGGTACACAGGAAGTATACGCTAGAAACACCTAAAGTTAACCCGCAACAACCAACAAAACCAACAGAAAAAACCCTAAAACCCAAGAAAGAACAACCAAACAACCACAAAGGAGCTCAAAAAGAGTTACAAGGAAAAACTAAACGCCCGAGAGACAACCCACAACCCACCAAAGCAACAACGAACCCTACAAGACGTGCGCCTATCCTTTCCTACGCCTGGAGGAAGCTAAACCGTTGCCATTATTAATGGAGCTTTGCAGATTCAGAAGCTCCCTCTTGCCTTTTGACTTTTGGCGTGCTAGCATTTTCTCTCTCAGAAACTCTTCCTCCATGACATCCCGAATAGTCAAGGCCTTCTCCTCAAAAGCACCATCCAAAGCCCAATCCAAAGGTAAGCCATTCCAAAGCTCATCATCCTCCTCCCAAGGCACAATCTCCCCGTTATGATCAAAATCGACAGGCCAATTGCAAGACAGGGGATAAACCATTTCCTTCAGAGGAATAATGAGTGAGACAACCTCTCGAGGGCGATGAAGGTCCAACCATCCCGACCTTGGTGACCTTCAGCGGCGATGTGGGATGAACTGGCACCTTCGGGCGAGGGTTGAGAAATCCCTTCCTAAGACCATACTTCACTGGTGGCTCTACAGCCTTTCACTACCGGCTCAGCAGCTGTAACCTTTTTAACAAAGCAGCCAACACTCATCTTCGCGACTTCCAGAGAATCAGAAAATAGCTCCTCATTCCACTTCACAAATTGCCCTTCCCTTAGCACCTTCGCCCTCCTGTAGTAACACTAAAAAGGCTTAGAAACCACCACAGGGAAGGGAGAATGCAACTTCTCGCCCAACACAGCCGCTCCAACAAGAGACGGAGGGGCAAACCTGGGTTGAGGAATCTAAAGCGGCCTCAAAGGAGAGACCTTAAACACAGGATCCGGAGGACGAGCTAGAGAAGGAGCCACCGGAAAAGTAAGCTCCAGTGCCGGCGAAGGGGGAAACCCAAATTTTTTAGAGGCTGGAGGAGCTGACGACGCTAGACCCATGCCCTCTGTGGTTACCAGCGCATCACCCACCAAACCCCCAGGAGGAGACCGAACTAAAAACATCCCAGAAGACCACTCTAGCGTCGTCTCCAGTAGGGATCTAGATGGACAGGCAGCTTTAGGTTTCGGCCAAAAACAGGCCACGTGGAAACCTAAATATTTAAGACCCATCCCCAACCCGGAAAATCGGCCCAGAAAGTTTTCTTACAGCCCGGCCCAAGGCCACATAACCCAGCTTGTTCCACGTACGCGTTCTCGAATATTCGGATTTCGAATTTTCAAAATTCAAATTCAAACGAGAAAGAACCTTCTTACCCTTCGGACGAAGATGCTGGTCTTTGTCCAACAGTTCTAGCAGCGGGGACTCCAACGAGAAGTAATCCACCACCGATCACAGTTCAACCTCTGCATGCCTTACCATCGGAAGAAGGTCAAGAGCACGCTGCTCCTTCGGCGACGCCATCCACCCAGAATGACGACCCCCCACGATGGGCTTCTTCTTCACAGCCGAGACCGAACCAGACCTCAGCACCTCCACAAAGGAGGGCCCCTTCCAAAGAGGAGCCAAACTCAGCCTAACCTCTTCTTCCCCAACTATCTTGAGCGACGCAAGCAAGGACCCAGACCCTCAACCCGCTTTGGCAAAGAGATAATCTCTGGCCTTTCTCTGCTCATCCGAGAATTTGAACCAACCCTACCCTCTACGCCCCTCAAGGATCACAATAAACCCTTTCCGGCCACCCATCCTCTGTTGCCTCTAAGAAACGGCTTGCTTGGTTGCCACCTCTCCGAGCAATCAAGATTTTCAACCTATCCCTGAAGGATTTGATGAAATCTTGATCTTCCGGATGTCCTAAGAGAATCTCCAACGTCGATGCAAGCCACTCAGAGCACTGAGAACTGATGATGATCTCCTCGGAAAAAAACTTTTTCTTTTCTCCCCCACCCTCAACATCGACGCCCCATCCAACACCGAGAAGACAAAATCTTCGACTCCACGATAAAACTTTTCTCCATCTCAACACACACCCAACACTCAATCAGCCACCTCAGAAGTACACATTGTCGCCGGAAGACAGAAACCCATCAAATAGACGTAGGTGGTCCGAGAAAAATCTTCAATAAAAGCTACTAACCATCGATGACTAGATAAAGAGACCACCTATGAAGGACCCCAAACATCAGTGTGAACCAAAACAAGAGGCACATTGCTTTTGGTTATACTAGGAGAGAATGACACCTGATGATGTTTAGCAAGTTCACAAGTTTCACACTGAAACTTAGACACATGTGACACCAGGCAGAACTAAGATTGTTCTAACCGAGTATAATAGTAGCATAAATTAAGAATTGAAAAAATGAAAAGGAAAATTAGGAAGAGAGAAAATAACAAATAAGGAAAAAAAAAAAAAAAAAAAAAGACCCTAGTCGCCGCAAAGAAGTAAAGAAAGAATAATCCTGAAAGACCGAAATTTTATTGATACTCAAAAACTGAAATCCAAAATAATACAGACCTGCCTTTATATAGGTTAAGTTTGAGTACTTTCAAAGTAAAATACCTGGAAAAAAAAAAAAAAAAAAAAAAGAGATAAAAAAAAAAAAATAACCCTTAACTTGGACACAACAAAATTCTTGTAGACAAATAAATAAGATATTATTCTAAAAATAATCTTCAAATATTATGTCTTATTCTTTTCATTCTTGAGCTGATATTCTTCGTCAATATATTCTAATTTAGTTGGTGATTCTCCTGCATTGCTCTTCGGCCTGGAAAGAATTTGTCCTCGAATTCAAATCATCTTTTGCCTCGATCTTTCAATGTCCAATCAATCCATGTCATCCCGTACTTCTCAACACCAAAATAACTTGATGCTGGAAGAGAAACAACTTGCAACCCATCACCACTTGACTCTGAATAGTAGATTTGAAGTTCTTCGCACCAACTTGAGATAAATCAATCTTCACACGCTCTTCATTTATTTCTCCTATTCACACTCCATAAAAGTCTCCAAAGAAGGATCAATTCTTTCTTGACCATAAAAATTAAAATAGTTATCCAACATGCCAAAACCAACATCCAAATTATTACTGAGAATTTGATACAAAAATTTCAATCTCAAAGAAAGAAACATAACTAATTTCCTCATTACACAACTAAAATCCTTCATTATGTGGACTTTCATCAAACACATGGTAGTCATTATTTTCTTCAATAAATTTTAATGTATCAACCACAAAACTTACCTCGTTCAATAAATCCTCTTCGCCAGGATAGACGTCATAGATTGGTGGAGAGACCCAATCTACAAAAAGCATTATCCTCAATAAATTCACCTTCCACCTCCACATAAGATGGATTTGGTAGATGGGCTTGAGACTTGCTAACAACAATTAAGGCAGTGAGTGCCAGAAAATTTTGGAATCTCAACTCTGAAGCTTAAGTCCCCATGCCGCTCATCCTAACCACGTTGTTCCCGAAGCAGAATAGGATTATGATACAGGCTCTTGAAATTGGATTCTGAATTGCAACCATCAATATCGCGATACATCTCCAAGTTTTGTGCCGCTAGACGTTGGGTTAACTTTGCAACCTGTATCTGTAGGCCTTCAATCATCACGTCTTGTATACTGTGTTCACGATAGGAGACTTCCTCATTCGGAACCTGTCCACGCTGACTACGACCACCAGTCATGAATACTGATGAAAAAAATATCCCAAGAAGACGCGCTCTGATACCAATTGACGTTAGGCATAACTAAGATTGTTCTAATCGACAAGTTTTGACTGCATAATGTTTTTGAACTAATTTGCCAAAGAGAATTGTGTAACCTGTTTCATCAATATTGCTTTGCAATCGTCGCTAGCAGCTCTCGCCTCTCGCCTCTCGCCTCTCTCCTCTTTTCTTTCTTGACTTTTCTCGACTTTTTCATCCCAGCAGTGGTGCATGTAGGCGCGTCCCGCTAGGGCTCCTTTCCTCTCACCGCTTTGAAGCTCGGATAGAGCGCGGAGTTGCTTGGCTGATAGAGAGGCGTTCCTGTTCCACGACATCGCACACAGACTTCCGTTTCCATCACTCTTCATTGGGTTCACAACCTGTTATAGGCCGTTCTCTTCTGTTCTATAGAGGATGGCATTGGAGAGGCGTTTCTTTGTGGAGGCTAAAACTTTCCTCTTCTCAGTGGAGGAAGGCAAGACTGTGTTGAGAATGGAGGAGAGAAGGAAAGGCTTCTTAGGGGTTGTGCTTTTGGGTTTGCAGTGTACTGCTTGGGTTGTCGCAGTGGTGAAGGAGGCTTTGCGGTCTCAGGGAGTCGAGGATTTTGTCAAATCCTTCCGGGCAGATTCAAAGGCTTGAATTATTAGGAAAGACTGTAATAAGGATGGTTGCTTCTTGGAGCTAGCAGTCTATGCAATGGGTGGCCGGAGAGGGTTCATCTTATTCCCAGAAGGATGAGGAGGGCAGGGATGGTACAGAGTGATTGATGAACTATGCAAGGTGATGGTTTTCCTGGAAACCACGTCTGGGTCTTCTCCCGTTGGTGTGTTGTCTCCAGTAGTGAAGAAGGATGGGAAGGAGGTTTGGGTTTGAAGGATTCCTCCCCAAGCTCGGATGGGGCTTGGCCCATTATGGGTGGCGCTCTACCGTTGTTCGCGGAGGTCCTGAGGTTAGAGGGCCTTGTCAAGCTTCAGATTCCGTTGGTCAAGAGGAGTGACCTTGATTTTCTCCCGACAATGAGACCAGCAACCCTAGAGGAGGTGAGAAGGATTCCGTTGGACTGCTCTATGTTGGAGAAGGAACCGTTGGGTAAAGACTTGTTGTTGAAACTGTAAGGCAAGGGACATCCAGATGTCTTCTCTCTGCCCAAGGCACACCACATTCAGCAAGGAGGCCTCGATTGAATTTGTGGACGTGGAACATGATAAGCCTCGAATGTTGCACATTCAAGCCCCTTAACTTGAATATGTTAATTCGATAACATTGTTATTTGTTTGATTTTGTGTTGTTTTATTGTTTTTAGGTTTTAAATAAAGATGCAATTAATTTCATTGATTTTGGGCTTACAGCACACTTTGAGAAGACTTAGAAGATATGGTTAAGCTTTTCCAATCATAATAGAGGACCTATATGATGTGGTTAAGTTTAATCAAATCAAGAGAATGATTAAATCGTAATTTCTCCAATAAGAGTCAAAATTAGATTGGATTCAAATTTGGATTCTGCACACGTCTCAATGTTTTAATCATAACTTTCTGCTCAGATCTCGGATTGCAATGAAATTAGTGGCGTTGGAAAACTAATACAAAATGTAACAAATACGTTAGTAATAGCTTTTTCCTAATTCAGACATTTACTATGCCAAAATCGCCCCACAATAAAATACCGCAAATTTGAACGAATTTGGAATTATTTTCCTACTTTGATTGAATTTTCAATCTCATACTTGGACTAAGAGACTAAGTTCCGATTTTTCTTAGATTCCTATGAATTTTAGGCCTCTCCTAATCTCTATAAATAGACGCCTAAGCTTCAAGAGAATGTGTGCTTAGTTTTAGACAGAAAATTCCTCTTGGAGGTTTGACAAGTTGAAGAGGAGAAGAACATGGCAGGAGGCCATCCTAGTACCAGCCGCACCACGATGAGCAGCTAAATTCGTAATAGGGTGTTGATGTAGCCCTTTCCAAATAACATTGGTTTAATTGTATTTTAATTTGGAATTTTCTTTATGCATGATGGTTGTATAATTGTGAGAATTGATCTTAATGTTTATATTCAATTATTATGAATTTCTTATCTTGTCTTAGAAAATATTTTATATTGATTGAATTCAATTCTTCATATTTTCTGTGATTATGTGAATGATTGTTATATAACGGTTTTAATTGATATGAGATCAAGAGGGCTAGATAGGTCATGCATATGGAAGATGGATTGTACTACACCCTAGTTTAGTGTAATTTAAATAGACAGTTAGTAGCAACGAAGATGGGTTATATTATTCCATTGATTGTGTATATCCTATTAAAGACGTAGCTAATCCATACCTAGGGAAGACGGATCTTACCACATCTTAGTGGTTAGGTGGATGATCCGTGCCAACCGAAGATGGACTATACTTATTATTTAGAGGTAATTTCTTGACTACTCGAGTGAAATGAGCTCTATATCATGCATAGTATGAATTTCCCTTGTTAATTTATGATTGACCATTGTTATGCGGTGAGTTTAAAGACTACATCAGAACATTCTAGTGAAGATATTGGGTCGTTGATGAGTCACTCGTGTGCTTTTGGGCTAGGTCTTAAACCCACTTTCAGTTTTAAAGGGTTTCGTTTGGACCGGGTTTTGATGAGCCCAAAGCTAAGAAGTGAACTAAGGTTACGGGTCAAGGGCTCCCTTTGGATCTTGAAGAGGGTTTTGAGTTATCTTTGGGTTTTGGGTCTACATCGCGTCTTCAATGGTTGGAGGTGACGACGACGGTTGACATCGATGGCGGGTTGTCTGCTCCGACTAGTTCTGAGAGGTCTATAGGTGCTGTAGAGTTGTCCTTTCCTTCCGAAGGTGCCAACTCTTGCTTGAACGCCTCGTTGGCCGTTGATCTATCTGTTTCCGAGGGACTTGCAAAACGGGCGGTAGATGATGCCCACTCTCTTCTAATGCCGATAGGGTCTGGGCCGGTTTCTTCTGCTCCAGAGTCTTCTATGTGCGCCTCCTATCCTGTGCAAGCCTCTATGTTTCCAAGTATGTCATTGCCAACGATCTCTGGTCTTGGTACGGCGCTTTCAGGGTCCCCTTCCTCTGTCTCTACTTTGCCTCCAATAGCAGTGAGTGTCCTCTTTGGGTGCTCGAAATTGGATTCTAAGGGGTTTTTTGAGGGGTCTTCTTCATTGGGGGCGGCTGCGTTGGGAGAAAGACTCCAATTATCTCTCCTGCTTATGGTGGAAATGGGACTCCCATCTACCCGTCCGAGTCCAAATTGGTTTTGAGATATCACCGGAAATTGAAGGTAGGTAGAGGTGCTCAAATGGATGCTTCTCTATTTGACGAGGCTGTGACAGCTCTCAGTGCTCCGATGACACTGCTTTCGGGTGCTTCTTCTCAGATCTTGGGCAGGACTGTGGTCCAATCCTCGCCGAAGCCAGGTGGAGGAGTGGTCGGTAAGTGTCCTTCGTCTAGCTTTCTTCGACGAGGTTTTCTTATCCCTAGTGCTCCCTCCCCTTTGAGTGGTTGCGCTTCTCCAATCGCTGAAAAGGATGTGAATTTCAGTTCGGATTGCTTGACTCAATCTCAGAAGTGGCCGATAGGTTTTGGCTCATCTGATAGATTGTTGTGTGAGAACAGAGGGATGAGGTTTGGGTTGGGGAGGGAGAAGATTCCCCTTACCCCTTGGGTGTCTGTCCTCCCAACATGCCCTTGGATTGGGTGTCGGATGGTGTTGGAGATGAAGATACGTCCTTCGCGATTTTGGATGCCATTGAAGAGGATTTCCATTGGGTTAGAAATGGTGCGCATCTTAAGATCAAAGGGAGGAGAGGTATTGAATCTGAAAAGCTCCATTGACTATGGCGATGCAAGCGTACCCTCTAGGTGAAGGAAAGGAAAGGAAAGGCTGAGGTGCTAGAGCGTTGAGTGTTTCTTGTGGGTTTTGGGTTTAAGGGCTTAGGTCATTGTGGGTTTGTTTGGGTTTTTTTCTTGTAGCTTTGAGTGCTCTTTGTGGGTTTCGAGTTTAAGGGCTTAGGTTCTTATGAGTTTGTTTGGGTTTCTTTTTGTGGGTTGGCTTGATTGTTCCTATGTATACTCCATGTGTACTTAGGGTCCCCTTAAGCTTGTTTAATAAAACATTTCTTACTTATAAAATAAAAAAATAAAAAAAAAGATTGTTTTAATAGCATATGATAACAGTAGAAGTCAAGAATTGAAGACTGAAAAAGGAACTCGAGAAGAGAGAAAATAACGAAAGGAAAGAAAAAGACCGTAGATGCCCCAAGGAAGCAAATAAAGAATAACTCTAAAAAACTAAAATTTTATTGACACTAAAAACTGAAATACAAAATAATACAGACTTGCCTCTATATAGGCTAAGTTTGAGTATTTTGCAAGCAAAATACTTGAAGAAAAAGAAAGAAATAAAAATACAAAAATAACCCAAAACTTGGACACAAAGCAAAATTCTTGTAGACAAGAAATAAAATATTATTTTTTAAATATTACGTCTGATTCTTTCCATTCTTGTGCTCATCTTTTCCGTCAATATATTCTAATTTAGCTATTGATTCTCCTGTGTTAACAGGATTATGCCAAAAAAGAAAAGAAAAGAAAAGGAAACATTCGTTACAATAACAAAAAAAAAGGATGCCTTGATGCCAAAGCCAAATTCTTGTTGCAGAGTCATTTGTCTGAACGGTGAGAAAAGCTTGTGTGAGCCGACCTTGTGTGGGTTGAGTATCTAGATAGTACAGACCATCTCTCAGACCACCACCACTGTCGATTATCCTCCCCGTGACTAGGTCCTAGAAGAAATAGTAATTAGAATAGAAGATGACTCTACAATTTAATTTATGAGTAATACAAGCAATAGGCGCCCCTAATTACACAGAAAGTATACACAGGAACAACCAAAGCTAACCCGCAAAAACTCACAACACCAAGGCCCTAGAAAACGAAAAAACCAAAAACAAACTACAAAAGGACCCAACCAAGAACAAGACTACCCACTACCCACCAGGCACAACAAGCCTACAACATGTGTGCCTTGCCTTTCCTACGCCTAGAGGGATTTTTCGCGTTGCCGTAATTGATTGAGCTATGCAAATTCAGAAGCTCCCTTTTTCCTTTAGACTTCTGGCGCGCAATCAACTAGAATTCATCTTCCACGCTTCCTATTGAGACATCAGCCGATAAAGTGTGTCTACCTCTTCCTTGCTTAAAACCCCAACAAATGTTTCCAGTCTGGACATAAGTCGACGAACTATAGCTACCTCTTCCATGCTAAATAAACCCATATCAACAGAAGTAGAAATGGAAAATTCTTCTCTACCGTTGAAGTACGATTGGTCTGAGGCTTGGGTCCACCTCCTAAGCGACCCCCTCAACCTCTTGTAGGACAGCCACGAAATCTCCAACAACTCTCTTGACATCTTGTGCCTCATGTGTGGAGAATTGGATTCTCACTTTGAGAGGCCACCTCACTCTCTATCCCTTTTTTGTGATTTTCTGAAGTCTAACTCCTTTTCAACATTTTGAGTTCAGACATCCAACTAAATCGCACCAATACAAAAGCACTTGGGCTCAAGGGAGATTAAAGAATAGTAAAATGAAGCACTAGAATTCATCCAACAAGACGACAAAGGCAAAAGCAGCACTCGTTTTGCAGCCAATTTATCAGCTGCATATCTTCAACATGATTTACCGACCAACAGGCCAAAACCTAAGTCACTTCTGACTCCTAACCAATACATTTGGAATCATTTTCCAGGTTTCAGCACCAGTGGTGAGATCTTACAAAGTCCCGCCCAATAAAGGCAGACAAAAAGTGCCTAGTCATATTATCCTAAAGGCCGTTACAACCAGGAACTAGAAAGCACTGAATATAACGGTGCTGGATTTGTTGACTACTTGGGGTGCGTTTTTTGGGCATGGCCTACCTAAAAAAGTTTGGCGGTTAGTTTCTCACTGTGTATTGTAGAGCATTTGGTGGGAGCGGAATGCGAGGCTATTTGAAGATGAAGAGACTGTAATGGTAGTGTTAAGGAAGCGTGTGCTTAACACGCTATATCTTTGGATAGCGTCCTGTCTTTGCCACCTAGGTATTTTTACTTTTGTAGACTTTCTAAATTTATTAGCTTCCTCCCTTTTAGGGGCACTCTTGTATACTTCCCGTGTATTAGGGTTGCGCCCCTCTGCGCTTTATTTGAATTTGAAATTACTTATAAAAAAAAAAGATCCTTTTTTTCTTGCCCGACAGAATTAAGTATCTTAAATTTCTGCCAAAATTCTCTTGCAAACTGGAGGGGCAAGAAAAGAAAAAGGAGTGACAGAAAAATAATTTTCTTCCGCTTTTTGGCTGGAAGAAAAGAGACATGCATTCCCTTCTTTTTTTTTTTTTTGATAAGTACGAAAAGAGACGTATATTCTAATAGAAGATAATGATATATCTGTTAAATGATTAATAGCAGTAAATCTACAGCGTTATATTTCTTTATTTGAGGCATTTTCCAATAAGAACCTTCTCCACTTTTTCATAACAAACAAAATTTACCAACATATAAAGACTCATAGAAAAAGGAAAAAGTTATTTCATCAAAAAAATTATCATTTAAACCAACAGTAGAGAGAGAATAAAAAAGGGGCTCAAAATATAATTTATATCATCAAAATCAACTGTCATTTCTCTATATCAAACTTCTGATTCCTTCGAAGTAGAAAAACCGCATTAGACAGGTTACTTGCTTCTTTTTATAAAGTACTAAACTTAATTGAAAGAAAAGAGCACACCCTAGTAGAGGGAAAGTATACGAGCAGACTTAGATTAATTAGTCTAACAAAGAAACCAGATTCCCAACCCTACAATTTTTTTTTTTTTTTTTGATAAGTACTAGGAATTTCATTAAAAAAGCGTAAGGCGCCCCTTAGTACACAGGGAGTATACAAATGAACAATCCAGCTAGCCCATAAAGCAGAACCCAACAAGACCCTCATAAACCCCATAACCCAACAACACCCAAAACCCTCAAGAACCCCAAAACCCAAAACAGTAAAAAACCCCATTAAACACCCAAAAAACAACAAAACCCTAATGAAACCCAAAACCCAGCTACAGAAAAAGCCCCCAAAAAACACTCAACCCACAAAAACAAATAAACAAAAAAAGAAAAAAAACCCCCCAGAAACCCGAAAAAACCCTCCCCAAAACCCATGAGAGACACCCAAACCCGAGCCAACAGCAGCCGAAAACAGGCCCAAAATACAACAGAGAACCCAAAAAAAAACCGCAAACACGGTGGCGCGTGGAGCCACGCGCGCCGGCGCCGATGAGAAACCCACCGGAAAACCCTCAGAAGTCGCGGAAAGCACTGCTGAAGCCGCTGGAGGTACGCGTGCGCGGTGAAGAAGACCCAAACTCCGCAGATCTAACACCCAAGCTTCAGAAAACACCCACGGCCACGCACTCCGGCACCGGCGCGTGGCGGTCACCCGCAGCTGCTACGACGGCGGGGAAAAGCCGGACCATGACGGAGAACCCTCCAGAGAAGCACGTGCACGTGGGTGAGGACCCAAGCACTGTAGATCTACTACCCAAGGAGCAAAAGAACCCATCAACCATGCACAACGGCGCGGCGGCCATCCACAAAACAACGTAGAAGACCAGAGCAGGCCGGCAGTCCTCTGGCGGGACGCGAGAGCACCGGAAAAACCCAACCACCGTCAATCTACACCCAAGAAGAAGAGAAACCCCAAGCTAAAAGACAAAAAAAAAAAAAAAAAAAAAAGGGAAAAAGAAAAGCACTAGGAGGAAGGGACCAGAAGAGGAGGAGGGAGGGATCGACTCCCTCAAGACAGTTTTTACTGGGAGGGAGACCTAAGGGTTTTTTCTGAGAGAGAGAGAGAGAGGAGAGTAAGGGAGCAAAAATCACATATTAAACAGGAGTTAATTAAAATACTAATAAATTGGTAATCATAAGATTCTATTAACCAGTTAAATTACATGTTCCATTGCATGGTACTAAAATTCAACAAAATCAACTTACAGCAATATTTAGTAATCCAATAAATGGGAGGGATGAAAACATTGATATCACTTTCGCCCTTCTTTTCGTTTTAATGTTATAAAAGTTGAGCATCTTGTCAAAAACCTACAAGCATTAGGAGATGTCAACTGAGAATTACATTCCCTTCATGTAAGCACGAACAAACAACAAAAAAGATCACTCCTGCTAAGAAACATAAAATTAGAACAAGAAATAGAGCAGGCATAATACAAAATGGAGAGAGAGAGAGAGAATGAAGTTTTGTATTTTTATTCCTTACAACTAAGCCAAAATATACTCCTTTATAGATCCAAAACAATCCCTATATATTTGAAAATTCTAACTATAGGAGTAATTTAGTAATTCTGCAGATTTTCCCTGTAGTTATTTGGTTGAGTCTTGCTTAGTTTGATTCTTGTTAGATTGGCTTTTCGTAGCTG
Organism: Alnus rubra; assembly: GCA_028654335.1. Taxonomy (NCBI): domain Eukaryota; kingdom Viridiplantae; phylum Streptophyta; class Magnoliopsida; order Fagales; family Betulaceae; genus Alnus; species Alnus rubra. The sequence goes on from JAJPGS010000243.1 coordinate 843,924, forward strand.
GAGTTTGCGTCTAATAGTCTTTTGCTTTGCTTAGTTGGAGTTTTAATGTTTTTCATAATTTTTCTTACTAGAAGTGATTTTATTAAAGCAATTATTTTTTTATAGGGTTAAACATACTTTAACCCCCTCAACTAATAGCCATTTTTTATAAAGTCTCACAAATTGACAGGTGTGACACTCTTAAAAGAAAAAAAAAAAAAAAACTAAAATCAAAATTTCATGCAAATTCTTTCTATACTAATCAAACCTTATTTTATGTATTATAATATTTAATCAAAATTTTTTTTTTTTATAAATTCATTTTTTTTTTAAAGAAAATAGGGGTATTTTTGAAAGAATGACATAAAAGTGGCTTGATTACAAAAAAATGGTAGTTTTATGGGTCTAAGTGTCACACCTATTAGTTCGTGAGGCTTTATAAAAAATAGCTATTAGTTGAAGGAGCTAAAGTATATTTAACCATTTTTTTTATAAGTAATTGGAATCTATTAAAAAGTCACATGATATATACAAGAAAAACACCTAACCGGAAAAAAGAAAAAATATTAAGAAAATCATGAATACAAAAAATGAAAGAAGTCAAAGGCAACCGTTCAATGGTAGAGGGTATTGAAGAAAAATGCATTTAATTCCAATGTATTCCGATGCCACTCTATTTGCCATAGTTGATTGCAATGAAACACCCCAGATAGAGCAGAATATCTCACCATCCTCTTGAAACTTTAAAACTAGGATCATTTCTTTCTCTCAAGATAGACCACATTAAGCAGAACAAAACCATCTTCCACACTACTTCATAATTAAAACTGCCAAATTGCCCTCTCCCATAGGCGAAGCGAGCTACCACTCGTCTAGACACGACCCAATCTAACCCAAAAAAATTAAAAATAGAATTCAATCAAGCACTAGCAATCTCACAGTGGAGTAAGAGATGATCAACAGATTCCCCAGTCATCTTGCATATGCACAACAATCTACCGCTATGATATCCCGCTTCATTAGGTTATTTGTAGGGAGTATCTTCCCAAATGTTGCCAACTAAGCAAAGAACGCCTCTCAGAGAAACTTCATTCCACCCAATACTCCTCCAAGGGAAATAAGTATTAGAAAGCACAAAGGAATGAAACTCATATACACAAGAGGTATACAGGAGAGATCCCCAATACGGGAAAAAAGAACAAAAGTCCAATAATTTAATAAAACTACAAAAGTGAGGACCATTATACGCCGCCATGCATGCATAAAGGGAATTGAACATAAAGAATTTTAGTTCAACCGCCAAAATCTCGCAATCTTCAAAGCTTTTGGCATTCCGCATTCTCCAAATACACCACATTAAGCTCAAAGGAGCCATCCTCCACACTTCTAAAATATTACGGCTTCCCACTTTACCTTTCCAACTAGCCAACAACTCTATTACCTTTCTAGGCATAACCCACTCTACACCAAAAAGATGGAACAAAGCAACCCATCATTCTCTTGCCACCTCACAATGAAGCAAAAAATGATATATGAACTCTCCACACCTCTTGCACATACAACACCTGTCGAAGGTAATTTTGAATAACTTGAGGAAGAAGAGTGTCTACCACTATGACACTCTTCTTCCTCAAGTTATTCAAAATTAAAATCCTCCCTAGAGTCGCCGCCCACACAAAGAATGTCACTGTCGAAGGAGTCTTACCTCTCCAAATGGACAGCACATGATAAAAGGATCTTACTTCAACTGTCCGCCTTTTGGATGGGATCCAACATATTTTATCCTCATTGTCGTGCCTCAACTTGATAGAATACAAAAGATCAAAGAAAGAAATTACCAAATCCACCTCCCAACCATGCAATGGTCTTCTAAATGATATATTGCATTGAAGATTTACATTAAAGAACTGCATATGATCTGCCACCCACGCCTCCTTACATCTTGCAATACTAATAATTTCGGAAAAGTTAACATTTAGAGGTTGGTACCCACACCACAAATCATGCCAAAACCTTATCTTTGACCCATCTCCCACCTCATATTTAAGAGATCTAGAAAAGCGTCCCCACCCCCTCCTAATATAATTCCACACCATCTTCCCTCGTGCTATCACATTTAGTTCCCACAACAACCACCCAAAAGAACCCGGTTAAACTGAATCAAATTTCTAACCCTCAAACCACCGGAAGGCATCGAAGAAAAAATCTTCAACCAACTAACTAAATAGAAATCAAACTAGTCACCAACTCCATCCTACAAAAAGTTTCTTCAAGTCTTCCCATCCAGTTAGCCACAACAACAGAAATGGGGAAAAGGGCCAAATAATAAGTAGGCAAATTTGATAGAGTGCTTTTAATCAAAATCAACCAACCACCCTCGGAGAAATAGAGCCTCTTCCCATCAACCAAACGACGTTCCACTTATACCATCCCAGATGGACTTAGCCTTATACAAAGCTCCCAAACGAAGACCCAAATAATCGGTAAAGAAGACACCCTACAACCAAGAATTTGAGCCAAACCTTCAACACCATCCTTTCCGACAAGAACTAACTCTGATTTAGATAAATTAATCTTCAACCCCGAAACTACTTCAAAACATAAAAAAGAGGCAACGAAAATGACAGATATGTTCATGATTTGCCTTATAAAATATCAAAGTGTCATATTCAAACAAAAGATGAGGCACTAGAAGCTCCTCGTCATTCCTCAACCCCACTGAAAAACCTGATAAAAGCCCACTATCCACAGTGGCTGACATTATCCTACTTAAAGGTTACATAGGTTTAAATAGAAGAAACCTATAGACTAATATGGAAAGAAATAAAGACAATATTACAATCAGAATAACTTAAGGAGAAGAAAATCATAACATGTCAGTAGTTTCCATCCTCAACAGATAGACCATCAAAGGCTCACTTTCCTTCAAATCCTTTTCAGAATATGGCACTACCTCCATAGAAGAAGGTTTTGCATCCCCACGGGACAAAATAGACTTGTTCAAACCAACTCCTTTCAAAGAGGATGCCACACCATATGAAGTTCCTGACCTTCTTTGCTACAATCCCCAATACCATTCTTGAAAGGAACAAGGGGTGTCCCAGAAAAACAACCCAAAGAAGACAATCTATCCCCTTCTCCAATTCTCTAATATCAAGAGCCCATTTTAGAGCCTTAGGAACACCCACCTTATATGTCACATCAGAGCAAAGAATTGCCCTCTCTGTTAAGGAACTCCCTAAGGACTTATCCATTTCCATCGACCCATTCACCTGCAACCTTAATTTGGCAGTCCCAACCCCTTACCCATCATCTACAAAGAAGCCTGAAATAACACCCATTTCTAAAGACCCAACTTCCCTTTGACTAACATCTTCATCTGCGGCTTCTACTACCCATCGGCTCTTTCTGCATAATGCCCCGAATTTCCCACATCTGCTGAAAGGTTGAGATATCTAATGAACCACATGTGCTAGAAGGCCATCAATGAAGCCTGATGTAAGCCCATAAACTTTTTTTTCTGATTAGTAAATTAAGTCTTATTGATAGCGTAAGGCGCTTCTAAGTAAACCGGAAATATACAAAATGAATCACCTAATTAAAAAGAGAAAAACGAACAAGGAAATCAACATAACTAAGCGACAATGGGGACAAAAAAGTTACTGTCCAAAGATACAAAGTATGAAAAAATGAAGCTAAAATATCCTCCATGGAACTCTCCAAATCCTCGAAACATCTATTATTTCTTTCTTTCCAAACACACCAAAAAATGTAGATCGGCACCATCTTCCAAATCATAACACTCATCGGCCTTCCAGATTTTCACCAATAAGCAAACAAGTCGATAACTCTTCTAGACATAACCCAAGACAAGTCAAATCAAGTAAAGAGAGCATTCCACAGAGACGAAGCCACTGATTCCCCATTTCTCTTGCACAAGCAATATTTGCCCACTATAATAACATGCCTCTTCCTGAGATTATCCACTGTAAGGATCTTGCCAAGGGGAGACCCACCAAAGCCTATCGTTACGACATCTACTCACAATGCCTGAATGCAACACCTGGAGGAAAGAAGCAAAGACATCCATTTCTCAATCATGCGCCTCTCTAACAAAACTTACGTTCCACTGAGTGGAACCGCCAAAAGTCCATATTATCCGCAATAGAGGCATCATTCGCACGAGTAATACCAAATAGAACAAGAAAAGCTTCATTCAGAACCGTATCTCCGCACCACAGATCATGCCAAAATTTGGTCATAACCCCATCCCCCACCTCAAATATAGCAAAACTAGAGAATGTCTCCCACCCTTTCCTGATGTTCTTCCACAACCCCACCCCAAAGGCACCTACAAGCTCTAGGGAGCACCACCCACCTCACAAATTGCCAAACTTGGAGTCCACCAAAGAATATTTTCAACCATAAAGGCGCCCCTAAGCATATCGAAAGTATACAAAAATGATACCAAAATAGGAAAAAAGAGAGGAGAGAAAAAACACCCGCAAAACCCAATACAGGAGGAAACCCAAACACCTCAACATAACTAGACCACAAAACCCAGAGATCATTCAATCCTATTAAATTTGTTGATATTTTGTGCCAAAGCAAAAATTTCAGTCCTAATAGAATGTGAACGCTAAATCCTTCAATTTCCAATCAAATATTTTTTTTATGCTTTCGTAAACTTCAGTTTCCACTCAACAACGTTATTAGAAGGGATGCATTTTTCTTTAGTTTGTAATTGATAAATATGAATGGAATGAGTAGCGCGTGAGGGTAGGGGGTGCCGCGTGAGGATCGGTGTGGAGGTCAAGCATAAGAATTCTGTTCGTCAAGTTAGTTTCTAGTACTAGTAAAATCTTGGTGGAGAGATGGGTTACTTAGGTTTCTGTGATGTAGACTCTAAGTCCTTTGACTTTCGGTTTGATGTTAGTGGTGGAGTGCGACTAGCCGAGAGGAGTAGAAGCATTTTTCAGGCGGTCGTCCTTGGGTGGCCAAGCATAGTATGGTTGATGAAAGCAATGGAGAGATTCACAAAGGGTGATGAGTCCAGTGAGAATTGGCAAACCTTTCGTCAAGGAAGTATCGCTTATGTGGTGTTGCGAAGGAAAAACAAGCATGGTCATTATATTGAGTTGGTGAGTTCGAGTTCTACCGAGATTCCAGCAAAAAACACCGAGAAGTAGACAGAGGTTGCTGAGGAGATGATTGAGGGAGAATTCCTAGCCGAGGAGATAGAAAAGGAAGTGTTAACACGTGATGGGGTCCGACAGGGGGTATAGAGGTCGGAGGATGTAGGTCAGTACTAGACAGCTTTGTAATAGAGGCAGGACAGCTTGGGGTCCCCTTAGAACATGTCGTAGGGGTGATGAGGAAATTTGGGGGATATTCAAAGAATGCCGATGTTCATGGTGGAGTTTTGACGCTGGTGCCAAAAAGTGTCAGCTTGACAGACTCGTCTCAGTTTGAAATAAGACGTGTTGAAGGGAGGAAGGGAGATGGTTGTCCTGGGGGTGAAATTGAAGACCAGCAACTGTCTGGCCAGATGGGAGAAATTTTTCTATGGAGGTGAATGTTGTTGAAGATGAAGCCCTGTTACGAGATGTGGTTGATGGAGAGGGGGAAGAATTGGAGGACAATGGCCCATTATCTGTTGTACCTTTAACAGTGAGTGTGGGCAAGGAGCCCAGTTCTAATGTGTCTCCTAGATGGGTGGTTGAGCGGGTGAAGGGTTTTTATAAAGTAGTAGGTTTGTCATGTGATCGGTTTGAGGATAAATTGATGTCACTGTTTGAAGAAATTGAAGCTACGCGGGATCAAACAATAGCTGAAACTATGACTATGGCTACCGCAACATCAGGGATGAAAGGCCAACGGGAGAGAAAGCTTTCGCATTTGGATTGTTCCATCAATTATGATAAGGGTGATCACTCAAATAGAAGGAGAGGAAAGGGTAGGAACTATTCTTGTTTTAATGAAGCCTAAAATAGTAACATGGAATGTAAGAGGGCTCAATGAGCTAAATAAAATATCACAAATTAAAGGGCACCTCAGAGAGTGGAAGGTAGATTTTGTGGTGCTTATTGTAGACAAAAACGGAAGCCATTACTAGGGCAGTAGTCCGAAGTTTATGGGGATGTCAACATGTGGACTGGTGTTATATAGGGGCACGTGGGGCCTCAGGTGGGATTTTGATTGTGGGATAGGAGGGTCGTGGAGAAGATTGATGAGTGTGTGTGGGAAGATATGCTATTGCTTATTCTTTGCGCAACGCCGATAACAATTTTATGTGGGCATTTGGGGGGTTTATGGGCCTAATGATGATGGGGAAAGGAGTGTTTTATGTGATGAGATGGCTGGTTTGATGAGCTGGTGGGATATGCCGTGGTGTTTTGGGGGAGATTTCAATGTGGTGAGGTTTCCTAATGGGAGATCGGGTGCGACTAGATTTTCTGCAGCGATGGAGGAGTTTTTGGAGGTCAGTTTACTTGGTCCAATAATCATTTCCGGTTTAAAATTGATAGATTTCTATTATCTCCGGAGTGGAAAGAACATTACCCAGAGGTGTCACAATGAAGATTGTCTAGAATCTTATCTGATTATTTTCCTTTACTATTGGATTGTGGGACACAAAGAGAAGGGAACAGATATTTTAAATTTGAAAATGTGGCTAAAATCTAACGGATTTGTGGAACAAGTACAACATTGTTGGGAGACGTATGAATTTTATGGCCGGCGGAGTTATGTTTTGGCAAACAAGTTGAAAGCTTTAAAGGTGGATTTGAAGAAATGGAATGCGGAGTTGTTCGGTGATGTGGGGAAGAAGGAGGAGTTATTGGAGGGTATTTGAGAATTTGAGTGTACTGATGAAGGTCAGGGGGTAGTGGAGGAGGAACGGGTGCAGAAGTCAGACATGATTAAGGAGCTGGAAAAAAAACACTCCTCTTTGAGGAGGTAAATTGGAGACAGAAATCACCGGCTTTGTGGCTGAAGGAAGGGGACAACACAAAAATTTTCCGTAGGGTGGCCAATTCGCATTGTAGATACAATCATGTGGGAGCATTGAGGATAAATAGGGCTATGTCTAGCGATCTTGTGGCAATCAATGAGCATATTGTACATTACTACGACAAATTGTATACCGAGCAGAGTACGTGGTGGCCTAGGGTGGATGGGCTCTCTTTATCGTCCATTGACGCAAAGGAAAGTATTTGGCTAGAACGAGAATTTGAAGAGCAAAGGTGTGGGAGGTGGTGCGGGATCTAAATGGTGATAAGGCCCCGGGTCCCGATGGGTTCACTATGACTTTCTTAAGTGTTGGGTTGTATTGAAACAAGATATATATATATATATATATATTTTATAAGTAAGAGAAATTCATTAAAACGCAAAAAGCGATCAAGTACAAGGTAGTATACAAGAACGGCTACTAAGAAGAAGAAGAAGAAAACAATACAAGAAAATCATTAAAACTAATCACTAAAAGGGCAAGGAACGCAGTCGTCCAAGTGTAGAAAGAATAAAAGAAAAAAGAAATGAGCTCCTCAATGGTTCTTTCTTTGTCCTCGAACTATCTATCGTTGCGTTCCCACTACAGGCACCATATAAGGCAACAAGGAACCATCTTCCACACAGTTTGTTCACAGTTTGTTCCCCTATTTCAGAAGGTGGTTTGGGCATCAGGAATTTGAGGATCTTCAATCAAGCTTTGTTAGGGAAGTGGTTGTGGCGTTTTGGGCATGAGAGAGAAGCTCTGTGGAGATCAGTTGTGGATGCAAAGTATGGTTCTAAGTGGGCTGGTTGGTGTTCCTTAAACCCTCATGGGTCTCATGGAGTGGGGCTATGGAAGAACATTAGGAGGGGGTGGAGTCTGTTTAGTAGCCATACTAGATTTATTTTGGGCAATGGAACCTGGATCAGATTCTGGGATGATGTGTGGTGCGGAGAGATGCCCCTCAAGGAAGATTTCTCAGGTTTGTATGACATAGCTTCCGACAAGAATTCGTTCGTGGCAGCTCATTTGATTCTTGAGAGCGGATCTTTTCAGTGGGGTGTCAGATTTATTCAAGCGGCATACGATTGGGAGGTGACGTCTTGACTTCTTTCTTTACCTTATTGTATTCCATCAATCTAGAACGTGATAGGGAAGATAAGCTTTGGTGGTCTCCTTCTCACAAAGGTAAATTTGATGTTACATCTTTCCATAAGGCTCTTGCCTTTAAGGAGACAAGTCATTTCCCCTAAAAAAGTATTTGGCGTACCAAGGTTTCCTTAAAAGTGGCTTTTTTCGCTTGGGCGGTAGCGCTAGGGAAGATCCTTACTTTGGACAATCTCAGAAAGAGGCGGGTCATTGTGATTGATAAATGTTGTATGTGCAAAAAGAATGGGGAGTCTGTGGATCATCTTCTTCTTCATTGTGATGCCGCTTGCGTTCTTTGGAATGCCATCTTTAGCCGCTTTAGTCTTTTTTGGGTTATGCATGTATTTTCAGAATTCCATAATAGATGCCAGTTTGAGAAGAGCTTTAATGCAACATTTGTTTCCCTAATTCCTAAGAAGGCAGACGCTGTGGATGTAAAGGATTTCAGGCCGATAAATTTGGTGGGAGGGGTCTATAAACTCTCACCAAAACCACACCTCTAAAGCATGTAGAGCAAGAAGTCCCAATTAACATGATCATATGCTTTCTCCAAATCCAATTTACACAACAATCCAGCCTCTCCCGACCGCATTCGGCTATCCAAGCATTCATTAATTATGAGAACTGAATCCAATATTTGTTGTCCTCCAATGAAAGCATTCTGAGAGCTAGAAATAACTTTCCCCAACAATGATTTGAACCTGTTACAAAGGACCTTAGAAATGAGTTTATAGACCCCTCCCACCAAGCTAATAGGCCTGAAATCCTTCACATCCACAGCGTCTGCCTTAGGAATTAGGGAAACAAATGTTGCATTAAAGCTCTTCTCAAATTGGCGTCTATTATGGAATTCTGAAAACACGGCCATAATATATTGTTTCAAAATCCCCCAACACTTGAAAGAAAGCCATAGTGAACCCATCCGGACCCATGCCTTATCACCATTCAGATCCCGCACCACCTCCCACACCTCCTGCTCCTCGAATTCTCGTTCTAGCCAGATACTTTCCTCCGGATCAATGGATAAGAAAGAGAGCCCATCCACCCTAGGTCGCCATGTACTCTGCTCGGTATACAATTTTTCGTAGTATTGTACAATATGCTCCTTGATTTCCTCGTGGGCTTAGGCAAGGTGATCCGCTATCTCCTTTTGTTGTTTGTGGTGGCTATGGAATCATTAAGCCGAATGTTAAATGCGACTATGCTCCAAGGTTTGTTGACAGGTTTTTCTGTGGGAACCAGGGATAATGAAGAATTAGTGGTAAATCATTTGTTGTTTGTGGATGATACTTTCATTTTTTGTGGTGCACAGGCAGAACATGTTCAAATTTGAGATGTATTTTCTTATGTTTTGAGGCCGCTTCAGGGTTGAGGATCAATTTAGGTACATCAGAAATTGTTCCTATAGGCGCAATGGAAAATGTTGATTATTTGGCTCATATTCTTGGGCATCGAGTTGCATCGCTACCATTGACTTATTTGGGTTTGTCCTTGGGAGCGTCTTTTAAATCTATTTCTATTTGAATTGAGTTATTGAGAAAATGGAACGCTAGTTAGCTAGTTGGAAGAAACTATATTTATCTAAGGGTGGTCGGGTGACTTTGATTAAAAGTACTTTTTCTAGCATTCCTACATATTATTTATCGTTGTTCCCCATTCCTGTGAGTGTGGCTAAGAAATTGGAGAGACTTCAACGGGAGTTTTTGTGGACTGGCATGGGGATGAGGTAAAATTTCACCTAGTAAACTGGCATAGAATTTGTATTCCAATTAAGGAATGTGGTTTGGGAGTTCGAAATGTGATTCAATTTAATAAAGTTTTATTAGGGAAGTGGATGTGGAGGATTGTTTCGAAGCGCGAGGCTTTGTGGAGATCGGTGATTAAAGTTAAGTATGGTAGTGTGAGGGGTGGCTGGTATTCTTTACCGGTGGTGGGGTCGTATGGTGTGTGTGTGTGTGTATGGAAGTATATTCGAAGGGAGTGGGATACTTGTTCTAAGTTTGTGCGATTGAAGGTGGGAGATGGGTATCATGTTCGATTTTGGCATGATATGTGGTGCGGAGATAGGCCGCTCAAGCTCTGTTATCCAGTTTTGTTCAGCTTCGCTCCTTTTCAAGACGCTTGGGTGGTAGATAATTTGTCTGTGGTAGATGGAGTTGCTCATTGGAATGTTTTCTTTAAGTGTTATGCTCGGGATTGGGAGGTGGACATGGTTCTTTCCTTTTATGAGCGTTTGTATTCCAATCAGATTCGGCATGGAGCGGTTGACAAGTTGGTGTGGAATCTCTCTAAGAGGGGGATCTTTCAAGTGAAGACTTTATATAGAGCCTTAGCTAGTCAAGAGGTCGTCTCTTTTCCTTGGAAGAGTATTTGGCGTGTTAAGGCTCCGAAGCGGGTGTCATTTTTTGTGTGGACAACGGCATTAGGAAAGATCTTGACACATGACAACTTGCGTAGACGTCATATAGTGGTGGTTGAGTGGTGCTATATGTGCAAGAAGAATGGGGAATCTATTGATCACCTTTTACTTCACTGTGATGTGGCACGGGCTGTTTTGGAGTTTTTTCTATAGCTTATTCGGGGTGGATTGGGTCATGCCAAGAAGAGTGCTGGATTTGTTGAGTGGTTGGGGCACTTCGCTAGGTCGTGGTCAAGTTCAGCAAATTTTGAAGCAGGTTCCCTTGTGTGTTATGTGGGGTCTTAGGCGTGAGAGGAATGCAAAGCTATTTGAAAATGTGGAATTACCAGTTTTGGATTTGTGTCTAAATGTGCTTAATACGCTATTTGTATGGGTCTCGGCTCATAGCCCGAGTTGTCTTATGTTTGCTAAGTTTTTACATTCATGTTCTTTTGTTTTCTTTGATTATGGGCACTTTTGTATACTTCATGTGTACTAGGGTTGCGCCCCTCTGCACTTTTTATTGAGATTATATTACTTATAAAAAATAAAAATAAAAAATTGATAAGTAATTTCTAGTCAAATATATACTTCATATATCAATGACCCACTCCTAGAGATCCAGGATATGGCAGTATGGCTTGCTATAAAACTATCAATGAATATTATTTTCTTCCAACCAAATCACATGAGAGACATCCTGTGATAAAAATTTGGGGTAATTACCTTTTCCCCCATGAACTACCAGCCATTATCAATATGTCTCCATTAACTGACACCTTCATCAGAAGAGAGCACTGAACTACCATTTACATACCAAACCCCCCTTCCGTTAGGGAATCTTGTTAAATCGGAATTAATATTCTATTTTTAGACGTTAAATTTCGTTTAAAAACATAAATGCCCTCAAACAATAATTTAATAAAAAAAATTGATATATAAAACAGAAAGTAAATTTAATAAAAAATATTAAACTTAAAAACACAAATATATGAAAATATATATGTGTGTGTGTGTGTGTATTTTAATAAAAAAAATGGAAAATAAAGGGGGTGGCTACTATTAGTTCTCTCTGTCTCTATTCCTCTCTGCCCTAGTGACAGCGCGTGAGAGCGCGTCCAACTAGGGGCTCGTTTTCTTTTCCTTCCTCTTGCATCCTCTATCTTTCTTAGCCTCTCGCTCGGTTCTCAAGTTTCGTGTTTCAATTCTCTTATTTGTTGGGTGGTTCTTTTTTTGGCGATGTAGTTTTTTTGGGTTGGTCGTCTTAGTTCCGGGTGTGTCGTAAGATGGATAAGAATTTCATAGTGGAGTCGAAGTCTTTCACCTTCTCGGTTTTGGGTGGGGCGTCGACATTGAGGGTGGAGGAGAAGAGGAAATATTTTCTAGGTGTGGTCATTTTGAATTCTCAGAGCTCTGAGTGGCTTACGTCGACGTTGGAAGTGTTATTGGGTTTCCCGGAAGAGCAAGATTTTGTTAAGTCGTTCAAAGAAGGATTGAAAGTTCTGATTGCTCAGAGAAGTGGGAATAAAGCAGGGTGCTTCTTAGAGGCAACAACATTCGGGTTGGGCGGTCGGAAAGGATCCATTCTAATCCCCGAGGGCCGTGGAGGGTGGAGATGGCTTAAATTCTCCAACGAACTGAGAAAGGTTGTAGATTTTCTCTGTCTTGGTGGGTTGCAGGCTCGGTTCCTCATCTACATCGGAGAAGAAGGTTGTGAACGGTGTTCGGCTGACTCTAGGCTTGGTTACAAAGTGGACAGGGCCTTCTTTTGCGAAGGTGTTGAGGTCGGATTTGACCATTGTTGCGAAGGCCTTGCCCATCATGGGTTGTGGTCATTCCTGGTTAAGGGCTTCGTTGGCGGAACCTTGTGAGTTTGATCTTCTTCTGGCGGTGTGGCATGCACAGTGCCGGCTCTATCCTTAGGCGACTTAGGCGGTCGCCTAAGGCCCCCGAGAAAAGAAGGCCCCAAAAAATACATTTGTTAAGGCCCAATTATAGTCTAATAAAACATTTAAAAAAAAAAAATGTAGTCTAATGCGATTCTGAAAAAAAAAAAAACAGAAAAGAAGAAGTATTATCTATTTATCTCTTTTTTGGGAGACTCTTCAACTCCCATTAACAAAAAAATTCAAATGCCAAGAACACAACTATTAATACCAAAACAAATGGTTATTAATTATCTCCCCTTTGGAAGATTTAACTCCACAAAAATCAAAACAAATGGTCATTAATTATCTCCACATTGGAAGATTTAACTCCACAAAAATCGATCGTTAGAACACAATAAATTGGCAAAAAAGAAGAAAAAAAAGAAGTGCATTATCTCACACTTAGAAGACTTTAGAACTTCCGCATAGAAAAATGAACCATCGGGCTCAAAACCACAAATATGAAGATTTTTTTTGTTGAAAAAAAGAAGACACAAATCTTACTCTCAGAACAATCTCTCCCACAAATTACCAAGACCACTCTTTGAAATGCTCTACAATTTTCTCCAGCAGCCAGATGATAGGAAAGATCGCTGTAGCAGCTTGTTCGCTTTATTACCAGCCACCTCTCACCTCCTCTTTGCCTCTCCTTCAGCAATCTCTCGTACCCAAGGTCGGATCTGCAACTTCTTTTTCGATTTCTTTTTGATATTTAGAGGTCTTCTAGATCTTTCTTGAAGTTCTTCCATAGTTTGCTTTCAATATTTTATGCTCTCAGACTTTTTCTTTTAAGGCAACAAGATATAAAGACAAAAAAATGCACAACCACACCTTTTCGTTTTTGTATTTTTTGGTCATCAGGAATGTGTGGCTATTGAACAGCCACGTTTCCTCTCTTTTTTCCGGTCATTGGAGAGCTGGGATCTTACCCAATTTGGGGGCATTTTTTTTCCCTCTCTTATATGACAACTTTGTCAACAAAAAAAAATAAAAAAACTTTTAAGTACTTAAAATAAATAAATAAATAAAATACAAAAACTGAAGTACTTCAACTTGTTGCGAAGAAGCTTGAAGAAATTCTCAACAATCAAACGGAAATTTGAAATTTGAAATTTTTATTGAATAATAAAATTATGAAGAAAAAAAAACTTTTATATAGATTTATTACCTACTAGCAGTATAACATTGAAAAGAATAATTTTAAATAAAAATAAAAAATAAAAAAAAATAAAATTAATATTTAAATATAAAAAAGCCTAATTTAAAATTCTCGCCTTAGGCCCCAAAATACAACGAGCCGGCCCTGCATGCAGAGGCTGATCCGAGATTGGCGGTGGATTGCTTCTCGTTGGAGTCTCATCCGCTTGATCTACTGGACAAAGACTAGCATGTTCGTCCGCAGGATAAGTACTCTCATTCGAATTTGAATTTTGAAAACTCGAGACTCCAGACATGGCGTAAGTTGGGTCCCGGTTTTTATTTGGCATTGGGCCGAGCTGTAAGGAGATTTCTAGACCAGTTTGCCGGGTCAAGGTTGAATTGAAAACCCTTAGGTTTTCGCATGGCCCGACTCATGCGGAAACCTAAAGTTTCCTGTCTGCCGCCATCCCTGCTAGAGACGACACCGGAGGTGTCTTTTGGGTTGGTTCTGAATCGGCTTCCTCCTGGGGGTTTGGAGGTTACAACGTTGGGAGCCACAGAGGGCGCGAGTCCAACTTCGTTGGTTTTTGGTGGGGATTCTTTTAGGTCGGAGCCCTCTTCAGCGACAGTTACAGGGACGGATCCCTTTTTGTCTTCTTCCGGGGGTGAGTCGAGCAGTTCCCAGATGTTTCTAGTATATTCTAGCCAGACTCCAGCCTCTAAAGTATTCGGTTTCCCCCTTTCACTGGCACCGGATCTAGGTTTTTTGGCGGATCCTGCTCCTCCTTCGGCTCCTGTCTTTAAGTTCACTCCACTGGGGACGCTTCAGATTCCTAAACCCTATTCTGCCCCTCCGTCTCTCACTGGATCAGCTGTTTTTGGAGAGAAGCTGCGTTCTCCCCTCCCCGTGGTGGTTTCTAAGCCTTTTCAGTGTTACTACAGGAGGGCAAAAAAACTGAGGGAAGGACAATATGTCTATTGGCTACGCTGATAAGAGGGTTACGGTTGCAAAGCCGCCAGTGGAGAAGGTGGCAAAGCCTCCTGCAATGAAGAAGCCAGAGACGCTAGTGAATCAAGGCCTTTTTAGGAAAGGGTTTCTCAACCTTCCCCCGATAGTTTTAGTCCTTCCCGCGTCGCATCTGGAGGTCAACAATGGCGGGGTGGTAGGTCCTTCCTTCCCTCCAAGTGGTTGCTTAAATGGTTTCTCCCAATCCCGAAATTGGCCAATTGGTTTTGATCATAACAGGGAGATTGTGGTGTGGGAGGAAGAAGAAGATGATTATTGGGATGGATTGCCCTTAGATTGGGTGATGGATAGGGATTTTGGGGATGAGGCCATGGCTATTCGGGATGCCATGGAAGAGAAATTCAAGTTGATTGGGCGCCAGAAGTCTAAAGGAAAAAAATAGCTTCTGAATTTGCATAGCTCTATCAATTATGGCGCCGCAAAAAATCCATCTAGGCGTAGGAAAGGCAAGACACACATGTTGTAGGCTGGTTGTGCCTTGGCGGGTACTGAGTTGTCTTGTTCTTAATTGGGTCCTTTTGTAGTTGGTTTTCAGTTTTTTCGTTTTCTGAGGCCTTGGTATTGTGGGTTTTTGCGGGTTAGCTTTGATTGTTCTTGTGTACTTAGGGGCGCCTTACGCTTTCTTTAATAAAGTTTTCTTATTTATAAAATAAAAAAATAAAAATAAAAATGGCCTCCCCTCTTTTCCCTTTTTTTTAATTGTTTATTTTTGAGGTATTATATGTAAATTTTTTTGATAGGTATAAAAAAAGATTATAAAGTTAGGGTATTTGAGTCTTTTAACAAAGTTGACTAACAGAATAGGGGCTTTGGTATGTAAATGGTAGTTCAATGCCCTCTTCTGGTGAGGGCGTCAGTTCATAGGGGTATATTGACAATGGTAATTACTCCTAAAAATTTAGAATACTATGTAATAGGATTCTTAAAAGTTTTGAACCTTCAGAACTGTTGTGAAATCATTGTAAAGAGGCCAATGTACACATAAATCATACAAAGCAAAATAAAATTCAACATCAGATAAACAATATGAAGCAGTGGACAGATGGGAAGTATAATCTATAGCATGAGAATGAAAATACCTGAGGCACAGTATGTTGACAACATGCCTCCTTCCAGTACGTAGTGAACATTCTCATAGTGTCATCAACAATTGCAAGATCAGCTCCAATCATATTGTTAGCCTTCTTAGTCTTGTTGGAATTACCTAGATTTTTAGATTTCTCTTTCTTTGGAAGTGATACACTCATATGATTGCTTGGGCTGCCACTAGGAGAAGGGTACCCACACATTTCACCACACGTCTCTTCAAATTCATATGGGAAAGGACAGCTACTAACTTGGTCAGAACTTTTAACATCTTGTGATGGCAACTTAAAATGGCAGTCTGTAGCATTGTCAATCCTTTCATCTTCAGAAGTACAATCATCATCCAACTGCTTCTTCAGCGACGAAAAAAGAGGGTCTTCCCTGTATTTCTCATGAGATTCTGATTTCAATGCTTCTACAGATTTCTTCAATGTGACCTTCTCCAAGTTCATCCCTTTTCCGATAACAGAAATATGCATCCTATGATCATAAAGTTTAGCAATTTCAATTAAAAAAACATATCTTATGTCAATTTGCATGGTAAGAGCCAGTGAAGACATCAGATGTCCTGAATACAAAAGACAACTACATTGCCTAGGCCCTCAAGATTAAAATCACCAAAAGGAATGACATTTTCATCCACTTCCATGTGCAAAGTCTAAAGGAACCATCAAAAAGCAAGCTTAACTGGTTTTGAAACATAAATAGGTACAATAATCAACTTTTCAAGAAAGATCAAAAACTGTCTGCATGGTGTAAAGTGGACACAATATCTATTCATTCCTTTATTACAAATGGCTTATATCTATAGGTATGCACCCAATAAGCAAAAGTTAAGAGTACTTATCAGAGGAACACAATCAACAAGTATGACTTACATTACAAATAAGGAAGCGAATAAAGTAACAACACATCTTCCCTATAAATGCCATAAACAAGGAGAACATTAAAGGGGGACACATTAGCCAACAGGAGATAACTAAGGCCAAAGTCAGGTTCTGGTCCATAATGCCAAATTTTTTTGATAAGTAATAATTTACTGTAAAGAAAACCAGGCAAAGCCGTCGTACACGAAATGTATATAAGAGTGACAACCACACTAAAGGCGACTAAAATCTAAAAAGTTAACAAGATCTAAAAGATTTAAAAAGGAGAGAGAAGGAAAATAGACTACAACCCAATCTAAGAGGGATCTCAAAAAGGATGATTTTAAAGAAAGCATATCATGGGTCTCACAATGCTCAAAGTGGCGCCAATCCTTTCTTTCCAAGTGATCCACGTTAAGAACGAAGGAATAACTTTCTAGATAGCCTCTTTGGAATGTCTACGCCCTTGACTCTTCCAACAATGTAGCAACTCTAGAATGTTGCTAGGAATAGTCCACGAAACGCCGAATAATTGAGAACCATGTAACAAAGATTCCTGGTGTACGCACAATGGATGAGGCAATTCACGGTCTCTCCATTCTTTTTTCATTAGACAACACCAATTGACTAGAGTAAAACCACACCTTCCAAGATTGTCAACCATGAGGACTCTACCCAAAATTGCCGTCCATATAAATAAAATTATACGGGACGGAGCCTCCACCTTCCAAACATTTTTCCAAGAAAAAGGCAAGGTGTGACTAGCTGGAGTCCACAGCATTCGATCCGTCTCCCTTGGATGAGTTCTTGAAGAATATAACAAATTGAGAAAAAGAGTCTAAAGATTCTAGCTCCCAATCTTGAACTGCCCTCGTAAAACTCGGATTCCAATGGAAAGAAATTTTGGAGGAATTCAAGTAATCTGATATCACAGTCTCTTTTTCACGAGCTATCAAATAAAGGTATGGGAAAATAGTCTTGAGAGCAGCTTTTCCGCACCAAACATCATGCCAAAAGTGAATGCGGGGACCCATCCCCAACCTTGAAGGAGACAAAGTTGGAGAATCCCCCCAACCATTCCTTATATTCCTCCAAAGACACACCTTGCAGGGCCCTCAAGCTTCCTCCAAACACCAACCACCTCTTTGAACCCCATATTTCCCATCAATCATCTATCTCTAAAGACTTGCACGTATTGCCAAAGCCAGTTACCGTGTAAAGCTTTGATGAACAACATAAGATTTTTAACTCCCAAGCCTCATTTAAAACTTGAAAGTAGATGGTCTTCCAGTTCAACAAATGAAACTTAGGCTCACCACCCATTACAACCCAATGAAAATCTCTTTGAAGACATTCCAATCTCCTAGCAATACCGGCTAGCAAAGGAAAAAATGGACAAAAAGAATGTAGATAAACTAGATAACGTACTCTTGATTAGAGTTAGGCGACATCCCCAGACAAGTAAATCTTCTACCAAGTAGCCAATCTCTTTTACTTATAAGGCCAGAATAAAAATAAATAAATAAATAAAAAGAAAAGGAAAACTACATTTACCCCCTCTAACTACTACCCTATTTGCAATGTCCCCCAATGTTTTATTTTTTGCAATGTCCCCCCCAATCTACCATCGGGGTTGTAATGTCCCACTTTCGCGACCAAAAATATCAAAAATACTCTACATAATTTTATTAAAAAAAAAAAAAAAAAAAAAAAAAAAAGAAAGAAAGAAGAAGCAAAACAAAACAAAAACAAAAATTTACAATAAATTTCAAAAATTAAAAAAAAAAAATAGAAAACAAAAGCAAAAAATTTGGAGGGAAAAACCAAAACAAAACAGAAGCTAAAAAGGAGCATTTTTTTTATTTTGAGTGCAGAAAGGGGACATTGCAACCCCATTGGTAGATTTGGAGGGACATTGCAAAAATTGAAATATTTTGCAGTCATTGCAAAAAGGTTGGTAGTTAGAGGAGATAAATGTAGTTTCCCAAAAAACAAACTAATGTTTAGTTGAAAGAGAAGAAAAAATGGAGAAAGAAGACGAGGTAAATATGATCTTATTCTCCTAGATGATTCATCGATACAATTACATGCATTTATATAGAAGAGGGATACATTCTAATATGAAAATATAGTTAATGAGAATTATATGGAAAAAAAATCAGATCACCTGCACATCTTGAACACTCCCCTTCAAGCTGAAATGAAGATGTTCGCCCTTTGGAAGGGATCCAAAAGATTTTATCCTCACCAACTCGTCTCAACCTAAGAGAGTACAAAGATTACAGAACAAAGTGACCAACTCCACCTCCCAATCATGCACCTGTCTAGTAAAATTAATATTCCACTATAGTCATTAGAAAACTGTACATGATTAGCCACCGAAGCCTCTTTAAAGCGAGCAATACTAAACAACTCTGGAAAAGTTGCCGTCAAAGCCTGGTCCCCACACCACATATCATGTCTGTTAGGTCTTAGGAATGGGCCTTATCCATGTGACAAAACTAGTCCCTTTGTTACTTTTCATATCACAAGGTTTTGGTATGGAAAAAGTTTTGTTTAGAGGGTTCTAGTTGATTCCGTCATGAAACCATCTGGAGGCCATCATGACGAAGTGTACTTGAGAAGACCTTGGTGCTCACTGCAAGGTTCTGCCATGAAGCCATCATGACGAAGTTGATTCAAAAGGCCTTTGAATTCTCTATGAGGTTTCAACATGAAGCCGTCATTAAGAAGTCAATTTGAAAATGACTTTGGAGAATTTCGTCAGGAAGCCAACATGAACCCATCATGACGACAACTGCAAACAGTTACATGTCGAGCTATGAGCTGTGGACATTCAAATTCCGTCAACGACGGAAATATTCCATCATGACGGCACCTAGATTTTCAAATGTTAAAATCCCACCTTTTACTCATTTTTACTGATCTCTTTCTCTAGCTCTCAAGAGAGAAAAACGTCTCTAACCTTTGGTGAAAAGTTTTCAGCCTTCCATCAACCTAGAGACACTCTAGAAGTCTTTTCCCTTCACCAATTTTTAACCCCAAGTGAGGTGTTACCATAAAGCTTGAAGCTTTCTACCACTTGGGAAGTTTTCTTTCAAACCACACCTTACACTACCTTCATCTACCAAGAAGTCTATCAATGGGTCAGTGAGGAGATGCACTACAAGAAGATTGTCGAGCTAGGAGGCAAGCAGTGAACTTGTTGGTCTTACAGAATCTAGAACATGCAAGGGGTTTGTAAGTGTTTCTATTGTCTGTAATCTGGATTTTCTTGCTATAGTGGTTTCCCGAGTTTGGTTGTCCCGGATTGGTTTTTACCCTTGATGTGTTCGTGGGGTTTCTACTTCATAACCAAAAATTGTGTTGTGGATGTGTTAATGTTGTTTACGATTGTGTCGTCTTAATATTGTGCATTGTGGTTATTTTCTCTATACTCCTTGTTTAACTCGTATTTAGGGGTAGAACTCGATCCTTAAGTTCTTTCAATGTCAAAACCTAATCTTATACCCATCTTCTCCCACCTCAAATCTAATAAATCTAAAGAAATCCACCCCCCCCCCCCCAAACCCCCACCTCTTAATGTTTTTCCACACCCCAACCTTGAAGGGCCAAACAACCTCATTGGAGCACCACCCTCTCCACATGCTATCATATTTAGGACTATGCAGATCAGCTGCTTACTGCTCATTGGTCATCACTACACCACCACCATCAATCGGTAGGCAGCAAAGATCTTCTCTACCAATGTCAGTTCAATCGGTAGGCGGAATAGAAACCGAGAAGTCGATTTTCGAACCAACCGGAACCATCACTGCCAATCAAAGCCTTCCGGCTTCCAGCGAAGGACTATAGACATTCCACGGCCAAACATTTGCCAATGAAGACTTAAATGCCGAGAGTTTAACCCAACCACAATAAAAGGCTTGTGTACTGACAATGAAGACTTAGGTTATGACATGGCGAGTGTTTGACCCAACCACCAAAAAATTCTCCTACTTTCTTTTGCTTTAAATTAATTTACCAAACTAAGAATTAGACTACAAGTTCTAGTTTCTTGCAATCTTTTTGCTGCCTTTGACTATCACACTGCCCAAGAGCCAACTATCACGCTAACTTTAACTCTTCCCAATGCCAGCTATCCCATACTTATGTTCTCCCATTCCAAGAATTAATCTCAACCATCCACTACTTTTAATCTCCACCGTCCACTCTATTAAAGTGTCCCATATCGCTAAGATTTTCTTCACCTGGGCACTTTATAAGCCATGGTGTCTCTTCATCTCTAAAGGCGTCTTTTGGGAGTGAGTAAGGCTCATGGACTTTTACATGGTATCAAAGCCACAGGTTTCTTGCGATGATGAACCTTTCTAACCTGCTGTTGTCCAGGTGTTTGGCCATTAGTGGCCACACATGAGGAGGCGTGTTAATGTGTCCAACATCGCTAAGATTTCCTTCACCTGAACACTTTATAAGACATGGTGTCCCCTCCTCTCTAAATGCGTCTTTTGAGAGTGAGTAAGGCTCATGGACTTTTACACACTCCTCACACAACCCTAACGTTAATCTTCCACTTTCTTCTAAAGCGTTTCATTTTCTTCTACACCGTTTCCATTTTTTTTATGAATAATAATAATTTCATTAAAAAAACGAAAAATTCCTCGTACACGAAGAGTATACAATTGAACCAAGAGAACTAATGTTCTAGTTGCTACTACAATCTAGAAAAAAAATAAGATCTACCAAATTCCTTGAAGGAAGTTAGGAACATGAACAATAGCTCAATCCAGAAGAGATCTCAAGAATGAGGATTTAAGAAGAAGCACATTGGTCTCGCTATGCTCAAAGAGCCGACAATTCATTTCTCTCCAAATGCTCCACATTAAGAGAACAGGAATAACTTTCTAGATAGCTTCTCTAGGATGTTCATGCCCAAGAAATTTCCAACAATAGAGACGTTGAAGAATGTTACCAGGCATGGCCCAAGAGACCCCAAAGCTATTAAGAACTAAGTGTCAGATGTCAACAGCATACTTACAATGCATAGCTCTCGAGTGCTACCACTTGTTGAATTGACAGCTTCTGTGACGAATGCTATTAAGCAATCTCCTCCACAAGGGATTTCTTTTGGAGGGGTTTTCTCAACTCATGTTTGACAGGGCAAGTTTCGCCTAAAGTGTCGGTCATGTCGCTGAAAACCCTAGTTGCCAAGGAAGAGGAGGTGATTAGGGCTCCCCCTCTTTTGGATCGTTGCGTTTCTCCAAAAGTTGATAAGGGTGAGGACCTAAGAATGAACAGCCTAATCGAGTCTCAGAAGTGGCCGGTAGACTTTGGTTCGTCTGGAGAGGTTGTTGTGCGGGATCAGGGCGTTGAAGTCTGGGATGGGGTGGATGGTGCATCACCTTCCCCTTTGGGTGTTTATCCGCCCGATATGCATTTGGATTGGGCGGAGGATTGTGAAGAGGATGAGGCTCAACTTTTGGAGATCTTGGATGCCAGCGTTAACGAAGAGGAGTTTCTTCAGGAGTCTATGGTTGCCCGCCAAAAGACTAAAGAAAATGCTAGTGGAGATTTTACGGATGCCATTGAAGAAGACCTTTTTCGGATTGTTAAGCTTGGGCGTCTTAAGATCAAAGGAAGGCGGGAGTTGTTGAATCTAAACAGCTCTATTAACTACGGTGACGCAAGCGTGTCTTCTAGGAGAGAGAAAGGCAAGGCTCACGAGTTGTAGGGTGTATTCTTCTTGTGAGCTATGGGTTTGAGGGTCATAGGGTTGAGGGTTAATTCGGGTCTTTTTGGGTTTCTTCTTATGGGCTATTTTTTCTAGGTTGTTTGCTATTGTGTATACTTCCTGTATACGAAGGGGCGTCTTACGCTTTTTTTATAAAATTTATTACTTATCCAAAAAAAATGAAGGAGAAGATGATTAATAGTTTCCTCATACTTCTTACAGAGGCAACACCGGTTAATAAGTTGAAACCCCCGCCTTCTAAGATTGTCCACCATGAAGGTTCTACCCAAAGCCGTAGCCCATAAGAAGAAAGCAATGCGAGGAGGGGCCTTCACCTTCCAAATCCTTTTCCAGGGAATGAACTATGCTCACCTGAATGTAACATAGTATAGTAGCTATTCACTGCAAAACCATGGCGTGTCGAAGGAGTCCAAACCATGCTATCCATTACTCCCAGATAGGGAATTCACAGAGTATACAAGAGTAAGACAAGAATCTAGAGATTCAATTTCCCAATCATGAACATCTTGAATGAAGCTAATATTCCAAAGCGTGTGGGGACTGGAGCGATCCATGTAATCTAACACCAAAGCCTCCTTGTTACGTGCTAAGGAAAAGAATTCAGGGAAAGAACACTTTAGAGCACTATCACTGCACAAAATATTGTGTCAGAAGCGAATGCAAAGGCCATCCCCAACCTTATAGGAAACAAAATTGGAAAAAGATCTCCAATTTTTCCTAACATACCTCTAGAGACTCACCCCATAAGTACCTCGTGCTTCCTTTGAGCACCACTCCCCTCTTTGGATTCCGTACTTCGAAGCAATCACCTGCCTCCATAAATAATCTTGTTCATACCCCAACCTCCAAAGCCATTTACCGAGCAAGGCTTTGTTATCTAGGCGTAGGAAAGGCAAGGCAAGGCTCACATGATGTAGGGTGGTGAGCTTTGGTGGGTTTTGTGGGTTGCCTTGCGGGTCCTTGGTTTTTTCCTTGCATTTTTGTTTGGGTTCCTATGCAAGTTGTTTTTGGGTGCTCTTTATTGGGTTCTAGGGTTTAGGTTGTGGGTTTTGTTGGGTTGTTGTGGGTTAGTTTTGGTTGTTCCTGTATATACTTCCTATGTACTTAGAGGTACTTTACGCTCTCTTTTTTTTGCCTTAATAAAATTCTGCTTACTTATCAAAAAAAAAAAAATTTTGAAACCTAGCCCTCCTCTCGCAATTTTTGAGGAGTGAACAGTCTTCCAATTTACCAAATGTAACTTGTTGTCCCCACCTAGGCCATCCCACATAATGTCCCTATGAAAATGCTCAAGTATTCTGGCTATGCCAGCTGGTAAAGGGAAGAGAGATAAAGAATAAGTGAGAATACTTGAAAGCATACTCTTGATGAGAGTAAGACGCTCTTCCTTGGACAAGTAAATCTTCTTCCAACTCGCCAACCTTTTTACCATTTTCTCAACCACCCCATCCCAAATAGCTTTAATTTGAAGGGAGCACCCAGAGGAAGATCCAAGTAATGCAACGGAAAAGAAGAGATCTTACAACAGAGAATATTTCCGTTTCCATTTTTACAGACCCCACCTAAGGCCAAAACTACTCATGATACAGATGAAGCTTGATTTCCTTATATCTCCTAGATTCACTGCGTGAATTACATTCACGGATAATCTTTACAGAGAGAGAGAGAGAGAGAGCTCAGCGTTGTGGGTGGCAGTGCTGGCACGTCAACGTCCACCCTCGCGTGGTGGCCGTGGGCCACCTTCTTTGACCTAGGAGAGTGTCTGATGGGGACATCAGACACAAGCCACCGATCACGAATGTGTATGGACGTCGACGCCGGAGGACGGCCTAACCTAGGACCTTGTGGTTGGGTGACTGAGCGCCACGGCTATTATTATGGGCTAGTTTTGTTATTTTTTGTATTTTATTTATGTTGTTATTTTCATACAAGTTATGTTATTTTTATGATTTTGGGTTTTGTGTTGTTTTAGTCGGCTGTTAGCCCAGGAACTACTAAGGTTAGAGTCGGGATTTAACCCTTAGTCTATTTAAACATATTTTTCTATTGTATTAGCAGCTTCTGATGAATAATATTATTGACATGGTTTTGTCATCTTCTCCCCTCTTATTTTTTGTCTCTGTTCTCCCCTCTCTCGAGCTTCTACTTCTCTTGCTCTGGCTTCTTTTCTCCTCTTTCTCCGCTTCTCCCTCTCTTCCTAGTCTCTTTCTTCAAGCTTTCTTCTCAAAATATTTTGTCCTACATCAACTGTGATATCAAAGGGTGATGTCGAGTGTGAAGGTGATGCTTCGGGGCAAGTGGAGGATGGGATCTTCAGGAAACTTCTCAAGATCTTTGGTGATTGGCTGGATTGGGTGTGCGGGTGTACAACGAGCTTGGGCAGGATCTCTTCTTTTGGGCTGAAACGGAAACTGGGCAGTATGGGTTTGGGCCGGATCTATAAGTGTGTTTTTTCTGTGCTTAGAGGGGTCCGTTTACAAACTGGATCCGGGAGGATGGGCCACATGCCCAACATCAAGAAGGCCAGAAAGTTGGGTTTTGTTCCGGATTATGGATCCAACGCATTCGGGTCAGGGTGTGATCCAAACTCACAGCATCATCGAAACACAGTAAAAAAAAATCCCAACACATAACCCTACGACCCTACCCCAACCCAAAAAACACCACCGTTCAACCAAAAAAAAAAAGGAAACCCAAACAGAAGAAGTCCACCTCATTAGCGTACAGCCTCACTGCAGGTAACATAGCCACCGCACAACGTTCCATAATTGACAATCTTGAAAAATAAGATGTTATGGAACCCTAATCCATGAGACATAAATGTAAAACTTTATTAAATTGAATTTCATCAAAAATAGCCGTGCACCAATAGGTGGAAGAGTGATACAGTGCACAAAACAATACTCTCGAGAAGAGAAAATAACTAGTTTCACAAGCAAAGGCTAAATGTGCAACAACGTAAAATTTTGTTATGTAAACGCCGAGTACCTATAAACTCACTTCATACAGAAAGTTTATTTCTCTGTAATTAAACGTGCACTACTTTGTGAAAGCTTTTATGTCCATGAATGAACATAGTTACTCAAGTTCCTAGATATTATTTTTGGTTACACATGCAACACCTTTTTATTAAAAAGTAGGAATAGAAGATCACATACCCCAAGCTTTGAACTCGTACTCCGAGCTTTTCCTTGTCTGCAACTGATCGCTTTGTAGCAATGAAATCCAAAAACTCTTCAGCCCCAATAGCTTTATCCTTTTTTTTTTTACCAATAGCTTTATCCTTCCTACTTTTTTTACTATAAGTCTTACAGACGAACTTCCAAAGGAAAGAAATTATCTCTTCAGTAGTTATTTTGAAGACTTCAGTAACATCTGATTTCACAGAGAAATAATGCAAGACAAGTGGATGTCTTAACAAAGGTCCCAATTCCAGCTCTTCAAACTGCTCTACACCCTCATTCTTGCAGATTGCCACTTCCAAATCATACAATGAAGTAATTTTTTGGACCCCAATAAAGCAATGGATAAATGCATCTATCTAAATAACAAAAAAAAAAAAAGAGTATTAAAAACCAAAAATATTTACGTATGTTCAGACATAAAAAATAAAAAAGGAATATCTTACCCCCCACCTGCTTGCTAAGAAAATGGGGAAAGTGGATT
The DNA here is from genome assembly GCA_028654335.1 of Alnus rubra. Lineage (NCBI taxonomy): Eukaryota > Viridiplantae > Streptophyta > Magnoliopsida > Fagales > Betulaceae > Alnus > Alnus rubra. The sequence goes on from JAJPGS010000243.1 coordinate 869,909, forward strand.
GCTTGTAAGTTTTCTCTTGATTCTTTTCCTTTCTTTTTGGGTTTCAAATGGACTCTAAAATTCAACTTATCCAGACAGAACAACAAATAATGTAGTCCTGGACCTCCCCCGAAACTCAAAACCAAATGAATTTCACAGTATTTATGATCTCTCATATCTTTGCTTCTTTTACCATATGAATAGAATCCGTCCATTTCTTTAGGTAGAGTGACAAATAGCCTGCAATATATGGCTTCTTTCTCTATATGCATGCAAAGATTCATCTTTTTTTTTTCTTCATATAATGCGAAGAAAGCTGTTTCAAATTCCCCACATATGACCTCTGTCTCTTGGGACAGCCATACATGATATGACACCATCCACATACAGGTTTTCTGATATTACCCCTCTCTTCTTTCTGTACGTATGTATGTAAAAATCCATTCACTTTTTTTAGATAAGGGGAAGAAACCTAATATAGCCTCTGTCTCTCTCTCTCAAGACAGCCATATGTTTGTTTGATTTCTTCATACAAAATTTTAGCAAGCAGGATAAGCTTTGCCAACATTTAAATGCTAAGAAAACCAAAAGCTTTGAAGCAAAAAATCTGCAACATTAAGTTTTATCTTCGCTATTGATTCACAGCTAAGGCCAATTTTTGAGGTCCCCCCACTCCCCCAATCCTTCAAGCAAGGTGAAAATCCGGGCTCCGCCCCATATAGACTTCATTGTTTATGTTGAATTTGTTTTCTCAAAAGCTGAAAAACTCGGACCAACTACGCCAAAGAATCACATTACCCTCGACCGAGTGAACAATTCACCTCACAAATTCTTACTAACAAAATTCCAACTTCAAAAAATTAAAAATAAATAATTTTTTTTAAAAAAAATCAGATTCGTTATCCAAAGCTAGCTCAGTAATTAGTAGATTACCTAATAGCATTCACAGCCGCTTCCTTTTAATTTTTCTTAAATTTAGGGACAAAACTACTTTTTATTTCTCTATTCAAATATTCTTCATAATAGCTTATTTTATAAATCCTTATACCAATTAAATATTCTTTCTTTATAAAATGCAATTTTCCTACCTACCATCACCTTCTTTTTTAAATCGGCAAAGAGAGGAAAGATAAATACCTTACGTGAACATTGGGTACCACGGTAGCAAACCAATGTTTAGGAACTTATAGGGAAGATGCTGCAAGTGGTTTTTTTGTGAATTTTTCAGATTTTCTCTATATTTAAGGAATGAATGAAAGCAGTTTTAAGGTAACTGTTGTAAATGCTCTAAGGCGTTCAGTCCCTCCAATGCAATTAAAAAAACAAAACAAAAAGTCCAACCTACAATCACTTGCCACTATTCCTCCACTTTCTCAGCAACCAAACAGCGCACTTATTCCAAAAAAAAAAAATAAAAGAAAATAAAAATAATAAAAAGAAGCACAAATGCGGCTCCCACATTACCTTCCCTTCCGTGAACATAAGGCGGCGAAGATTCGGAACCTCCTGCATCGCAAACCCAAGAGAGCTCCACGAATCAACCTTGAGCGTCAACATCGCATCCTGAGACACTTTCCACGCCGTCACGCACTCTCCTGCAGCGATAATTTCGCGGCGGGCCTTCTCGACGGCTCGGTTCACCTTCTCCAGAAGCTCTCTCTTGTTCTGCGAGGTGCTCGGGCCTGGTACCGTCGAGTTTTGGATAGAGGAGATAGAATTTTTCTGCTGCGAATCCCGGCGGTGGCGGCGGTGGCCGCCGGGGTGGAAGCCAGATGGCTGTCCGTACATTGAGGAAAAGAGTGGAGTGAGAAAAAAATACTTGTGTTGGAAGGCATCTAAGTAGAAAGTAGTAACGCTCGTTCGATGCTTTATATTATTTTTTCTGTGCGAAGGGCCTTATGCTTTATTCTTCCCAATCAATGTGGTTTCCTATGTAATGACTGTACGGAGAATCAAAAAGAAAACATCACTGTCAGCTTTTGTTCCCATCGATGATGCTTAATGGGTAAGTAAGATATGTCTTTGTCAGTAAGACTTGTTTATAATGGTCTTAAACGAGCTTAAAAAATAATTTTAGTGTGTCAAACAAAAAACTTTTTTTTTTTTTTTTTATATAGATGCGACTAAAAAGTACAAACAAGGAAAGAAAGGAAGAACTAATATCTAAACAACAGAGTTCCTTTGATCTTGATCAATCGCAACACTGACAAACTGAGTAGTAGGAGAATAAGTTGATGAGGAAAAGGTGGGAATGCTGCTTGACGAAAATCGAGCTGCGGCCCATTGTGCCACATAATGGGCACCGAATTTGCACTTCTATTGACTTTCCGAGCTGACCAAGAAGAATCAGGAGGGAACATGTCTAGCGTTTGGTAAATAATGTCAGTGATACGCCAATCTTGAACAATAGATGGCTGTTGTAAAACAAGGATAACTACCAGAGAGTCACCTTCAATAATAAACCGAGTAAGGTGAAGATATAAAGCTAGGGAAACAGCAAGTTGTGCAGCTAAAGCCTCGCCTTTATTAGGAGTGCAAATGGCCTGGATCTAGGTAGCCATCTTTACCAATCTGCCATTATGATCACGACAGATAGCTACTTGACAGGAAAAGGAGTCGCGAATGGCAGTATAAAAGTTGAGCTTGTACCAATTTAATGGAGGACGAATCCATTTTTCCGATATAGGCTGTAACTTGGCAGACCATGCATCACAATGTTGATGATAAGTAGTGACTATTTGTCTAGCAAGATGAAGTGCTACAAAGGACATGCCTTCATGATAAGCTTTATTACGATGAAACCAAAGAAGATCACAAGCTACAGCGGCAAATACCTGAAACCGATGTAATTCCAAAGAGGGAATATGAAGAAGAGCCTCAGGGAACTGAAGTACTTTCGAGACTTTTCCTTCAGCAGGAATCTATGGGGCTGCTCAAAGGCATCTGTATTGCAAAAACTTGTCCACCAATAAACCACCTACTTTTTGCAGATGATTTAATTATCTTTGCAAAGGCTACCTCTACTGAGGCTCTTGCCCTCTCGGGTTGCCTCCAAAAATATTGCAGTTGGTCGGGACAAAAAATAAATTCAGGTAAGTCTTCCATTCTCTTCAGTAAAAATACCCCACCAGCCAGTGTATCAAGCATTTTGGGCATAATTCCTTTCCGATTATCGCCATCATGGCCTGTCCATTTGGGATTACCATTGACACTTGGTTCTTCTCGCAAGGACGCTTTCCAGCCAATTATTGATAAAGTTCTTTCCAAAATTAGTGGTTGGAGAGCAAAGACTCTTTCTCAGGCTGGTCGAACAGTTCTCATCAGATCCACGGCTGCGGCAATTCCAGCTTATGCAATGAGTACCTTCTTATTGCCTGTATCTCTTTGTAGAATTTTAGACAGTCGATTTAAAGACTTTTGGTGGGGTTTTCCACCGGACAAAACTCGTAATCTATGTCTTAAGTCTTGGGACTCTATTTGTCTTCCTAGGAATCAAGGGGGTCTTGGGTTACGGAAGATGGAAATCACAAATTTAGCACTCATTACTAAGCTTGGCTGGAAGTTTTTGCACTCTAATTCCTTATGGGTGGAACATTTACAGAAGAAATATATCCACTACGGTTCCTTCTTCACTACTTCCTCTGCTGTAACAGCTTCGTGGATTTGGAAAGGACTCCAGAAATGCAAGGAATTTCTTATTGCAGGTTCCTGTCTACATGTCACTATGAATAGCTCTGACTGCATTTGGACAACGTCCTGGGTTGTTAGGTAAAAATACTGAAAAAAAAAAAAAAAAAAAATTACTTATTTAACATTTTTCTCTAAAATCACTTTTGAAAAAACCTTAAAACAAATAACTCACTTTTTTTTCTATGAACATTAGTAGCTAGAATTTGAGTACGTGTCTTGCTTCAACTCTAGAAAGACTACCACAAATAGCATTGCGTCTCAACCAAATTTTATAATTTTATATTGTGTGGATTAAAATGTAGGACTTGAACCTTTTCTTTACGTGGAATGCTATAATTAAATTGTATTTTTATTTTACAATAATCTTATAATATTGATATAATAATATGTGTCTTGCTTGGACTCTAGAAGGACTTGGTTCTATTGATTACATACAACATTGCGTCTCAACCAAATTTTATAATGTTATATTGTGGATTCGAATGTAAGACTTGGACCTTTTCTTTATGTGTGACACTATAATTAAATTATATTTTTATCTTATAATAATTTTACAATGTTGATATAATAGTTTAACTAATTTTAAAATCAGTCATTGTTAAAAAAGTTAGCCAAGGCTATTACATTAGTCATTAGCGTTGTAAAATAGATATGAGATAAAATGTGGAATATTAATATAGCGTTACTCTTTCTTTATATCAAGACACTTGAAGCACTGGACCAAACCCTCTGACATATCTCTCCAAAGTAAATGCAATATAGCATAGATATAATTTGACAGCTCCAGCACTCAAATGAAGTTTGGTAGCAAGTTATATCCCATCTTAGCCGTAACTAGTAAAATCTAGTAGGATGGAAAGTAATATCCAAATTCCAAAGTAAGTTGTGACCTTAAATGGCCCTTTGGAAAAATGAGATTTCCTTGTGATTTATTGGCAACTAAAGATATTGGTTGCAAATGTGGGCTTGGTTTGGTAATCCAATTTAATACCCACAAAAACTATTTCTTAGTAGTCTGGATGAGTTGCCTTGGTTCAATGAGCAATCCAATCGTAAATTTGTTAGTGTCGAAGAAAATTTCCACCCTTCAAAATATTCTTCAAAGTACTAATATAACATATGAGATGGTACCTTCTTACTCAGTGGTCAAGTGATTATCTTAGATAAATAAAAAAGGAGACAGGCCAAAATGTAAATGACATTGGACTTTTCTCTTAAATCAGCTAACCCAAAAACACAAATGATTGCAAAGGGGTTGAGGGTAGCCGGTAGCACCAACTTAGGACACACGTTTATAGCTATGGGCTATATCAATACACCACAAAACTACTATGGATTTCATATTGTCAAAATTATTGATTTATATATTTCGTGTACGGCCAAAAACAAATATTTTCTTTTTTTAACACTATACAATCAAAATGACCACTCTAATTCATAATTCAACCATATAGAAAAAAGACTTCGGGCTGGTGTGGAGATAGGAAACCCCTCACCGAAACCCTAGCCCCCCTCCCCCTTCCCCGATTCCTTTCCCCCTCCTCCTCCTCCCTTTCTCCCTCCATTTCCCCGATTCCTTTCTCCCACCCCCCTTTCCTTTCTCCAGTCCCCACGGACTCATTCCGTTGGTGGTTATCGTCCTCATAGTCCTTTTGGACTATGACGGTTTAGGTTTCTTATTTTTTTTTTAGTTTGTTTTGGCATGTGAACCCACTGGAGAAGGTGCTGGAGAGGAGTGGTCGTCCCGTGCGTGCCGACGGCAGAGATCTTGGCTGAGTTTTCACACGCTTGGATGTCAGATCTGCGTTTTTCTGTCGTCTTCTGTTGGACACGCGCCCTCCAGGCTTGTTCGCCGTCGCTTTCTGGTGTTGCTGCCACTTTCCACGGCCGTTTTTAGTCTCGGTGGTCGACGCGTGGTTATCACGCGTTTGCTTGGTTTCTGGTCTGTGTGGCGCGTGATGACCACGAACCGTTTGTTTTGGCCGTGTGTGGTGGAGATCAGAGGCTTTTGGTGAACGGCCGCTGTTTGAAAGTCTTCTTGCGATAGCGCGTGGGCCCCACGCGCCGCCTCCAGTGGCGATCCTCCTGGATGGCAGTTTCTATTTTTGGGTTTTTTCCTGTTCCTGTTTGGTTGTGTGGGCAGTTTGCTTTGTGCTTATTAATTTAGTCAGTGTTTTTAGTCAAAAATGTGTGACCGATTCCATGTACAAGTATAGGTTTATGTTACCCCATAGGCATCATTTTGGTTGGCTAAGTTTCATTTGTAGCATTCTGTCTGTAATAGTCTGAGTTTGTTGACTCAGGTTGGGTATACACCTTTATAGTGGTGGCTTATGTATACCTCTTAGGTGGATCTTGTGTACACTTTATGGTGGCTTGTTATGTACCATTCTATTGATTAATGAAAATTAATATTTTCTTCAAAAAAAAAAAAAAAAAAATCAACCATATGGATAAGTATCTATATAAAAAATAAATAAACAAAATAAAATAAAACAAAAACAAAAACAAAAACCCATATAGAAAAGTTTTTTTCTGAAAATTGTTATTGGGGTTTATTTGGTTAATAAACCAAAATTGAAACTGCAGCCTTAAGCTTCATTTATTTTACTCCCTTTGTTTGGGAGGAGGGGGGATGGGGGAGGGAGTTCCTGTATCTAAAATGACATTAGATAATTAAATGCCAAACGTTTTTGGAAAAGCACGAGTCAGAAGCCACAATATTATTAAGTTTATTTAAAATTAGTTGACACCATCACCAACAATCCGACCTTAGCTCAGTTGGTAGAGCGGAGGACTGTAGTCGGGTCATTGCTCACAGCTAATCCTTAGGTCGCTGGTTCGAATCCGGCAGGTCGGATTCTATTTTTCTCTCATTTTGTCATTAGCGACTGGGGCGCATTTTAGCAATATCTTCCTTAATTGGCACCTCATAAGCGCGCAGTAGCGACCAACCCATTCCCTACAACGCTACGAAGACCGAAAAAATAAATCTTTGCAGTTTCAGAAGCCATTTCAAACCCCAATATGGTAAAGCCAAAACGAAATTCATAGTGGATCTCTTGCTTCTATTTCTTTCTCATAAGTTCTCTCTCTAGCTTCTTATGCTCTGTTTGGTAACTGAAAAAATGTAGGAAAATAAGGAAAATGAACTGCAAACAGTTACGTGTCGAGCTATGAGCGGTGGACATTCAAATTCCGTCAATAACGGAAATATTCCGTTATGACGGCACCTGGATTTTCAGATGTTAAAATCACACCTTTTAGAGCATTCATAGCAGCTTCCCTTCCCTTCCCATCTATTTTCCCTAAATGTAGGGAACAAAATTACTTTTTAGTTCCCTATGAAAAAATACCTCACAACAGCTTCCTTTTACCATTTCATATATCATTAAAATATTAATTTTTACTTTTTCATTTTGTTTTTTTATTCATTTCTTTTTCTTCTCTCTCGTTCTCTCGTCTTCTCCGTCACACATAGATGCCGCCATTCCTTCCATAACGCAAGCTGCAGAACCAAAACAAAGAACAATGGCTCTCTCAAACGCAACAACCCTTTCGTCAAAGTCATTGTACAACAACACCCATATTGTCACACCAAAATCACTACCAACCCCCAGACTCTGTCACACAAAAATCTCAAATAGCGACGAAACCCCACTTCGAGAAATCGTCTTTGCGTTCTCCTTCGAAAAGGTCAGCGCTTTGAGAGCCACACAAGCTTGTTCCTTCGCGAACCCATTTCCCGAATACGAGGGCGATTCAGACTGGATACGATGAGGGATTCGGAATTTAATGGGTACAAAAAGCTTTTGTGTTTTTTGGTTGGAGGTTAAATTTCGGATCGGACTAGATACGATGGGGGATTCGGAATTGGTACGGACGCTGGAATTGGCGCAGGGGATATCACTTGGTGGGTCGGTGTCAGACTCGGCGGTGGTGATCGCGACGACATCGTTGGCTGTGGTGATCGGGCTGTTGGTCGTATTGGTGTGGAGGAGATCGTGGGATCGGAGTGGTGACAATGAGGTGAAGCCGGTGGTGGTGCCCAAGCTGTCGGAATGGATAGAGGCACAAGGAAAAGAGGAACAGAGATGGCGATCGAAGAGAGAGGAGCGGTGATGTGCAGAGAGAGAGAGAGAGGAAGAACAGATGCGCAAGAGGAGAGAGGTTTTTTTTATGAATAAACAAATGTTTGGGATTGCTACAGTGCTTTCCAATGCATTGGGAAGTACTGTAGCAATCCCAGGGAACAAATAATTATAGGGAAGCTGCTGTGGGATATTTTTTTGACAATCTTAAAATTTTTCCTAAAATTTAGGGAACAGATCCCTTGTAGGGAAGCTACTAGTAATGTTCTTACTCATTTTTACTGATCTCTTTCTCTAGCTCTCAAGTGAGAAGAACGTCTCTAACCTTTGGTGAAGAGTTTTCAGCCTTCCACCAATCTAGAGACACTCTAGAAGCCTCTTCCCTTCACCAATTTTTAACCCCAAGTGAGGTGTTACCATGAAGCTTGAACCTTTCTACCACTTGGGAAGTTTTGTTTCAAACCACACCTTATACTACCTTCATCTACCAAAAAATCTATTGATGGGTCGGTGAGAAGATGCATTACAAGAAGATTGTTGAGCTAGAAGGCAAGCAGTGAACTTATCAGTCTTACCTTCATCTACCAATTAAATATTAATTCTTTATCAAATGCAATTTTTCTACTTACCCTCCTCTTTTTTTTAGAGAAAAAAAAAAAAAAAAACCTCGGAAAAGAGAGGAAAGATAAGCATTTTAGGTGAACATTAGGTACCACGGTAGCATACCAATGTTTAGGAACTAATAGGGAAGATGTTGAATTTTTTTTTTTTTTTTGTGAATTTTTCAGATTTTCTCTATATTTAAGAAATGAATGAAAGCAGATTTAAGGTAACTGTTGTAAACTAAGGCGTTCAGTCCCTCCAATGCAATTAAAAAAAAAAAAACCAAAAACAAAAAACAAAAGGTCCAACCTTCAATCACTTGACATTATTTTATCTACTTTCTCAACAACCAAACAGAGCACTTATTCCCAAAAATAAAGAAATAAAAGAAATAAAAATAATAAAAGCACAAATGCGGCTCCCACATTACCTTCCCTTCCATGACCATAAGCACTACAAAAAAAAAATCACATTTTCTTGATGGTTTTTTCTAGATGATTTGCAAAATCGTATAGAATTATAGTTTTATAAACGACTTTATAAAACCGTCTAAAAATTAATATTCAAATTCATTTAGAGACGGTTTTTTTTTTTTTCCAAACCGTCTATAAGTCGCAAACAGTTTACAACCTTCTGTAACTTTTTTTTTTTCTTCTTCTTTTTCTTTTTCTGTTTTCTTGGATGCGCGATGGGATCTGGATGGTCGGCAAGAATGGGACATGCGACGGGATATCGCGACAATTTTCGGCCAGATCCAGCAGGATTTGTTGAACCTACGCCGGTGTACGTGCATGGGTTTGACAGATCTGGTCGAAACCCACGCTCAGCCGGATCTGTGCCCGGAATACAGAGAGAGATCCGACCGAAATACGTGGGTTTCCGGCCAATTCTCTCTTCCTCTCTTTGTCTCTCCCCCCTCTGGCCCCTCCTTGTCACTGGACTCACCACGCTCCTCCAAACCACTGGACGGATCTAAGCATGCTCATAACAATCTTTGGTTTTTTTTTTTTTTTGGGGGGGGGGGGGGTTGGATTTTGTTTGTTTGATGGGTAGTGCGAGAGGTGCGGTGGAGAAGAAGCTGATAAAGATGGAGATCGCATATGTGCGACTGTGACAACCTTCTAGTGGTCCCTTTAGCCGGCAAGATGGTGGAGATATGCGACTTGACAACATTCTGGTGGTCCCTTCAGCCGACGAGATGGACAAAAATAATTATAATTATAATTATATTAGAAAATAATAATGATTATAATTTTTTTTTTTAAAAAAAATGTAGACGGTTTGGACCAAACTCCAAACTGTTTGGAATTGCGGGCGATTTGGCCCAAATTGTCCATAACCAAGATTAGCAACATATTTTCCTAGACGGTTTCAAACCGTCTAGAAAAAACTGTTTGGACCTTATTCTAGACGGTTTTTTTATTATTTTTTATTATATATATATATATATTTCTGAACGGTTTCAAACCGTCCAAAATTCCTGATTTTTTTTTTTTTTGGAGTGAAGGTGGAGAAGATTCGGAACCTCTGGCATTGCAAACGCAAGAGAGCTCCACGAATCAACCTTGAGCGTCAACATCGCATCTTGAGACACTTTCCACGCCGTCACGCACTCTCCGGCAGCAATAATTTCGTGGCGGGCTTTCTCGACGGCTCAGTTCACCTTCTCCAGAAGCTCTCTCTGGTTCTGCGAGGGCTCGGGCCTAGTACAATCGAGTTTTGGATAGAAAAGTTATAATTTTGTTGCTGCGAATCCTGGCGGTGGCGGCGGCGGCCATCGAAGGGGTGAAAGCCAGAGGGTTGTCCATACACTTGCAGAAAAGAGTGGAGTGAGAAAAAAATACTTGTGTTGGAAGGCATCTAAGTAGAATGTAGTAATGCTCGTCCAATGCTTTTATATTATTATTTTTAGTGCAAAGTGCCTAATGCTTAATTCTCCCCAATCACCGTGGTTTTCTATGTAATAACAGTACGGAGTCAGGAGTGTATAATCGGGGTTCCCGGTTATTTTTATTTTAACAACAACAACTGGTTACCGGTTGCAGTTTTTACTAACCGCCGGTTATCTGGTTATTTAAAATCAGTTATTAACCGGATAACCGGTTTTATTTTTATTGTTCAACTTTTTATTTTTCTTTTAGTTTCTTCAAGCAAATGCCTCCACGGCTGGAGGTAGGGCCGAGGGTGAAGCTAATAAGCTCATTTCATCAAACCCATCTGTGGGACTTACTCCAACGAGTATTTTTTTTTCAAACAAATCTAATCGACATGGGACTTGCTCCAACGAGGGATTATTAAGATGCATGAGATGCTTTCTACGGTTCTACAACCTGAGCCAATAACCCATGAGCAAATGCAAAAATTTCATTACGAAGTAAAATTTGTAAACATTGTGAGGGCAGTACAAGCAGCAGAAACATGTTGTTTCAAGGTTTAAGCTGCAAAGCGGATCCAAACAATTGTTTTAGCACAAATATAGTAGGCAAACCGGCAAATAGTACTCGTACGGAAGCCTTAGTACCAGTGCGACAACCAAATTATCCAAACAAAAAAAAAAATTGTTAAAAAAAAAAAAAGAGAAAAAAAACCTCGTTTTTCTTCTTGGTTTATGAAAGAATATCATCTCGGAAAAAAAACCTCCAGAAAACAATGAATCATTCATACCTCAGTATTTTTCTTCAACGTACGTGGAACAAATGTAATGTCAAAAGGATTTAAGTTTCTTTAAGAGGAAAAGGAGGAGGATGGACAAGAAAGCAAGCAGGGACTCCTAGGAGAGGAGTTTATCAACATTTTACCCGGTTGCGGTTACCCGTTTATTAACTGGTTTTTTAAACTGTAATAACCAGTAACCGCAACCAAGTACCCAGTTATCTAGTTGCGGTTATTTATGGTTAGCAGTTGTTGGCGGTTATTCACGGTTACTGATTATTTTCGGTTAATAAACGTCCCACTTATACATCCCTAATACGGATAATAAAAATAAAACATCAACTATCAACTTTTGATCCCATCGACGATGCTTAATGGGTAAGTAAGATATGTCTATGTCAATAGGATAGTAAGCAAGCATAACTTGTTTAGAACCATGTTAGTGAGCTTAACAAATATTTTTATGCTTTGTTTGTTTAAACGTAAAATGTTTTCTGAAAAAATATTTTTCGGCATTTGCGGTTATTGGTCGGGCTGAAAAATAATGATCAACGGAAATCATTTTCAGTTTGACCGTAAAAGCCTATTTAATTTTTAGAAAACGAAAATCATATATCGTTTTCTAAATTTAAATTCTTCATTCTTGCACGCACGTTTGTTGGAATCTGCCACTGTCAAGCACCAAAGTTTGTTAATAACCCGACTCTACCGCCGAAGATCCCCAATTATCCAATTGTCGGAATCTGATGACATTGGCTGGATTCATGCAAAACCGTCGGAATCTAGCTACGTCGCCAAATTACGAAGGACCATATTATGGCTAAACTAGTAGGAATCTAACTAGAACGGCGGCCGTAATCTGTCTAGTACACCGGATTCCGACCATTTTGTTCGAATTCCTGTCAATTTAGCCAGATTCTAGTCTGCCGAAATTGACAACGATTGTTGGATTCCATTTTACGCCGTTGGTAATTTTTTCGTATAAACCAAACTCCATAAAGTATTTTACGGTATAAAACATTTTACGTCGAAACAAACAGAGCATTAATACCTAAAATGTTGTGTCAAACAAAAAATTGATTTGTTTCATAAAAAAAACTAAAAAAGTACTTATTTGAAATTTTTCTCTAAAATCACTTTTGGAAAAAACTTTAAAAAATAACTGTCACTTTTTTATGAACATTATTAGCTATAATTTGAGTGTGTGTCTTGTTTCAACACTAGAAGGACTTCGTTTTATTGATTATAAAGAGTATTGCGTCTCAGCCAAATTTTATAATGTTATATTGTGTGAATTCAAATGTAGGACTTGGACCTTTTCTTTATGTGTAACGCTATAATTAAATTATATTTTTATTTCACAATAATCTTACAATGTTGATATAATAGTTTTAACTAACTTTTATATTAGTCATTATTAAAAGATAACAAAAAATCAAAAGATTGGTCGAGACTGTTACATTAGTCATTAACATTGTAAGATGGTTATGAGATAAAATGTAGAATATTAATATAACATTCCTCTTTCTTTATATTAGGACGCTTGAAGCACAAGACCAAACCCACATATCTCTCTAAAGTAAATGTATATGTATACTTACCAGTACACACACACACACACACACACACACACACACACACACACACACACATATAATTTGACAGTTGTAGACTCAAATTAATGTTCTGTTTGGTTCAGCATAAAATGTTTTATGAAAAATGATTTCAATATATTTTTCGGTGTTTGGTAGGGGTGAAAATAATAGTCAACCTGAAAATGATTTCCGTTTGACAAAAAATGCTTAGTAAATTTCGAAAAATGATTTACGCTTTTTAAAAGCGTAAATCATTTCCCCTAGACGGTAGACGCATTCGACCATCTTTTAAACGAACACACACACACACACACACACACATATATATATATATATAATTTGACAGTTGTAGACTCAAATTAATGTTCTGTTTGTTTCAGCATAAAATGTTTTATGGAAAATGATTTCAATATTTTTTCTGACACACACACACACACACACACACACATATATATATATATATAATTTGACAGTTGTAGACTCAAATTAATGTTCTGTTTGTTTCAGCATAAAATGTTTTATGGAAAATGATTTCAATATTTTTTCTGTGTTTGGTGGGGGTGAAAATAATAGTCAACCTGAAAATGATTTCCGTTTGACAAAAAATGTTTAGTAAATTTTGAAAAATGATTTATGCTTTTTAAAAGCGTAAATCATTTCCCCTAGATGGTAGACGCATTCGACCATCTTTTAAACGACACAGTTAACCTTCACGTTCAAGCATTCGACCACCACCGGAATCTAGCTGGTGCCGGAATTTGGTAGCTGGAATTTGACAATGTTCGGCCACTGTTGCGGAATTCTGGCCACCTTTGCTGGAATCCGGCTAGCCTAGATTCTGGCAACCAAAATGGTCGGTCAATCCAGATTCCGACGGAACTGCCCGGATTTTGACCTTTATCCCGGAAGTCCGACAACAATAGCTGGAATCTTGCCTGTTAGTAACGGAATCTTATCACTAGTGATTTTTATATTATTTTACATTAATATTTTTATGTTATGAATACAAATTGATTTTTATAAGTTAATATAATTGAATGAAAATATTAAAAAATATTTGCTACTTTTCGTACGCGCCAAACACTGGAAAATGTTTTAAGCGGAAAATATTTTCCTAAAAAATGATTTTCCAAAAAATATTTTATGAGGAAAAACATTTTACGAGGAAACAAATGGAGCATAAGTTTGGTAGCAAGCTGCATCCCATCTTAGCCATAACTAGTACAATCTAGTAGGATGGAAAGTAACATCCAAAGTATGTTGTGACCTTAAATGGCCATTTGGAAAAATTAGATTTCCTTGTGATTTATTGGCAACTAAAGAATATTGGTTTTGCAAATGTGGGTTGGATTTGGTAATCCAATCTAATACCCACAAAAACTATTTCTTAGTGGTTTAAATGAGTTGCCTTGATTAAGGAGCAAATCCAATCATAAATTTGTCAGTATCAAATAACACTTCAAAATACTCTTTCAAAGTACTAGTATAACATATGAGATGGTATCTTCATACTTAGCGGTCAAGTGATTATCTTAGATAAATAAACAGAGAGAGAGACAGGCCAAAACGTAAATGACGTTCGATTTTTCCTTTAAATCAGCTAACATAGAAACACAAATGGTAGCTGGTAGCAGTCACTTAGAGCATTCATAGTGGGTTATGTATAACCCATTGTAAATCTATAATACATAACAAAACAACAAAAACACATCTCCAATGGATTATGGATCCCAATGCTAGAATAGATGCATCGTCCATTTGTGAACAGTGTCATGCCTCATGTGGTGTGACACTGTTCACAGATATATCTTATATTTTATTATTTTTTCTTACTTTCTCTCACTCTCTCGAAGCTTATTGTTATTTCTTTGTGCACGTTTTCTTTCTTGTTCTTCTTCGACGTTCTCTCTCTCGGTCAGTCTTGCTTGGAGGATGGGTATGGTGGCGACTGAGAAGAGGACCACCAACGTCGAATCGCTCGAAGTCAACGAAGCCTCTCTTCCCTGACCCAGCCCCTCCGGCAGTGACGATAAAGGCCCAGCAAGCGAAGAAACTCGTGGCCAACACCACCAACGTGGCACTTCATTGCGTTCGCAAGCCCTTCTCGCACAATCCCGAGCAGAACTCGTGGGTCACCGTGTTCATCTTCACCAAGAACACCGTCATCCTTGTGGTTCTCGTCAGCCTGATCCAATTGATCCGTAGACTTGCCGTGAAACCCAACGACGCCGTTTCAGATTGAGATTTGGGAGGATGGGTACAGATTGCCAATTTTCTAGAAGTTTCTGAGTTGGGGTGTATGGGTTTGGGCTGCCGATCTTCCGGAAATTTATGGGTTTGGATTGCCCATCTTCTAGAGGTTTCTAGTGGTTTGGTGTGGTGGTTCTGGTTGCCGGTTGTCTGGTGCGATGGTGCTGCCGTGATGGTTGCCGAATTTGTGTAGTTTGTGTGGTGTGTCTATGTGATAATTCTGATAATTCCGGTTGATTTCGGTTGGTTGATAATGGTGTGGTGAATTACTGTGGGTTGATTTTGATTTTGAAAGTGCAGGTCATTTGGTTGATGAAATGCCTGTGATATGATTTTGGATTTGTGGAGAGGAGTGTATATGAGGTTTTAACAAAAATATTAATAAAAAATATTAAAAATGATTATTTTAATAAAATAGATATAAATTTAAATAATCGGTTGGATGATAGTTTTAAATGTGATTATTTAAACTAGCAAAAAGTAGGTTTTGGTTATGAAGAATAGATTGAAATTTAGATCATCAATTGTGGATGCTCTTACGACACAAGTTTATAGCTATAGGTTATATCAATACACCACAAAGCTACTGTGGATTTCATACTGCCAGAATTCTTGATTTATATATTTCATGTACAGCCAAAAATAAATTTCTTTTTTTAACACTATACAATCAAAATGGCCACTCTAACTCATAATTCAACCGTATAGATAAGTCTTTTTTGAAAATTGTTATTGGGGTTTATTTGGTTAATAAACCAAAATTGAAACTTTAGCCTAAGTTGCATTTATTTTACTCCCTTTGTCTGGGAGGAGGGGGAGGGAGTTCCGATAACTAAAATGACATTGGATAATTAAATGCCAAACGTTTTTGGAAAAGCTATATGTCATTTCGAGTCAGAAGCCGCGATACTGTTACGTTTATTTATTATTAGTTGACCACCTCATCAGCAATCCGACCTTAGCTCAGTTGGTAGAGCGGAGGACTGTAGTCGGGTCATTACTCACAGCTAATCCTTAGGTCGCTGGTTCGAATCCGGCAGGTCGGATTCTTTTTTTCTCTCATTTTGTCATTAGCGACTGGGGCGCATTTTAGCAATATCTTCCTTAATTGGCACCCAATAAGCGCACAGTAGAGACCAACCCATTCCCCCTTCAAAGAATCAAATCACCGCATTCCCTACAACGCTACGAAGATCCAAAAAACAAATCTTTGCAGTTTCAGAAGCCATTTCAAACCCCAATATGGTAAGCCAAAACGAAGTTCATAGTGGATCTCTTGCTTCTATTTCTTTCTCAGAAGTTCTCTTTCTAGCTTCATATGCTCTGTTTGGTAACTGAGAAATGTAGGAAAATAAAGAAAATGAACTGAATTCTCGAATCTTGGTAAATTTCCCTTATTTGTAAGCTCAGAAACTCGAAAATCTCCACTTGAATGAGACTAGCACAACCTTTCCGGTTAGTTGAGCTAGATTTCAAATTATTTTGGGAAATCGGAGCAACAGAGAACATCAGATTCGGAATTCTGTTCTTTTTTTCCCCCCACTCTTTCATTTTCCTTTTCCTCTTTTTTCTCATAAAGCAAACGTAGGATAAAGGACTTTAAGGTTTTATTTGCTTGCTTGATTTTGCTTAGTAAGCTCATATCTCACTTTGTTTTTGCTGGATTTGAACACTTTGTAGGCGAACACTTTGCGATTGTACTTGACGTGCATACGAAACACTCTCGAGGCCGCCATGTGTCTTCAAGTGTGTATCATTTGTGTTATCACTGCTAATTGTAGCAAAAAAAAAAAAAAAACCCAGCTTTTTTTTGTTTGTATACAATTGTGCAACTTAAATTAAACATGGTATTCTTTAAGAAAATTGATGTATTTTTGATACTGTAAAACAATTATATAGTACAAAGTTATCATTTCTTTGTATGATTGGTGCAATTAGGGAAACGATAACATGTTTATTGATTTGTGAAAATTTAGTGAATGTGATTGGAAATGCTTAATTCTTTGGCTTTGTTTAATTCAAGTGATTGGAAAACTGTCTATATTTGTTTATTTGTGGTAGTGATGCAAGTAATCGATTCTTCTGAAACTATAGTCTGTTTGTTGTTGAGTAAACTTTTACTGAGATCGTTGGTCCGAAAATGCTTAAAGACAATCTTTGTATGCTTATGATATGTAACTATTTACTATGTAAAGTCAGTTTTCCTTTTAGGTTCTAATCTCAAACTTGTCTAGTTTATAGATGCAAGACAAAGAAAACATACTGTGCCCTTATTATGGTGTTTTAAGTTAGCAGAAAAGTTTCCTTTTTTCTCTTTGATAGTTATACACTTCACAAACACATACTGAACCCGTGAGCTCACCCCCTCCATCCCTTATTTATGGGAGGAGAATATTTCACTTGGTCCAAAGAGTTTAGGCAGCTTGGCAGCAAAATTGTCTTCCAATTCTTCTAGTACATTTTCTCTCTTGATTCCAAAAATTTGATTTGCATGAAAACTATTTCTCTGTATCATTTCATTTGACTTGTCCGCTTTTTAGACCTTCCTATATCTTTCAAAATTTTAAAGCTGCACCAGAATGTCACTGTATGCAAGGGACGCTGTTGAATCAAGGCTATCATCCCATTTTTTTTTTTTTTTTTTTTGTGTTCATTACTCCATCATCAACGGGATTTTTTATGGGGTGGGCTTGGGGAAGAGTTCAAATATCATTTGGTGAGTTGGTCTAAGGTTTGTTCCCCAATTTCAGAGGGTGGGTTGGGTATCAGGAATTTGTTGATGTTTAACCGCGCTTTGTTAGGACTTTCGTCCTATCAGTCTTGTTAGTGGTGTGTTCAAGATCATTGCAAAAGTCCTTGCAAATAGACTTAAAAAGGTGGTGGAGAAGATTATATCATCCCCTCAAAATGCTTTTGTGAAAGGCAGGCAAATTCTTGATTCAGTTCTTATTGCCAATGAGTGCTTGGATAGTCGAATCAAATCCGGCGAACCAGGGTTACTTTGTAAGTTGGATGTTGAGAAGGCTTACGACCACGTTAACTGGGATTTCTTACTGTATATGTTGAGAAGATGTGGCTTTGGGGAGAGATGGTGCTCCTGGATAACGCACTGTATATCTACGGTGCGGTTCTCTGTGCTGGTGAATGGCTCCCCAACCGGTTTTTTCAGTAGCTCTCGTGGCCTTAGACAGGGTGACCCACTGTCACCACTATTGTTCGTCATTGTGATGGAGGCTCTTAGTAAGTTCTTCTTCGCTACTGTTCAAAAGGGCTACCTTTCAGGGTTTTCTGTGGGTTCTGGCAACAGCGAAGCTATTAACATTTCTCACCTATTGTTCGCAGACGATACTTTAGTCTTTTGTGGGGCTAATTCTGATCATCTTCATTATCTTCGTATGCTTCTTATTTCTTTTGAAGCTGTGTCAGGATTGAAGATTAATCTGGCCAAATCTGTTATGGTTCCTGTGGGTGAGGTGGATAATATGGACGGTATGGCTAACATATTGGGCTGTGGAGTGTCCTCTCTTCCTATAAAGTATCTTGGTCTTCCGTTGGGAGCTCCTTTCAAGGCTAAGTCTTGTTGGGATGAAGTTGTAGGGAAGATTGAGAGGCGGTTGGCTAGCTGGAAGCGGTTGTATTTGTCGAAGGGGGGTAGGGTTACCCTTATAAAGAGTACTATCTCCAACCTTCCTACATATTTTCTCTCTCTATTCCCTATTCCTTCCAGTGTTGCTAGTCGCATTGAGAAGCTGCATCGTGACTTTTTGTGGGGTGGCATAGGCGACGAATTCAAATACCACTTGGTCAGTTGGTCTAAGGTTTGTCATCCTATTTCTGAAGGTGGTTTGGGCATACGAAATTTGAGAATTTTCAACAAGGCGCTGTTAGGGAAGTGGTTGTGGCGTTATGCTTATGAGAGAGAAGTTCTGTGGAAATCCGTGGTGGATGCGAAGTATGGCTCTACTAGGGCTGGTTGGTGTTCCTTAGATCCCCTTGGGTCTCACGGTGTGGGGATTTGGAAGAACATTAGGAAGGGGTGGAGCTTGTTTTGTAGATATACCAGACTTATCTTGGGCAATGGGTCGAGGATTCGTTTTTGGGATGATGTTTGGTGTGGAGAGATGTCCCTCAAGGAAGCCTTTCCAGTTCTATATGATATAGCTTGTGTCAAGGATTCTTTGGTAGAAGACCATTTGGTAGTGGTAAGTGGTTCCTATCAGTGGGATGTCAGATTTTTCCGTGATGTTCACGATTGGGAGGTGGACGTTATGGCTTCCTTTTTCTCCTTACTGTATTCATCCAAGGTGGCTCAAGATGGGGGGGATCGGCTTTGGTGGACCCTCTCTCGCAAAGGGTTTTTTGATGTTAGATCATTCTATAAGGCTCTTGCCTGCAAAGAAGCTTTTTTTTTCCCCTGGAAAAGTATTTGGCGGACCAAGGCCCCATTGAAAGTGGCCTTCTTCGCTTGGACGGCAGCGTTAGGGAAAATCCTCACCTTGGACAATCTCAGAAAGAAGCGTGTCATTGTGATTGATAGATGCTGCATGTGTAAAATGACCGGGGAGACTGTGGATCATCTTCTCCTTCATTGCGAGGTTGCACGCGCTCTTTGGCACGTCATCCTTAGCCGGTTCGGTCTGTATTGGGTGATGCCTTCTCGGGTGATAGACTTATTTGCATGTTGGTGGTCGGGGGGACGGTCCCGTAGTGCGGTCGTGTGGAAGATGGCTCCTTGTTGTCTTATGTGGTGCTTGTGGACGGAACGCAACGATAGACAGTTTGAGGACAAAGAAAGAACCATAGAGGAGCTCATTTCCTTTTTTCTTCATTCTTTGTACTCCTGGACGGCTGCGTATTTAGCACCTCTAGAGATTAGTTATAACGATTTCCTTGTATTGCTTTCTTCTTCTTCTTCTTAATTGTCTCTCTTGTATACCCCCTGTATACTTGATTGCGCTTTGCGTTTTCTAATAAAATTCTCTACTTACTTATCAAAAAAAAAAACCGCGCTTTGTTAGGAAAATGGTCGTGGTGTTACGAGATTGAGAGTGAAGATTGGTGGGGAGTTGCAGTGGACTCTAAGTTTGGCAGTTTATGGGGTGGGGTTGTGGAAGAATATCAGGAAATGATGGGAGACATTCTCAGGGTTCTCTAGATTTAAGGTGGGGGATGGCACTAGGACCAAGTTTTGGCATGATCATGGTGCGGGGATTTAGTTCTTAAGGAAGCTTTTCCTGCTTTGTTTGGTATGCTTGGGCAAAGGATGCCTCAGTTATGGAGAATCTGGAGTTTCTGGGAGGTTCTAATCAGTGGAACGTGAGTTTTTTGAGAGAGGCACATGATTGAGAAGTGGATGTCTTTGCTTCCTTTTTTCAGGTATTGTATACAGTCTTTGTGAGAAGGGGTAGTGAAGATAGGCTTTGGTGGGTCTCTTCCAAAAGAGGTTTGTTCAAGGTCAAGTCTTTCTTTAGTTCTTTGGCTAGTTCTGAAGGTAGATGCTTCTCTTGGAAGAGTGTGTGGCGGACTCAGGCTCCTTCGAGAGCGGCTTTTTTTGTGTGTCGACAGTCCTCGGCAAGATTCTTACTTTGGATAATCTCAGGAAGAAGCAAGTTATTATGGTGAATAGATGCTGCATGTTTAAAAGAAGTGAGGAATTAGTGGATCACTTTCTTCATTGCGATGTGGCTTCCGCTTTATGGAGTGCTCTCTTTACTCGTTTTGGTTTGTCTTGGGTTATGCCTAGTAGTGTTATCAATTTGTTTGCTGCGATTTGGAAGATGATGCCGATTTGCCCTTTTTGGTGTTTATGGAAGGAAAAAAATAATAGGTGTTTCAAGGATTTGGAGAGATCCTTGGAGGATATTTTTAACTTTGTTTTTCATAGTTTGCATATTTGGACAGTGGCTTTTGTATCCCTAATGTCGCTTAGTTTTATCGATTTTCTTGTTCGTTTTTCTCTTTCTAGTTAGGTGTTTTCTTTTGTATACTTCCGGTGTACTTAGGAGCACTTTACGCTTTTAATAAGATTGATTATTACTTATTAAAAAAAAAAAAAAACTTCGCCGTCAGTGGAATGCATGATAGAAAAACATTTCCATCCTTTTTTATTTTTATTTTTTATTTCAGTCAATATATATGGGCAATGTATATAGAAAAGTTTATCTTGCTAAAAGCTCCTTCACTAACCTTAGAAGAAGCCTACTCAATCCCAAAACCAGTCAAACGGCTTCCCCAAATTGACAATATGATCCCATAAGGAAGTAAAGATGATCCACTGTCTCTGCATTCAATTACAAAGGATCGTTTTTCAGAATATTACTCCAACGCGCTGTTATCTTGAGTCGCTATCTTAAGAAAGCACCTTAGTTGATGTGTGGAGTGCCTCAAACAAAAAGCTTAAGCTATAAAAGATATATAATAGAAGGTCGTCAAAGAATCTATTTACAACTATTATCATCGTTGGCCCAATACTGTACCATGAGATCCTCTCTTGAAAAAAGCCCCTTGATAGTTGTGTTGTGAGAGAGTGCTGATTCCTCCTCAAGCTATAAGAAATTTAAGAATCAGATAGACCTTGAAGTCTGATGCCATTTATAGTCTTTTCTGTTCAGCATCACGTTTCCTGAAGGAAGTGAATTAAGAGATTTAGGCATTGGTATCCAAAATTAGCCACAGTTGAAGACTACTGTGGTGTCTTTATTACTGGTTTACTACTGGTGTGTTAAACAAAAAATTTGTGTAGATGGGGTATTCTAGGCATATCTTTTGAGGTTTGACATTGTTTTATTATTGACTGTGGTTCATGTTTCCTTGCCACTGTTAACAGATGTTGATAGTTTTCCTTGCTTCACGAGAACAGTCTCTCTTGAATTTAGTGCTGTGGGACTGGGGAAACTTTTCTCTTTCACCCAATTCACTTTCACATGATTATGATGCCTGATTGATCTTTTAACTTGTGTCTATTTGGTGGGTGCAGAACTTTCCTTGTCAAGAAGTTGAAAGGCATAACAAGCCAGAGGTTGAACTAAAGTATGTTTATAAGTTGCCTTTTGATCTCATATACTCTTACTTGTGCTGCTTCTTTTCAGCATGTTTATTTTTATTTTGTAAAAAGGAAAGAATTTTGTTACTGGCAAGTGGCAACAGAAGAAAAATAAACAAAAGTAAGACTGTAGACACATTCGCCAATCTTGTTAGCATTCTCTATACCTTTATAAAATCACAAGTGGGGAACCTTTGAGTTCTTGAATCAGATTCTTTGAGGTCTCTGGTACTCTTGAGTTTCTGAAGCAGGTGTTTCAGGTCTTGGACATTTCTTTAGTTCTTCTTTGACTCCTTTAACTAATTTTGCTCCAGATGTTGGCTCTGCTTTGTACGCTGAAGCCATATTCATGACAAAATAGAAAATACACCACTTTAGAAGTGCAAAAGCGAAGCCCCATGACTCATGCAAATCAAGAGGACTTTCTGGTCAAAGAAAGTGTTTTCAATAGCTATATGGGTCCTTTAGTAGCTTGATTTTAAGTCTCATTATTTTTAGTATTTATTGACTAAAATAGTAATAGTTTCAGATTATTTTAGTCTTGTGTGTTTCTCTACAGCATCATATTCTGCCAGTTTATTATTGTTTGTTACGTCTAAGGGACTTTTATCTTCTTCTTGTCTACAGGACCAGCACAGAACTTCTCCTAAATCCCGTAAGAACCATGTTGTTCCCTTTTTTATTCCTTTTATGCTGGTATTGATGGTATGCTTTTAATTGATAATTAATGCTGTCAACATTCCAGAGATTCTCTATGTCTCAAGGCTTAATCTTATCTGTTATTATTTGACAAGGAATTCATATCTAGCAAATGATATGATAGATTAATTTTCAGAAGATAAAAAAATATCCTTCGTCAAGGCCTTATGAATTCTGGAGAATTGAGCGAATCAAATATTAGAACTCATGGCTTGAGAGAGAAAATAATGCTGACATGCTAGGCATAAACTACTAGATCAACTCAATCTGATATTTTTGTCGAATTTTCAAACTTGTTTGCAGTTTGCCAAGTGACATAATAAAGAAGAGGCAGTTCTAGTTATCTTTGTGAGATTTTGCCTCTTTCCATTTTCCCATTTTCAAGGCACACTTTTGGACGTTCTATGCTTTTTATCAAAATGACTGTGGTTGCCATTAAACCTATAAATCTTTGATGAATCAGTACACCGGACATAAACCGTTATAGTGATCTTTAGGTAACACTGACAATTTAGGGTTTTTATTATTAAGGGAAAAAAAGATGGAAAAACCATCATGTTTGTGGAACTTCAATAGGTTTCTATTTAAACCTCCTTTTATATCTTGTAAACCTCAAGATGTAGTTTTTCATTGTTGGTCCTCGCAATCGAGAAAGATTTAACATTTATGAGATTTTCTGTGTGATATACTGGCTATTATTCCTTTTAGTAGTAGGGAGGAGAATTGCGGTGGACTCTAAGTTTGGCAGTTTATGGGGAGGCTGGTGCTCCTTTGAGCCTGTAGGTGCCTTTAGGGTGGGGTTGTGGAAGAACATCAGGAAATGGTGGGAGACATTCTTAGGTTTTTCTAGATTTGGGGTGGGGGAATTTTGACATGATCTGTGGTGTGGGGATATAGTTCTTAAGGAAACTTTTTCTGTTTTATTTGGTATTGCTTGTGTGAAGGATGCCTTTGTTGCGGATAATTTAGAGCTCTTGGGTGGTTCCAATCAGTGGAGCGTGAGCTTTTCTAGAGAAATGCATGACTGAGAAGTAGATGTCTTTGCTTCATTTTTTCAGGTTTTGCACTCAATGTAAGCAGAGGTAGTGAAGATAGGCTGTGGTGGGTCTCTTCCAAACAAGGAGTTTTGAAGGTCGGGTCTTTCTTTTGCTCTCTGGCTTGCTATGTTGGGAGTCGATTTTCGTAGAAGAGTGTGTTGCGGACTTAGGCTCCTACGAATGCGGCTTTTTTTTGTGTGTAATCAGTGGCCCTAGGCAATATCCTTACTTTGGATAATTTCAAGAAGATGCATGTTATTTCGGTGGATAGATGTTGCATGTGCAAGCGAAATGGGGAATTAGTGGATCACCTTCTTCTTCATTGCGATGTGGCTTACCCTCTGTGGAGTGCTCTCTTTGCTCGCTTTGGTATGTCTTGGGTTATTCCTAGGAAAGTCTTTGACTTGATTACCTGTTGGTGGACGTTTGGAAGGCCAATGAGTGCTACGATTTGGAAGATGGTGCCGACATGCCTTTTTTGGTGTGTTTGGAATGAAAGAAATAATAGGTGTTTCGAGGATTTGGAGAGATCCTTGGAGGATATTTTATCTTTGTTTTTTCGTACTTTGTATTTTTGTACGGTGGCTTTTGTGTCCCCTTTGTTGCTTAGTTTTTGTGATTTTCTTGTTCGCTTTTCGCGTTTTAGTTTAGTGCTTTTTCTTGTATACTTCCGGTGTATTTAGGGGCGCCTTACACTTTTTTTACTTATAAAAAAAATTCTCATCTCTTTCGCGTCTCTTATGTGATGTCATTATTTTTCGCTCCATATCGCAGTTGCCTATTCTTAGTTCACTGAAGAACATTGCGGTTTAATGTTGTGTAGCATTCTTTTTTTGGACTAGCTTATTGAAAGAAATTCCCGCCATTGATCATCTTATCTTAAATGGGTTCACTAATTAAAGTAAGTTAGGCACCTAGTTTTGCCTTGACTCAGCCTTTTGCCACTACCCATTTTAATCGTAGTATTCCATGCCAATTTTGCAGTTAGTTGTCACAAATGCGCTTTCTAGTTTTTCCTTTCTCCTTCATTTACCTGTAATGTTGTACTTATTGTCTTTGGTATTGCTTTACTTTTTGATTTCTTTCCATTAATTTGCTTCATACTTTTTTCATTATTATTGCAGGTTTTGATTTGCAGAAATGAGGCTGAGAAATGCTTAATAGAAACGTCTATCAATTCACTGCGCATAAGCCTCAAGGTGAATCCAAATGATCATTTTTGGATCTTTTCTTGTGCTTACGGAGCTAAATGGTGACTTGAGATCATCCATTGCTATCTTATGCTTCTGATTGCTTATAGAACAAATCGACAACCTCAAATTCACGATTTTACTTATCCAAAAAAAAAAAAAAATCTTTCCACCCATGGTGATGATCTATATTTTCTTCCGTAAACTTAAGTATTTATAGTGGTCTTTTATGTGTAGGTTAAGTATATATCCTGTCGGCTGTAGGGCTTTGTTGTTTCTATGAATCTGAGTGGTTGGTGATGTATTTGAAGGTTTGCACTGCATCTCAAAATATATAAATACATAAACGTAGTAGAGGAGGGGTCATTTGACAAAATATAAAGAGAGAGAAGTTTTAGTGCAAAATTTTGGTTCTTATTTTCCTCCTGGTTCATATCATGGAATTACTGGAATAAGAGGCAAAGTTCAAAATTGGAGGTATTTTCCTCGTTGTTATCATGGAATAAGAGGACTCTGAACTTCACAGAATACTTTTCTGTACAGAAAGTAATTAACGTCCAAACTCAAAAGTAAGTTCATTTATAATTTCTTATGAACTCAGACCAGCTTAAATTTGTTTAAACTTGCTCAGAACTGTCATTTGTGTCATATAATTGAGCTCAAACTGAGCTCATGGAAAGCATCGTTGACAGCTCCAAGATTGCATATTTTTGTTTTTTTCTTTCATTTCTGGGATAGGTTACCCATTCCTATCTGCAAGAGTTTTGATGTGTGTATAAGATCATAAATTTATAGATTGCAATCTTTCTCCTATTTACTTCGTAACTACATCTTCTTTTCCTGTTTTATAGGTAAAGCAGTCGGATGAACTTGAAAACATACTAACGAAAAAATTTCTTAGATTTTTATCAATGAGGGCTGAAGCATTTCAAGTATTGAGGAGAACGCCAGTACAGGTATGTACGCCCCATCTCATTGACTCAACCTTACGCTTTGCTTCATATATAATCTTTTTTGACAAAATCCAGGGATTGGCCAAATGAACCATTAGGAAAATAATCAAAGATGTTACAAATGTTGGGATATTGTCAAAATGACATCATGCTTGCCAACTAGGGGCACAAAAATGTGTTTGTTCAGATTTAAATAAGGGACAACTTCACAAAAGGGTATCAAACTATACCGCGTTTTGACGGAATGATATTGAACTAGCAAACCTCTCGAACCCAGGGTTTTAACTATCAAAATGAGTCCCAGAAGGGTAATCCGTCTAGTTTCGGCGTTAAATCCTCACGGAAGTGGAGTCACGTGATTATTTAAACTCGTTCTACCCGTGTTGCCCCTCAACTCTTTCAAAAATAAAATAAAAAATAAAAAATAAAAACAAAAACCATAAACCATGCCACCTTCAACCTCCACGTTGACATTGTTGAATCTCCACCATCCGTCTCATCCAAGTTCGGACGTCGTCCACAGTATCTGCCAAACTAGACCCACCCAGAGGATGCCCGCGTCCACATC
Source organism: Alnus rubra (assembly GCA_028654335.1). NCBI lineage: Eukaryota > Viridiplantae > Streptophyta > Magnoliopsida > Fagales > Betulaceae > Alnus > Alnus rubra. The sequence goes on from JAJPGS010000243.1 coordinate 896,258, forward strand.
GTCTGTAACGACCAAGGAAGTTGAAGGAACAATGAGAAAAACACAGTGATGATGATTATCGAAGAAGGAAAGGAAAAGGGGAGAGAGAGAGATTTGCAAAGGAGGATTGGAAGAAAAACGCACTCCCCCACAGTGATGATGATCATTAAAGAAGGAAAGGAAAAGGATAGAGAGATATTTGCATAGCAGGATTGGAAGAAAAACACACTCCCCCAGTGGCGGAGCCAGAATTTTGGTTTAGGGGGGTCAAGAATATATATATATATATATATATATATATATTTATCAATAAAATAAAAATAATCTTAAGTTAATAAAAAATTAATTAACTTTTTTTTTTAGCCGTGCTTCAATTTTTTTTTTTTTTTTTTTGAAAAAAAAAAAACAAAAAGAAAGTAATATTTAAGGTCTGAAAACTAGCCAGACCCTCTTCAAGCCTCGTCGTTCTACTGTTCTTCTGCTCACTGCTCAAACAGTGATCGAACACAGAGTAAGAAAAATTGGTGCATGAACCAACCAAATCATAACGCTTTCAAACAAATTAAAAGAAAATACTTCAAGAATCAACATGAATGTTGCGCACCTTGATATGACTGAGAGAATCATTACTGGGTTTAGTCAAGGAAGAATGCGAGGGCGGTGGTGCATCTGGAAAAAATATCTCTGCCTTGGTCGGAGAGGTTGCTGGTGAAACTTGTAGTGGTACTGTTTGTTGATGGATTTATGGTGGGGCACTGGGGTGGAAGGAGAAGAACGGGAAGGAGATGGTTTTGGTTTAAGAAATTAAGGGAGACCATTTCCCAAGATAACTTTTTCTTCTAATTAAAATAGCCTACCCCGAACGTACGCTGTTCCTTGCGGCCCTTTTGCTTGAGATTAAAAATAAAAGAAATGGTGCGTTTGAGTCTTAATGAAATGCAACTCCAACAAATAAATGAAACGGCGTGTTTCAATCAAAAATTTTGGTTTGTAAACTCTTCCATTGTTCCATTAAACGCCGCGTTTTACGAACTACACTGTTCGTCTTCAACCTTCATTTTTTTTTGAAGATTTTGAATAGTTTTGACTTCTAAGCAACTTAATTTATCAAAACGCGAAAAATCGTTGGCTAAGAGTCATAAATCTTACTCTTTCTAAAGAATAATTTGCCCCTTAATGAGTGATTGAGAGGGGGCAATTAGGATATTCAAAAAAAATTCACAGGAAGTAAAGAAACTTTTGAGGAGGTGAGGGGGGACACTTGACCCCCCCTGGCTTCGCCCCTGCACTCCCCCCAAGAGTAGCTCTTGTCCTCTTCACTACTCGGATTGTGTAGTAGCTATAATTGATTTCTCGTACGTAGTATTTTCCTGTTGTATACTTCTAGTGTACGTAGGGGCGCCTTACGCTTTCAATAAAACTATCATTACTTATAAAAAAAAGAAGTATTTTCCAGCATATAAGTTCAACACTGTTTGGTCGTTCTCGCATGACAGGGTATACCTTGGGCCGCCGCAGTGTGCTGGATTATATTCTAATCAAAAGGGATAGCTAATGTTATTGATAGTGCCGCAGGAAGGAGGACAATGATGACTACCCTTAGTACTGCAAGTTTGATGGACTAAATGTTGAAGCTTTGAATGAAGAAGACCGTGTTGATCCATGCATACAACGTGTTGATAAATTGGAAAAATTATTTGAGGAACTTAGCAGCAAACCTGCTGGAATTCCTTTGGAAAAGGAACGGATGATTATGGTTGGTGGAAAAGTTGAACATAACCCACTCTCTTACACTCTATTTTATGAGGCTAAAACAAAGGAAGCTGAAAATTACGGTCAGATTTTTGGACTCTCTCACACTTTGTATGCGACTTCAAACAGCTCTCGCCTTTAATTTTCACTTGCACTCTCTCGCGCACATAGAGACAATGAAAATATGATGTTTACCAATACCAGTACGGTTTCCTATGTCACAATGATTTTGGAGCGTTGGATTAAAACTGCAGCGTCGCCTTTGATGGTGTTTGTGATACCGTAGATTTCACAATCTATGAAGAACTGGCGATGCGCTAATGCAGATATGCTCGATGTTGTACTGCCAGTTATTCTGCAGTTGAAGAAGGCTGCGCTGTTAGATTGGATTTTAACAGCCGCCATGGAATTTCCTCTGCTTTTATCTGGGTTCTGCTGCATGTCACCTTGGAGTTATTGATGGAGCACTCGGCAAAATGATGGTGACTATGAGGAAGGTGAAAACGAAGGTGAATGCTAACTGCGGAGACATGAGTCCCAGAGGGGGCGTCGGCACCACGCGGCATTTTCCATTCACTAAACCAGTTTTGTCTGCCGGTCTCCTCCTGGTCGATTCGTCTCTCTAACGTTGTCATGCATGTCAGTTCTTCCACTCCTCAAAGGACCGTTTAGAACTTCTCTCTAGGTTGATGATGACGACAACAATCTGTATGTGTGAGTGGAGAGTGGGTCCAGCTTGAGGAGTTGTGTTTACATGCATGAAAGTGATGGGCAAAACGGGCAAATGGCATTAAAAAAGTCACGTGGAAGTCATGTGACTTCACTTCTGTGAGGATTTAACGCCGAAATCAAACGGAATGCCCTTCTAGTACTCATTTTGATAGTTAAAACCCCGGATTTGAGAGGTTTGCTAGTTCAATATTCTTCCGTCAAAACGTGGTATAGTTCAATACCCTTTTGTGAAGTTGTCCCTTTAAATAATTTATTTCTACACATTGTTGGTTCGAGCCTTTTGTTAAATCATCACTTGTCCCAAAAGCTTAAACTAATAAGAGAAGACAAATTTAATCAATACTTTAACACTCCACCTCACATGTGGCCTCAAACTACATTTTTATAGGTGAGGCCAATTGTGAAATATTTAATTGAAATGGGGTAAATGACGGAATCAAGACCTTTGACTTTGATGCCATTTTTTTTTTTTTGATAAGTAATTGTAATTTTATAAAAAAAAACAGCGAAAGGCACCCCTAGTACACACGGAGTACACACAAGAAGCAACAGCCTCACCACTAACCCGACAAGGAACAGCCCACAAAACAACCCAACCCTAAGCCCCTAAAGCTCACAATCTGGAACATGGCTCTAATACTATGTTAAATCACCACTTGTCCCAAAAGTTTAAGCTAATAGGAATAGATAAATTTAATCAATACTTTAACACCTTTATAACACAATCCTTGCTTTTCCTTTTATTATTATTATTTTTTAACAATTCTGCACTTTTTCTTATCTTAGAGTTGGAGAATCTTAGCATAATGCTCTTTGAAATATCTTCTAACACTTGTTGCCATACTTTGTTGAAGATTCATGGTCCTCTTTATATGAAAATATAGAATGTTGGCCATAATTGTATTATTTCTTGATTTTCTTGCTTATCTGGTCCTGTGCTAGTGACAGTCTATACGTACCTAGTTGCACTAAATGAATCATGACCACCATATAATTCATGAAGCAACACTGATTATGTCCTGGTGCTTTATGTTCCAGATTGTTGTTAATCTATCATAATAAATGGCACTCTGGGCCACCTATCAAGAAAAAAAAAAAAATTAGTCATTGTTGACATTTTGTACTTTGTTCATGATTTATCCTTATTTGTAGATTATGCATATAAATTTTAAATTAATTGGGTTCAGGTATAGACTCTGGCTGTAGCTTATTTTGCAAAATGGGATTTTGAGTTGGAGCTCCAATTACATATAATGCGTAACCACCAAAAGAAATCTGAATGTATTGGGTCTGTAATGCACCTTACGTCAATTCTACTGTTTGGATAGAAAAATCCAGTCGGATCTCAGAACCCAATGCCCCAGTTTGGATGTGGAAGAGAATTATTCTTTTGAAACTGCATTAGTATTAAGCTGTTAATCATGTGACGAAGTGAAGGTTTCATTGAAAGAGTGGAAGTTTGTATTGCTCTTTTCAATAAGAAAATGTGAGAGTTTATGTGTCTCCTTCTATTTCACCTAAAGAATAGCAATTTATAATCCATTTAAATTGATTTACAGCTTAAAATGATTCATACAAACTATAGAGATGTTAATTTGTTGTCAGCTGCAAAAGTAATAAGCTATTTGTTTCTAGCCTTCTGGTCGACTGGTATTATAGCCGCTGCATCCTACATATGAGATCGCAAGAGCAAGATACTTTTGAGGCTGTGTTCCTTGAGAGCATAGTGTGATGGCATATAGGTAATGTTTGTGCCTTCTGTGTGTGCAAATGCATCACCTTTGAACTTCACCTTGAATAGCTGCAATATGTTACATTAGTTACATTTGCTTTTAGCCCAATAAGTCACAATCTCCACTAGGCTCCTGGGATTATGAAATTCCCAGCAAACTGAGGGCACTCTGGGAAATTTGATATTTTGCATGCTTTTGTTTCTGCAAATGCTGTACAGCCCAGTTCACATAACTTATTTCTGAATGGAAGGGTGTTCCAACAAAAATGCGACTTTGCTTTGATATGTGTGCAGTTACCAAGTGGTCTCAATCGCTCTGAACTTTGAATGACTAACTCAAATTTTCAGTCTGAGAGACAATTTTTTTCCTCTGTTATTTTGAATAATTAATAGTTTTCCAAAGCACTATTGCTTATTTCTTTTTTTAAGATGCTTTTAAGCTGGCATTCAAATCATTTACTTGTCTTAATTATATGCGTCAATGCTTCAATTTACAGGGTTATGACATTAGCTTTCTTATAACAAACTACCATTGTGAGGAGATGCAGAAGCAAAAGCTCATATATTTTATCGTGCAATTCATGGAGGCAAGATTTGTGTTTTACCCTATTAATTTCGCCATACTATTTTCTCTTGGTTCCCTACTTCTAGATGGCTGTTGAATTATTCATCTTAATTGACTACGCATAGAGAAACTGTGACACTCTAGACAGTTAGTCCTGCATTGGGTGAGTGGATTATAAAAGTGTTAATGGGTGTCAAGTCCTACATTGATTTCTTACTAGGTGAGATTAAACTTTATAAGTGATTTAAGAGGCTTTAGTTGTAACTTGACTTGTTATCTTAGAGTGATAGAGCAAATGTGGCTAACGTTTTTTCTGAGTCATGACAAATGGTACCAAATCAATCTAATAACACCATGTGATGCTAAGACACTACATGATATGGGTTTTAAAGAGGATGCATGGATTTGAGTGAGAGAGTTTGTGACATCTTAGAAAGTTAGTTTACGTTGGGTGGGTGGATTGCCTACATTGAGTGGGTGATTTATAAACATGTTTATGGGTGCTAAGTCCCATAGTGGTTCCTTATTAGGTGAGATTGAGCTTTATAAGTGATTTCAGGGGCTCAATTTGTAACTCGATTAGTCCTTTTGGAGTGTCATTAGTGCTTTTCTTAGATCCTGACAGAAATGGACCGTCCACATTATTAAAATTATTTAATTAAGAAAAAGTTCTTCATTTAGTATGTGCAACCATGCTCCTTCCCATATATAATTCAATATTTTGTGCTTCTCCGAAAAAATAAAAAAGTGTTTTTCCACAGTTTCTTAAACAATACTGTCTTTCACTGTTATTTTACTGGATGGAGTACCAATGGATTGTCCCCATGACGGTATGTAGACTCCCAATAAATATGTTGAGATCCACCTATCAAAAAAAAAAAAAATGTTGATATCGATCTCACAAAGACTTGATTTTTGTAACTTCAATATGTTGGCCACATGAATTTGTTAGGCATTCAGCTTTGTTAAACAACATTTATTGATTAATGGCTTTAACACAACTTAACTCTCTAATTCTATATTTATTTGATAGCCTTAATATTATTTTGTTAGCCAGGCCGATTGCTCACCTTAGTTTTGGGTATTGCAAGTTGTAAAGTATAACTTCCAAGATGATGATTATTAGATAGCCAAGGTATTTTTAATCCAGGAAATTGTGTCATAAGTGATAAAACTTGAAGAAAACAAGGTATTACTAGGCATAGCTGGTGGCAGAAGAAGCATATTTGGGTTGCACCTCTCTTCTTTTGGTTGTTTGGTGGTGCCGGTGCAAGCTATTAGGGAAGACATTAGGCCTGTTTCTCTACTGTCATTACATGTTAGAGGATTGTATGCGATCTTTGCTTCAGGCAGTCAGGCCTGATCCTCAGCCGTCGTTCATCATGAAGCTTGATGCCTGAAATATTAGTCCTCGGGTGTCATACTTGAATTGATATATGGTCCGATAGCAATTTGGACTCTCTGATATGGACCAAGTATTCCCGATAATATCCAGTAATCCCTTATCTTGTCTAATGATTGTGGGCAAATTATGCTAATGTGTCTAAATCCTTCTATTGAGATATACAAGCTGAAAATACTGTTCCTAGGGTGTTTGTTGTACTCAAGTTTTAAAATTTCTCTTGCTTATAAATTGTTTTTGTTATTTTCGTTGATGTTGCTTTGCTCTGTTATAGAACTCACATACAAGCATGTATACATATTGACATACTTCTAGGTTGATTCATATATATATATATATATATATCTATTCTTGTTATATTGATAACCTTCCAAATTGTTTCTTTCTTGACAGGATATCGATAAAGAGATAAGCGAACTTAAAATGTCAATGAACACACGTGGGAGGCTGGTAGCTACAGAGTTTCTGAAGCAATTTACCTGATATTGATTGAAGAGAAGTTATGTATTGGAAGGATTGCGATTCCGGCATCTATCAAGATGTGAATGAGGATTGTGATCCCACATCTTTCCATGTTTGATATCCCCCGTAGTTTGAGCATCTATCAAGATGTATCACTTCTTCAATTATGTAATTATTTTATTATCTTTGGCTGGAAGAGAATATTGATTGAAGAAGGTATATTGTTCGCTTACCTGAGGGCCTGGATAGAAGATTTTCTGCAGGTAGAAGAACCTGCTCGCTTAGTTGTATCGGAAACCTGGTGAATTGTTGGCTAGCTCGGTGTGGTTTTTCAATTAGATTGGATACGGTCAAAAGCCGGTCTAACGCATTTTCCCTGTCCAGCATTTGGCCAGCCTGCTTGATCCGTTCCAGCAGGGTATAAATGAAAGAAATGGCAAAGTGTGATTTATTATTGCATTTCCAGCATTCCAAAACCAGTTTCTAAGAAAAAAAAACTAGGCAATTATCCAATCAATTTCTGTTTATACAAAAATAAAATAAAAAGTTGACGATAAAGAGAGAAGCCGAGAAAAGGCGAGAAAAATCTTTATTCCTTAAATTTGAGGAACTATTTTAATTTTATGTTGTTATTAATGAAAAATGATTTTTTATTTGTTATGAAAAAGGAAAATGTTAGATTTACAACACCAACACAACAAGAGCACAATACCTCCTCACATGAAGGTGGGGTCCAGTATGTGGGGCTTGAGGCCTACTCTCATGTGAGAGGGTATTGTGTACTTGTTATGATGGTGTAGTACAAGAATCAAATTTCATTCTATTTCTTTCTAGATGCACGACAAAACTTGAAAAGAAGGATAAAATAAAAATAAAAATCTACAGAATCATATAGATGGATTCCATTTTTCAACTAGAATGAGTGAAAAAAGTGAAAAGAGGAAAAGATAACAGTGTGTACAAAGTGAAACAACACCCATTATCTTTTTAAGGGATGCACAATGCGGTTAACAAATGGTAAAAGAATTCGGTGAAGAGCCTTAATTGGTAAAGACAATAACCACAATGAAGTGGTTGTTGCGGGAGAGATAATGCTGAAAAGTGAAAATGGTCCGTTGAAGAAGAACGAATACCGACTACAAAAGTCTCCACCTTTAGATCAAACCACTAAAACCAAGGAGACATTAATCCACACAAAACAAATAAGGTAGCAAAATACAGAATAAGAACAAAAACATAACAACAGAAATATGACCACTTCACAAAACAACACCACCGGCATAGGAGAGACAATCAGAGGAGATCTGGAGGTGCGTGAGATCCACGTGTCAGCAAGTGTGGATCATCATTTATGGAGTTTATTTGAATATAGAAACAAAAAGTAGTTTGATTCCATACATTTAAAGAAAATCTAAAAGAAGTTGCTGCTAGCTAGTGTTCTTAAGAAGTTAATGATGTAAGAGTACGTTAAGTATGTTAAAAAAAACATTGTTTCTCTTAGAACACTTCTAGCAGCTTCTCTTAAACTTTTCTTCAATTTAGGGAACCAAACCGCTTTTTGCTTCCATTTCCACAATATCTTTCCTTATCATTTCCTTATACCATTTAAATATTCTTTAAACTAAATGATAGGGAAAGAGAGAAGAAAGAGAAATAATTTAAATATTGTTTCAAATTAATGATAGCGGAATGAGAAAGGAAAGAGAAAATTTCTAATGTTTAAAATCACCATTGGACTTGTGATTGATCACTCTTGAATTTTAATCAAATTGTGATTTTAAATGCCACCTCATTTTTGGAGGGACACAAGAGTGACACATGATGGACTTATAGAATTACTCACCACAATTGCTACTAGTGATTTTAAAAGTCACATCATTATTAACTAAAGGAACACAAGAAGGACATAGGCGTGACTTGTAAAATTATTTCGTGTAGAAACATAACTTGAAATGTAAATAATAAAGTGGTTGTAATTCAAGGACAGTTTGTTTAAATTATAAAATCACTTGTCCTGTCAATTGAGATAAACGGGACAAGATTAAATTGTTTCTATATATCCTAGCTAATAGCGAGAAATGAATTAATTTAAGATGAAGAGATTGGCGTGTATAACTCATAAATTAACCCATGCAATAAATTTTTAATTAATATATTATGGGAAAAATAGGGATAATCTAAATGTAAATATTGGAGGTCCACCGTACGTACCGTACGTTAGCGCAAATTATTGCGCTAGCTGCTTCAACGACCAATATTTAAATCCCCATTAATAATATATATAGAGTGAATTATATAATGTACCTAATTAATCTTATATATATATATTACCAAACAAAAAAAGTATTAAATTAGCAAACTAAATGAACACCACCCATTTTTTAAGTAAGCAAATTGATCGACCCTGGGTATTCGCGCGCTGGCTTGGTTGCATGGCTCCAGCATTCAAATATGATTTGTTATCTTTCTTCTTAATTAATTTAGCCGATAGCTTTCACCACTATATAAACAATACAAATTACAACGCATGCATGTCGTACAATATTTAATTAAGTACGTACAAACAAACATAAGCCACAATAATATTAAGGGATTACTAGATATTATTGTTGTTAATGCAGGAATCGGGAGTCATGGTCGAAAAACCGTGCATATCAAAAATGTGTTAGATTCTGAAAATATATACCCTTACCCTTACCCTTACCCTTACCCTTACCCTTACCTGCAAATCAAAGAACAACAATCTTGGTACCCGGCCACGTACGTACTCAAACAAAAAGAAGTCTGCACCTTCAGCCTTTGAACCAAACTTTTAATTTGGGGGACTACACTATACTCCTAGGCCTGTGACTTTGTGTGGGACGGTACACCCCACGGCTTTGCCATCTACGACTATAAAGGAGACAAGATCGAAAAACGGCCCTAATTACGATTGGAGGATTGGAACGCATGGCGCATGTTTCTACTTTCCCGGCCTTTCAGAAACATGCTACCCTTATGAATGATTGATGTTCATAAGCGTTTGGCTTTCAGATCGATGAATCCATTCGATCTCCATGTTCTTTTTCTTTTTCTTTTTTTATTCATGATATGTGGGAAGGGGGAAACCGAGATGGATTAGGATCCTCTCAAATTTTTTGTTTAAATTTAAGAGATCGAATTCGGACGGACAGGTGATTAATTTGTGAGAGACAATATATATATATATATATATATATATATATATATATATATATATATATATATATTCATTTATGAGACCTGGCCACTTGACCAAATAAGAAGAATTGGCCGCGCCGTCCAATTCAAAAATCATAAGTTCATTGTTCAAAAATAAACTATATATGTTTCGTGATTTTATAGTCTGTTCTCTGTTGTTGTTGTTTTGTAATATATATATTGACCTTTTTGGATATATATGAATATCAAGAATGTCTATTCTCAATTCCTCCAATCTTTCATTATATATAGTTAAAGGATTAAATATATCCTTATAAGGAATAAAGTTTTTTAATTATCGGAATATTAATCAAACAAACTGAATTAATTATATATTAAAATGTTAATTGAAGGAATCACACTCGATCTTACCACTAAACTATACCTGTTACAATGTGATTATTGCATGCATATAAATATCCTTTTTTTCAAACATAAATATTGCCCATAATAACTAATTAAGAAGATAGGATTAGAAAATAACCATGAAAATTAGAGGGTTGGTGTGCTTTGTTCAAATAGTGCGGTTAAATTAGAGAAAGATAATTTATTTAAATAACTCAATCACGGTTTTTTTTTTTTTTTTGATTGAGTAGGGAAAAAGGGTTACAGGGGATTGATGGGATGCTTTGATCATAAGTAAAATTTGAGATGTTGCTCATAGCGTCGGACTCCTTAAAAAAAAGAAAAAAGAAAAAAAAAAAAAAAAGGTTAAAGACCTTTTTGGTACTTGTGGTTTGGAAACTTTATTTTTTGGTACTTCAATTTTAATTCGCATTGCAGATGATACTTGAGTTTTAAAAAAATACGGATATGGTACATCTGTCCACTTTTTCATCCAAAATTTAACGGATTGCCACCCATCTAATCTTAGGGGTTGACACGTGGCACAATGAAAAAAAAAACAAAAAAAAAAAATCTTAAAAAATTGATAAAAAATTAAAAATAATATAACTTAAAAAAAAATATTAAAAACATTTAAAAAAAAAAAAAACACACTTACAAAAAAGAAGGGGTAGTTGAGCCTGGGGGTGGCCGAACCATGCCCCATGGGGGTAGTTCGGCCACCCCCAATGGCCAATAAGAAAAAAAGAAAAAAAAAATTGTGAAGGTTTTGGCCGATGGGAGTGGCCGAACCACCTCCGTGGCACATGGGGGTGGCTCGGCCACCCCCATGGCCAAAGATAAAAAAGAAGAAAAAAATAAATAAATTAGAGGGTTTGGCCTTGGGGGTGACTAAACCACCTCAAAGGGCTACCAGGTGGGGGGGTGTTTCAGTTACCCCCAGGTCGGCCGATCTATTCTACAATATTTTTCAGCTTCTTTGGTGATCTTGGAATATTTATCTGTCACAACAAACTGGTATCAAAGCTTGGATCTTTATTTTGCGGGATGGCTACTGCAAAATTTAAAGTAGAAAAATTTGATGGTCATAATAGTTTCAGTTTATGGCGATTCAAGATGTAAGATTTGTTATGGCAACAAGGCTTTGCGAAGATTTTGGATGGCAAGGTGCCTTCAACTTCATCAACGAAGGAAATGAAGGAACTTGAAGAAAAGGCTCACAGTGCAATATTGTTGTCTCTTTCAGATGGAGTCTTGAGAGAAGTTGTTGATGAAGAAACTGCTGCTAAACTTTGAAAAAAGCTAGAGAGCTTGTATATGAAGAAATCCCATACGAACCGATTGTATTTGAAGCAACGGTTATATACCCTCAAAATGAAATGAGGTATGCCTCTTTGTGATCAAGCCTTAATTTTGGAAATGAAAAATATTGATATTAAAGTAGATGATGAGGATCAAACCTTAATTCTGTTGTGTTCAATACCAAATATCTTTGATATTTTCGTTAATTCAATGTTGTACGGTAGAGATACCATTTACTTAGTGGATGTTAAATCTGCTTTGAATTCTTTGGAGTTGAGGACAATGTTGAATGGGAAAGGTAGTGATAATCAGGCAGATGGTTTATTTATTAAGGTTCGTTCAGAAAATTCCTTTAATTTTAAAGGTCAATCCAGTGAGAGGGATTCAAGGAAAGGAAAATCAAGAGGCCAATCGCAATCCAAGTCGAAGAAGAAAGTCCAGTGTTATTATTGTAAAAAATATGGGCTTTATAAATCCAAGTGTACGAAGTTGAAAAATAAAGAGGAGAGTAATAATTAAATTTCATCTTCTGTGGCTGGTGTTGTCAAAGCAAAATATGAGGGTTTAGACTTACCTTGTTGTTACCATTTTTGATGGTTGTTTTAACGACAAGTGGGTCCTCCATACTGCTTGTACATTTCATATGTCTCCTAAAAGGGTTTGGTAGAAGGTGTATTTTCCGTTTTGTGGTGTGTGGGTGTAGAAGACGAAATTGATTTGCATCGGGCCTGAAGAGTGAAGATGTTAATTACTGTCAGACATGAGTGTAAACCACTTAAAACACGTTATGTCAACCGGTGTAAAATGAGTGTGATAAATAGGTGTGAATAGTAGCATTTCTAGCTTAATAATTGTGAAAGAATAATGCTACTCTTCACACGTCTATTTATTACACTTATTTTACATCGGCTGGCGTGATGTGTTTTAGTAATTTTCGTTTCGGTTTTTTTCTAGTGATAAACATGAGAAAGCCACGTAAAATACGTTAGATCAATTTGTGTGAAATGGGTTTGATAAATAAACATGAAGGGTAGCATTACTCATTGTAAAATTAGTACTAAAGGTACCTTAAGTGCTAGCTCCATGCAGCTGGAGGAAACATCCACCATTAATTCCCTGATCAGTGTAAGGATGCCGAAGTCGAAATGAATATTATGACTCTTAAATTTCTTGGATTCTTCTTCTTTGATCCGTTCAAGTGCCTCCGATTCTTTTTTTTTTTTTTTTTTTTTTTTTTTTTTTTTTATCTTAGTAAGGATCAGAGAATGAAGATATATTACAAAGGAGTTTGAAAATTCAATGAAGTTTTAGACTTACCAAGGGTTACTAAAGATGGTGATATTATGAGGTTTAAGACCTCATTGGATTTGGTGCTTTACCTTACTGAAATAACTCTCAACCTTGTTGAAGCGCTGGTCCAAGGGTGCCACTATCTGCAGTTTCTTCAAGTTTGTTGCTATTGTATCCAATTTTGAGTACAACGCAGCAGCTGTCCTCAATGCTTCCAGCTTCTTGGCAGGGAAATCTTCATACTTTGCGAGCACCTACACCTTAAAGAATTGAAAGATCAACTAAGGTTGACAATGAGGATCAATGATTTGAAAAATCCCATAGTATATTGACCTGGGTTTCATCAGTTAGGCCTTCCAGAAAAGATTCCACACTTCTTTGGAACTTAAGCAGCTTAACCATGTCCTTCGCTTGGAAGGACCTAATTGCTATCTTCAGCTCCATGATTGACTTTTCATGCTTTCGAGCATCTTCTTCTATTTGTTGGAAGTAAGATGATCTGAGGCCAATGAGATTTAAAAATTAACCACTCTTGAGTCATGGGTTTGGATCTAACGATGCTATAATAACCACTCATATATATCATGTACCTTCTTAATATTTTTACCCTCTCACATGTATACTCAACAAATGTAAATTGAAGTTTTTGAAATCTACTATCTTCATATATAATGCTTTCAACAGTAAACTGTCATGAGAATTAAGCAGACCTCTTTGTCAACTCTGCTAATGAAGCGGCCAGTCCTTGTTTCCAACCAGTAGCGCCTCCAATTTGTGTCCTTGTACCAGCTGGAGCTCTTCTTTCACGATAAACACCAGCTGAATTAACAAGAAGGCTAGACCCTTCTACATTTCTCTTGAGATTCCGAAACAAATTAATCATCTTGAGAGATCTCTTCAGCTTAGTTGTGGCTGACTTTCGATGCAGGGATTTTGTGGCACCAAGTGGAGGAGGCGGTGGGGGAGTAGGACGCTTCTGCAGCGGCATGGGTGTTGGTGGAGATGGGGCTGGTCCTTTTGAAGGCATCATGGGAGGTGGTACTGACTGCACTGATCCTTTTGAAGGCAGCATGGACATTGAGGGTGTCGTTGGATTGCCAGGTTTTAGTTCTGCTACTGTCACTTCAGAATTGCTCTTTACTTCTTTACCATGGTCTTAATTCTTCAACCTTCCCGTTCTTCTGATTGAGGGGGCTGGAATTTTGATTATTCAACTCTAATGGACATGAAGCTTCAATTCAGTGGAGACACTTTTGAATGTTCTTGCTTGTGAGCTATAACCTTCCTTCATATCTTCCTCATCCATCATATCGAATAATTCCCTTGCTGCCTTTATCATGCAATCGAGTGTTGCTAACACTATATCAACTTTAAAAAGTGAAATTATATTGAAATCTAGTCAAGAAAGAGAGCCCCTTCTATCAGGCCATGGCAGAAAACCTTTGTTTTCTGCCCACCAATTACATTTTGACACGTCATTTCAAGAAAAAAAACTCAAAAATTGAAAGAGACCGCCCCTGCCCAAGCAGCATTCCTCCATAACCAGGCCGGACGCCGCCGGCACCGCCCAGGCCAGACCACGGACCCGCTGCCACCGACCGGGTCGGAACACCAGCCAGGCCAAAACCAATGCCCGTAATGGACCCCCTGCCAGCACCGCCCAGGTCGGAACACGCCGCCAACTCTCGAGTCGGAACACGCCACCAAACGCTGCTCCTCCTACGGATCGACGTCCACCCGGTCGACGGAATGGTTGGCCCGAAGGCCACCCCCAGGTTCGGGCCAACCCCAGACCTCAGGGGTGGCCGCGCGGCCTCCCCAAGGACCGGGATAGCCGCGCGGCCACCCCCAGTGGTCAGGGGTGGCCGCGCAGGGCCAAGGGTGGCCATCGAGCCAGCCCTAGATGGATCTAGGGTTGGCCCGAAGGCCACCCCCAAACCCCGGGGATGGCCGCGCGGCCGCCCCATGGACCGGGGGTGGCCACGCGGCCATCGGCCAACTTTGGGTCCAAGAAGTTTGTCTTCTCCTTCCCGTATAGGGACTACCCACCACGTTCGTCTTCTCCTTCGAGTTCCGACGCCGTGGAGTTGCCGCCGAGCTCGAGGTCCAACGTGGCCGCGTGGGGCAGTGGCTGGGAGGAGGATTTTTGGTTTTTGTTTTTGTTTTTTCTAAAGACTAAAAGAGTGAAGGAAGGAAAATGATCCGGTGTTTTTGCCTACATTTTCATTTTTGTGTTTTTTTTGTTTCATGCTGATATGTCAACTTGCTATTGGTGGGCAAAAAGGTGGTGGTTTTTGCCACCACCGAATAGAAGTTATTCTCGTCAAGAAAATCATAACTGTATACATGTTAGAGAGAGAGAAAAAAACAAAAACAAAAGGACATACCAAGTTGCTCCACAATAGTGTTTTCCACAGTAAGATTCTTATCAAATACGAGTATGTAATTCATCCACTCGTGATTCTTTGTCCATGAATCTCTAACAGATATCAAAGCCTTGCAGAAGTATGCCAATCTCTATATGCAACATATTACTTCATTAGCTCAGAAACTTGTAATCAAGCTATGAAAATTAGTGCATCCATAAGGGCAGCTGATTGGTAAACCTTATCTAAAGTTGTTCCCTTCATGTTTGACAAAGAAGTATGAGGCATGATTCCGGGATAAAGCTTATGGAGGTGCTCCATCATTCACTTATCAAATGGAAGAAAATATCTCACTAACTGCAAGAAATGCACAGTTCAAAAAATATTCAAAGAGCTCAACCCTACATGTCCCATTACTCCATTAGTCTGTCAAGTGACTGACCTTCGTAAAGATAGAAGGCCTCAAGAATTAAAGGGTTTTAGGAAATTACAAGAAAGCAAAAGAGTTATAAAGCTAATTAATGAGAAAATGAACAAAGTATAAGTAGCTCAAGAGCAAAGGGTTGCTGCATGGGATCCTGTTATTACTTTTGTAGATGGTTCTGATGGGGGAGGAAATTTATTTTGTTGACCAAGAAATGCAGAAAGGAAGGATATAGACATAGTCATGAATAGGCAGTTGGTAACCCACACGACACGAAATCTCCATAAAATTTTAAAAATGACTTAAAACTTTATATAATAATCATAAATGGAAACCGGATTGAGGTCGAAAAGAAATTGAAAACTACTTTTTTCTTCTAGCCTTTTTTTCCTTAGAAGTTTGTTACTCTCCAACTTGGTCATTGTAATTACATAGATTTATAATAAGTTCCAGAAATTTTTTTAATTGACTTAAAACTCTATATAATAAGCATAAATGACAAGTAATTGGAGGGCATAATGGAAAATGGATTGAGCTCTAAATGAAATCGATCAAAAACTACTTTTTTCTTCTAACCTTTTTTTCCTCAACACATAAAACCTTGACAGCTTAATCTATGAAGGGATTTGTTAGAGTGTCAACATTACTAAGGTTTTCTTGATCTGGACACTTTGTAAGTCATGGACACCTCTCCTCTCTCAATGCGTCTTTTATTTTTTGATTTTTGATATATATATATATATATATATTTTATCAACAATGTATCTTTTAAGAGTTAGTAAAGTTCAATAACTTTTATAGAATTTAGGCAAGTACATTATTTAAGCGGTGAGAAATTTTAGAAGAGTTTTAAATTGAAATGTAAAAATGATAAAGTGGTTGTAATTCAAGAACAGTTTGTTTAAATTATAAAATCACTTGTCATGTCAATTGAGACAAATTAATGACACAAGATTGAATTGTTTGTATCCTAATTAATAGGGAGAATTTAAGATGAGGAGATTGGTGTCTTTACCGTATAATTAACTCATAAGAGGAATGCTAGAGCATCTTTTAGTGTTCTCCTGGTGTTCTCCTAGAATGGCATAGATGTAATTTTTTTGATTAAAAAATTGCATATATGCCATCCAAAAGGACATATATGTAATTTTTTAATTACATTTATGCCATTCCAGGAGAACACTAGGAGAACACCAGAAGATGTTCTAGCATTTCTCTAACTCATAAACCCAATAAATTTTTAATTAATTAATTAATGCGAAAAATAGGGATAACCTAAATGGAGGTCCACCGGCCGTTAGCGCAAATTATTGCGCTGCTTCAACTAATTAACTAAGTTCTTGATTGGGTCGATCTTCCCCTTAATATAACCAATTGATAGAAAGTTCATAGAGACTTTCTCCAGCACAATATTAATTATTTTGGGGATTTGATGTCTCCCTCTCTTGTATTTAGTTTATTTTATTAATGTTGTTTAATCTTACCTATATATAAAAAAAATAAAATAAAATTCAGCGTACACTTTAATGTGAAAACTACCTTATACTTCAAATGTTTCAATCTAGATACTACTAATTAATGAAATTAGAGAAAAAAAAAAATCCTTCATAGTGCAAGAGCATACAAACATAAAAAGAACATAATCAATTTCAACAGAAAAGACACAACAAATTAAAAAATAGAAAAAAGAAATAAATTTTAGATCTTATAAGAAATGATAAAACGAGAAACTTTAGTCTGTCTAATAAAAGACACTCATTTTCTGGAAACCAAAAGAATAAGATAACACAAAAAAAAAAAAAAAAAAATTATATATATATACATAATGACCTAATTAATCTTCTATATTTTCTCATGTACCAATTAAACAAAAAAAATAGCATATTAATTTGTTCCTGGGCGGGATATGTATTAAATTAGCAAATGTGAATCTAATCTAAATGAAATGATCGAACACCACCCATTTTTTAAGTAAGCAAACCCTAGCTAGGTATTCGCTTGGTTGACTCGTTCACGTATACATTTCCTTCAAATGTGTATATATATATATATATATATGTGCATGATTTCGATCTTTTCTTTCTTCTTAATTTAGCCGATAGTTTTCACAACTATATATATATATATATACATATATATATGTCTCCTAGAAACTAGAAACGAGAAAGCCTGCTCCCATCATAATTAATCATAATCCACGTACAATTAGCAAACAACATACACGGACTCGTCCAATAGAAATGCAATGTTGTTGTTAGCAACTATGTGGCTTATGTTGTGTATGAGTGGGTTTAATATTGTTGTTGCAGGACTCGCGTTTCATCACAATCGAAAAACCGTGAATGTCACAAATGTGTTAAGTGGTGGCTTAACCCTTAACGCGACCTGCAAATCAAAGAGCGACGATCTTGGTTCCCACGTACTGATCGAATACAAATCAGTCCTTCAACTTCAGATTTAAACCAGACTTTTGGGGGTCTACAAAATTCGTCTGTAACTTTCAGTGGACATCTAAATCCTACTGGTTTAACATCTACTACTATGATAGAGACAAGAAAGACGGCCCTTACTACGATTGGAGGATTGCAACGGACAACGCATGTTTATACAAACTCAACAAACTTTCACGATGCTACTATTGGCCTTGATGTTCATATTTAGTGTTTGGCTTAATTTAAGATGAATCAGCCATTTGATAAGCTTGATCGATCTTGTTAAAAAAATAAAATAAGAGCCGATGCTTATTGTTACAATGTTACGTCATGTCAGTTGTATGACAGTTATATAACAATCTATTAATTAATATTATTAAAAAAGTATTGTGCATTAAGCTAGCTACAGTGTCACACCACATACACCGATAATGTATATATGTGCATGTCTCTTGATCTAGCTACAAGGATCAACCTTCTTCAAGATCGAAGCATCAATGTCGGGAACCCAAGCACCCAACTTATTTACCTCTTGAGGTCAATTGATCGATGTGTTATATCTCCTTAACTAAATACTGTATAAATGATGAATGCGTCTTATCTAAGGTTTTTTAAAAAACTTTTTCTAGGTGAATTGTTCCTTGGTGTCCTTGCAACGATACGCAAAATCTCTATCCACTCTTTAAAGAGCTTCATTGGAGGAAAAATCAAGGCAAAAGCCACATGAGAGGATGAAGGTTTTGTCTGATGTAGGTGTACGTCTTTGCTTAACTTTGGAATGATGTTATTTCTATTGTCCATTTTCTCCTATTAAGTTTGTAGTACTTGCATTATGTTGTAGGCTTTGAAAATCAGCAATTAGATATGGTTCTGAACCGATGCTAAAATATTTAATAATATTTCAATCTATCTTTTATCTAAATTTTAAGGGTTAAATACTGTTGTAGTACCTGATTTTTGACAACTTTATTTTTTGGTACTTGAGTTTTAATTTGTATCACAGATGGTACCTGAGTTTTAGGAAAAGACGAATTTGGTACCTCCATTAATTTTTTCGTCTAATATTTAACTGATTGTCACAATATAAAAAATATATATATATATAGAAAAAAATATTTAAAAATTAATTAAAAATAATACAACTTAAAAAAAAATTAAAAACTTAAAAAGAAGAAGAAGAAGAAGAAGAAGAAGAAGAAGAGGGGTGGCTCTTGGCCACCCCCATTTTGACCAAGGGGGTGAGCCACCCCCTTGAGTAGTCTGGGGTCAAGATTATTTTTCTACATCTTTGGTGATCCTGAAATATTTGTCTGTCACAACAAACTAGTATCAAAGTTTGAATCTTTATTTTACGGGATGGCTACTACAAAATTTAAAGCAGAAAAATTTGATGGTCATAATAGTTTCAGTTTATGGCGACTCAAGATGCGGGATTTGTTACGGCAACAAGGCTTGGCGAAGATTTTGGATGGCGAGGTGCTATCAACATCATCAACGGAGGAAATGAAGGAACTTGAAAGAAAAGGCCCACAGTGCAATATTGTTGTCTCTTTTAGATGGAGTCTTGAGAGAAGTTGTTGATAAAGAAATTGCTACTGGACTTTGGAAAAAGCTAGAGAGCTTGTATATGAAAAAATCACACACGAACTGATTGTATTTGAAGCAACAGTTATATACCCTCAAAATAAAAGAAGGTATGCCTTTTTATGATCATCTGGATGACTTTAATTGAATTATTTTTTATATGAAAAATATTGATTTTCAAGTATATGATGAGGATCAAGCCTTAATTCTGTTGTGTTCACTACCAGATCTCTTTGGTAATTTCATTAATTCAATGTTGTACGGTGGAGATACCATCTCCTTAGTGGATGTGAAATCTGCTTTGAATTCTTTGGAGTTGAGGACAATGTTGAATGGGAAAGGTAGTGATAAATATTAGGCAAATGATTTATTTGTTAAGGTTCATTCAAAAAATTTCACTAATTTTAGAGGTCAATCCAGTGAGAGGGATTCAAGGAATTGAAAATCAAGAGGTCAATCGCAGTCCAAGTCAAAGAAGAAAGTCCAGTGTTATTATTGTAAAAAATATAGGCTTTATAAATTTGAGTGTTTGAAGTTGAAAAATAAAGAGAAGGGTAACAAGTAAATTTCCTCTTCTGTGGCTGGTGTTGTCAAAGCAAAATCTGAAGGTTTAGACTTAGTCCTTGTTGTTACCGTTTCTGATGGTCATTTTAACGACAAGTGGGTCCTTAATATTGCTTGTACATTTCATATGTCTCATAAAAGGGATTGATTTACTACCTATGAGTTAGTCATTAGTGGTTCAGTCTTAATGGGAAATGGTGTTACCTGCAAGATTGTTGATATTGGTACAATCAGAATAAGGATGCATGATGGGATTGTGAGGCCTTTGACAAATGTTCGACACATACCAGATTTGAAGAAAAATCTCATTTTTTTTGGGCACTTTGGACTTCCTTAGATACAAGTATTTTGGTGAAGGCGGAGTCATTCGAGTTTGCAAAGGCTCATTGGTTGTGATGAAAGGCAACAAGCGTGATAGGCTCTACTTTCTTCGGGGTTGTGTAGTTACAGGTTCAGCTACTGTGTCTTCTTCAGATGATCCAGATTCAAACATTACCAGATTATGACATATGCGGTTGGGTCATATGAGTGAGAGGGGTGTGACAATCCTGAGCAAATGGGGTTTGCTTTGTGACCAGAAAACATGATCTTTGGACTTTTGTGAGCAATGTGTGTTTGAGAAACAGTGCAGAGTCAAGTTCAGTACAGGTATCCAAACAAGTGATACAATGAATTATATGTATTCAAATCTTTGGGGAATTGGTGATTCGAGCTTGGCCAAAGAAGCTCCAAGAATTGGTGATTCAAGCTCAACCCATAAAGGCTTCAAGTTTACAATTCTGGAAAACATTTTAACACTTTTGATTAGGGATGTAAATAAACCAGTCTGTCCGACAACTTGCTCGATACTCGCTCGGTTAAACTTGACCCGAACTCGAACTCGAGCTCGGTACTGTACAAACCCGCTCGTTACTGTAGAAACCTCCTCGATTAATAAATGATACATAACCGACTCGTTTGACAAAACTCGATAGGCGTTTGCTAGCCTAGCTCATTTAAAGCTTGATCCAACCCGCTCGCCCGACTCGTTTAAGGGCTCACGAGCCTAACTAGCTCGTTTAATATATTTGAATATATTAATCAAAATGGGTTATGTACATTTAAGTATGTATATTAGTAATTGAGTAATATATGTTATATATGTATCTTTAGCATAACATACTAACTACTAACAAGTTAGTTAATATGTTTGTGTGTGTGTGTGTGTGTGTATATATATATATATATATATAGGTTACTTAATATTTGTATGTGTATTATATATATATGAATGTATGTATTTGTGTGTGTATATATATATTAGTATTAACGTACTAACTAGTTAGTTAATAATCTAACATATTAAATAGTTAGTTAATATATACTAACTTAATATTACTAAGTAACTAATTAAATTAATTAACATAAGTTATAAGTTATAACTATGTAAGTATTTAGAAAGTTAGCTAATAGGTAATATGTTACTATGTTTTGTGCATATCAAATTATCAATTATAGGTATAAATGTATTAATTAAGGAATTAGATAATCTCATATCATATTATATGATTCATAAAGTATAGTTAAGGAATTAGAGTCTTATTAAGTAACTAACTAGCTATTAAGTAACTTACTAATTAAGCATAGTTAATGAATTAGAATTTAGGGTTTAGGTTATATAATATTTTGTATATATTATATATTATTAACCCATAGTAACTAGTTAGTTAATAAAGTAACATTTTAACTAGTTGGTCAATACTTAATTATATACTAACTTATATTTACATTATGTATTAATTACTATATTTTCATATTTACACAAATTATAGTTACATTACGTAGTGTATGTCTATAAATAAATTACATTAGTATAGTTACATTAGTATATTAAATTACATAATCATATTATGTATAGATAATAGATAATAGATATACATATATACGGATTGACACTGCACATTGCATATAGTTGTGTTTTAATTTAATATCTTTAGACTTTGATTAATATTATATTTTTTAAATTTAACTTTTCATATAAAATATGGCAATTTGGTTGTTAAAAAAAGAATATGGCAATTTGGCAAATCTTAAGTCCTAACCGTTGGATTAATATGGACAAATCCTAACCATCCAAATTCATATTAAAGGAGACCACGTGTCATTCATGCAGGTTATAGAAACAAGAGACTTAATCGGCTGGAGACCACGCCTTATGAAGTAGAGGTCACTAGTTCGAATCCCCCTCCCCCTTCTTATGTGGACATGTCAAAAAAATAAAAATAAAAAATAAATCACATTATATGAGGTAATCAAACAATATTATAGTCATTCTTAAACATTGGATTAAATGCTAAGAAGATGGGAAAAAACCATTCATATCCTTTTCACGTTCAAAATGGGGGATAAAGTTTAATTCTTGAAACAATGCTTAAAAAAATTGATAGCATTAAATAAAATAATCAAATGTGGTTAAATTCCTTCTTAAATATTGGATTAAATACTAAAAAGATGAATGTTCCATTCTTGAAACAAGGCAAAGAAATATGATTTTTTTTATTCTCCTTTACATTTTACAAGTTTTTCAAAATGGGGAAAAAAAATTAAATGCTAAGAAGATTATAATTTTATACACAATGATTATTTTGTTATAGAAGATTAATATCACGTAGATTTAAAAATTTATTTTAAAATTTTACATATTTATTTACAACTAATTTTTCTGTTCATAAAAGTATTAGATAAACTTATTATAAAAATTAAAGGGAATTTATAGAATAAATAATATTATTAAATTAACAAGAATGTTAATTTATTTATACTTGGTAGTGTAAGGTAAGTTATCTTCTTTTATATATATATATATATTTTAAATCAGACCAGGTGGTCTAATTCAAAAGATTGGGTGCAGAGACACACGATGTAACGACCCACCCCCAATGACACAATACTGTCCGCTTTTGGCTCCCCATACCAGACTTCCCAGGAGGTCACCCATCCTGGGATTGCTCTCGCAGCGGCTCGCTTAACTGCGGAGTTCTGATAGGTTCATTGCCATCACGGCTTTAAAACGCGTTGTGTCATATAGGGTGCATTTATACATATAAGCACATCCTCATTCCCAGGCGATGTGGGACGTCACAATCACCCCCCCTTGGGACCCAGCGTCCTCGCTGGTGACCCTCATGGGATCACCCCATTCTTGGCATCCCAGCGAGTGCCCGCCGGCAACCCTCTTGGGCTTGTGCACGCTCCCACCATCTCAGGCTGGGCAATGGCTCTGATACCATTTGTAACGACCCACCCCCAATGACACAATACTGTCCGCTTTTGGCTCCCCATACCAGACTTCCCAGGAGGTCACCCATCCTGGGATTGCTCTCGCAGCGGCTCGCTTAACTGCGGAGTTCTGATAGGTTCATTGCCATCACGGCTTTAAAACGCGTTGTGTCATATAGGGTGCATTTATACATATAAGCACATCCTCATTCCCAGGCGATGTGGGACGTCACACACGAGATCCCAATAACATATTATCTCTGCCCAGTTTTTTACAATAAATAAAAATAATAAAAAAGAAAAAAAAAAGTAGTGCTTATTCCAACACTCTTTTTTGTTTCTTCCGCATCACTTTCTCTAGTCTCTTAGAGCACTCCTAGCAACTTCCCTAAAGGGGAGCTGTTCCCTAAATTTTAGGAAAAAATTTAAGAAAGTCATAAAAAGTTACCCACAGTAGCTTCCCTAAAATTATTTATTCCCTGGGAAGTGAACAATACTTCCCAATGCATTGGGAAGCACTATTCACTTCTCAACCCATTCTTTAATAATAAAAAATTGAACTCTCTTCTGTCTCCTCTATGCGCATTCTTCCTCTTTCTCTCTGCCATCACTGCTCATCTCTCTCATCGCCATCTCTCATCTTTTCTCCTCATTTCCTTGTGCATCTGTTCCACCGCCACCCCCCACCTTTGATCTCCACCGCCACCTAAAACCCCAATCCAAGAGAGAAATTCCCTCACAAGCACGAGCCTCCACCGATAGCTCCAGAACCCACCGGTGCACGAATCGACGATGCAACCATCACGTGTTCGAGTTCACGGCCGAATCGAACGCGAAATCAAGGTTGTTGATCTGGAGTGAGATTTGATCTTTGGGCAATCGGACGGTCTACTTTGCTTCACAATCCTCCTCGTCACCAACACCACCCGCAATCCTCTCTTCCTCTACTCTTCTTCCTCCTCCAACACCCCCACCCCTCAAACCTTAACAGGTGATATAGAATATATTATGGGGGAAGGAGGGTGAGAGAGGGAAAGAAAATTTATTTATATTCTCATTTGGGTTAGATTTTTTGATTTTGAGAGGAAGGGATGAAGGCGCGTCAAAGGCTTTAAAGATGGAGATGCAGGGTTGCAACTCCTATGTGGTGCAGACGGGAGGAGGGAGAGAGAGAACTGATAAAATAATAAAAGAATAAAAAATTATTGAGAAAAAGTAAAGAAATTATATTTAATTAAGATATGAAAAGATAAAGGGAAGCTGCTATGAGATATTTTTTTATAGAGAAGTAAAAAGTAGTTTTGTTCCCTACATTTAGGGAAAATGAATGGGAAGGGAAGGGAAGCTGCTAGGAATGCTCTTAGGTTAGAAATCCAGGTATATAGAACCCTACCTATGAAATAGGATAACCCTACACGAGAGAGTTAGAGACTCCTGTCCCTTCCCTCACCACTCGTTTTTTTTATATTTTTTATTTACTTCTCTTTCACGCAAGCTGTCAACGCAATTACATTCAAAGTTCAACTTTCACTCGGTTCTCTCTGCCCAAGACCATCTCTTACGCATTCATCCACCAATTCCAGGAACATCCCAGCCGTTCCTTATTTTTAATCGTAACCGTCCAACCAAGTAGGCATAACAAAATATTCCAAATTTCTCTTATTTTGTCTGTGCCATTCCTATTCTCTACGACCGGCCAACATTTTCCATCTTTCAAAGACAACCTAAGAACCAAACTCATTTCACCATATCTCCTTGCCAGTGAATCACAGAGACTCATGACACACTCCCACATCTAGTGGTGGGGCTCGTGCTGCGTGTGCAACACCGTTAGCAAGATGATGCAGTTTTTTGAAGGGAATTCGTTGGTCTAGTTCTTCGAGGCTGTGTATGGATTGTGGCTCCCGCAGCATATCGGAGAGGTGCAGCCGTTGCGGTTGATAGTGTGAACGTAGGGATGTAAACTCTGTTTGGTTGCTAAGAAAGTATTTCGTTTTTTGAGAAATTGTTGTCTTGTATCTCTCTTTTCTCACTCGAGCTCGAGCCGCTCAAGTATCCGGCTCGACTCGACATAGTGTTTTTAGCTAGCTCGAGCTTAAGCTAGGGTGTTTATCTAGCGAGCCGAGCTCGGACATGAATTTTTAAGGCTAGCTTGAGCTCGAGCTCGAGCTCTGCTCGTTTAGAGGACCTCTTAAACGAGCCAGTCTCGAAATGCCCAAACTCAACTAGGCTCGGTTTGATTACATCCCAACTTTTGATACCTCCCTCTCTACAATCTATTGAGCTTTTATACTACACATTTGCTAACTAACTAACAATTAAGCCCAGCCAACTAACAACTAAGCCCAACACAACTTTACTTAATATACGAATATTACAATTATATCCCATACTAATATTACAATTATATCCCCTACATTGTCCTTTTTTTTTTTTTGTTCTTTTTTTTTTTGTTCTTTTTTTGGGGTATTTAGAGCATTTGTAACGAGCTCCTCAAATAAGCTTTTTCCTCAAATTCTGCTGAGTTTCTTCAAAATCACCTCCGCAGCAAGCTCCTCACTGCTACAGTGAATTTGGTGATTGTCAGATCTGCTCGTCTGCTCTGCGGAGCCAAGCTTCGCTCGTCTCTTCATATTGTCTATTTCTTTATTCAGCCTTCCCGCGTTCTCGATCTCCTGAAACCAAGAAAAGGTTGAGCTCCTTCCCTCTTGCAAGTTCAAGATTTGGTTAGCCAATCAAACTGACTGCAAAGGTTTTTATTCCTCTCCTGCTCCACCAATTAAGCTGGGTTCCTAGTCTGGAGTTCCCCTTTGTGTATTGACGAAAAGAGCCATTTTTGATGAAAAATTCCGGGAAAACGCAATTTTTCACTTTGAGATCTCCTGTTATGAGTGAAAAAGCCCTTTATGCCAAAATATCTCATATTTGATTTGGTTTATTTACGTGTTTTTATTTTGATATCAGATTTTGATTTTGGTTTGTGGGTTTATGGGTCTCATAGGATCTGTTCAGAGCAAATCGAAAAGGCTTGCATGGCCTGGTTTCTTGGCAAGCTCTCGTTCCAGCTTCTTGTGGAGAATCATCTCTTTTGGCCCCTGTTCTTCTGCGTGAGTTTTCTGCCGTACCCAATTCTCAAGTTTAGCTCTTTTGCTTTTGTTTTGATGTGCAAGATTGGTTCTTTTGATTTTCTTTTGATGTGGGTTGTATTTGATATGTTGGTTGGCATGTTTTATATTAGTTTTAGGATTCTGGGTTTGTGAAATTTTGCAATTTATGTTATTGGTTACATTTGACTTGTGAGTTTCTGAGATTTGTAGTGTTTTATTTGCTAGTTTTGTGTTTGGAAGGTTGGGTTTCGTCAAGTAGCAGAATGGGTAGACTGATTCATGTAATTGCTTTGAATATAATTTGGAGTTGGATCATTTTGTTTGTGCTGCACTTGTGGACATCAGATGTACATTTTGTTCTAGCAAGAGGTCAGTAATTTGTACTTGATGTAGGACAGACCTTTGATTTGGAGATTTGGGTTTCCCGTGATCGATATGGGTGGGCCAAAAGGCTTTAGATTTGAAGGGTTTTTGCTTTTGAAGAATAGTGTTAAGGATTATGGAGGTTTTGCAATCAAAATCACATGAGAAGACAGAAAATCAAACATGCGGCCCAGGGGCTGTGAATAGGATTTAGTCTCACCTAGAAGAGTTTTAATAGAGTATTGCAATTAGAAGAGAGCAAATTACTAATCAAAAAAAAAAAAAAAAAAAAAACAAAGAACTGAGCAAATTTTGCTCAAATTTTATTGATTAAGTTCTCTGTAATTGTTTACAAGTTCACAAGGTTTTCTTGGTTACATACATTGCAGTGAAGTCCTAAGATAATATGGAAAAGCTAAAACTTGCACCCTCTGTTCCCACCCCCCTCCCTGATCTTTCTTATTAAAGTGTCCCCAAGTCTATAGATCTTTCTTTAACAAAATAATAAAAATAATAATCAATTCTCTGGGTTCTACAATACTGGGGATTAACAACTTAACAAGACCTGCATTCTACAATATGTTTGACACTTGTTTTAATTGATTTTTCTGTGTTGATATGTGCAAATTATCTGGGTTCTCTGCATATGAGCTTGATAAAAGAGGAGTGGTAATAGAGATTTCTACTGTGATTCATACGGTTTTGTTGTTTTAGAAGTTTATCTTAAGTCTGAAGGTGGCTTTGATGAGATTGACATGGTACAGAGATATTCAAAATGGTTTAAAATTGTAGTAGAACATGTTGCTACTTCAATATGGTTTAAATGGTTTAAAATGGCTTTGATGGGATTGTAGGATTTTTCCCTATGTTTTCAATAGAAAATAGGTTGTCAGTGTAGTCATAGGCATCTTGTTAATAAATATAACATAGCTTATTGACACCACAATAATAATGATAATCCACATAAAATTAATTACCCCCTTTTTTATTAGGATTGTAAGCCTTATTTACTGATTTATGGGATCTTGTTTCTGCAGTTTGTCCGTTATCTTTGGGTAGCAATGGCGTGAATCTGATGGGTAGAAAACAAGCCACATTTTAGACCATGGGTCCCCAAGCTTTTGACCTGTATACACCCCCCCAAACCGAATTCCTTCTCTTGTTGTTGTCCATTCTTTTATGTAGCTATTGAAAGTTATGATGCTCTGCATAGGTGGATCTTGATGATTACTTGCACCAGTAATTCCTTCTCTTGCTGCTGTCCATTCTTTTATGTTTGTTTGTTCATGATTACCCCCTTTTTTATTAGGATTGTAAGCTTTGAGATAATACATTTATGTTTTAGTTGTCATAAGTTGAATGGATACTCTAAGAGACCAAAAAATCTGTTTGTGATCTATGGATGTTTGATTTTAGGGATGGATTCAACCAAGTCCCATACTTCACCAATCTTCTTAGTGTGGATAGTGTTGATGACCTATTCATAGAAACTACAAGTACAATGTTTGAACATGAAGAGCCTTCACCACAAATGGAGGAGGAGGTTGAAGTCATTGTTAAAAAAACATTACGGGGTGGCAACTTCAGCATGGACGAAGACAATATGTTAATATCTTCGTGGATTGAAATTACTATGGATGCGGTTCAAGGAAATGAACAAAAACATAAGAAATATTGGGGTAGAATTTGGGAGTACTTTCATGGGCACAAAACCTTTAATTCGAACCGTAATCTGAAATCTTTAATGAATAGGTGGTCTGTGATTCAACAAGCGGTAAATAAGTTTTGTGGTTACTTAGCCCAAGTTGAATTAAGGCCTCAAAGTGGTATGAATGAGCAAGATAAGGTATGTTCTAATTACGACTGCTTATCAATATGAATTTGTATATGTTCTATTTATTCCAAAAGATTCTAATTAGGTTAATTTTTTTAATTTTTTCAGATTGGGAAGGAAAAATTCATGTATCACGAGCTTCAAGGGACGACATTTCACTTTGAACATTGTTGGTTATTGTTGCGGTTTCATCCAAAATGGCTGGCTCATAAAGAAACTAATACAAAACCAAAGAAAAAATCTGTTGTGAAATCTCGTACTAATACTCAAGATTCAATAAATCTAGAGGAAGATGAGGCCTCACCCGAAGCTTTTATAAACTTGGAGCGACCAATAGGCCGGAAAGCCGAAAAGAACAAACGAAAGAATACCGAAAAAACGAATCCAGGTGTTGTTGTGAAGATAAGAAGAAGAAAACAAGACTATTTGAGGAAGCACGTGAGCAAGATAAAGAGATGTTTCTTCTTAAGAAAGAGGAAGTGCGCCTTAAGCAAGAGGAATTGCTCTTTAAGCAAGATGAAGTCCGCCTTAGAGATGGGGAATTGCGCTTAAGAGAAAAAGCGCTTCGGTTGAAAGAAGAGAGAGAGGAAAAAGAGTTTATGTTTATGGATACAAGTCATTTAAATGAAGATGGGCAAGAATATGTTCGTCGACGCAGAAAGACAATCCTTGAAGGTCAAAAAGACAATCCTTGAAAGTCAAATTGGCAATCCTTGAAGGCCAAAATATCACTCTATTTTTTGTTAGTTCTTTACTTTTGAAGCCGCTAGTTTTAGTTTAAGTTCTATTCTATTTTGCTAGTGCGCCCTAGAGGCTGAATTTTGTAGCTACTGAAAGTTATGATGCTTTGCATAGTGTACATCAGCCCATTTTGAGAAACTATTTAATTCTTGTACATCAGCCCATTTTTGTGTTAATATTGCTTGGTTTATTTGGTTAAGTTGTCAACCCTTCAGCAGCTAAATAGTGGATTGTATCCAGTATTCAGCTGAATTTGCTTCTGGATGCTCTCAAGGTTTTCTCTAGCCATGACAACTCTCCTTGATATCTAAGAGGCTCTTCTGGTTTAACTCAGTTCTGACTTCAGCAGCTTCAAAAATGATTGCTGCTGAAGGACAATCCGACTGGGAGCATACCATAGTATGTTGTTTTCTTGACATGAAGTTGCCTCAATTTCCATGTAATAATATTCCTCACAAACAGGATAAGGATGCTCTGATGGAGTTCCTCTCTAATGAAAATGGTCTTTATTTTATTAAACTTATTGAGATGGATGCTGTGAATGCCTTTGTTCATAGAGCATTTGGTATTTTATTGATTAACTACTGGTGCTTAAAAAGTGCCAGCCTGGTATGCCTCTTTCTGAAGAAGACCTGAAAAATATTCCAGCATGGGTGATGTTTTATAATATTCCTCTAGAATATTGTTGTAGTAAGAAATTCAGTTATGCAGCAAATGTATTTGGGAAGCCTTTGCCTGCAGGCACATGGACAGAATAAAAAAAGGTGATAAGTTTTGTTAGAATATGTGTTGGAATGGACGCAGCAGATAGTTGTTCTAGGGAACTTTTAATATCCATTATTTTCTAATGAGGTGTTTGGTTGTATATGTGTCTTTTTAGGTTGAAAGATGCCTTCAATAACCACTTGCCCTTTTCCCCTTGAACTGTGTGCATTAGTAGTCTGTTAAAGATTGATGATCTGAAAGCATCATAAAGTCTGTTAAAGATTGATGATGACAAAACCAAAAGATCGATAATCATAATTCCATAGTCAAAACAAACCATTTTTTCTCCAAATGTTTTCTGTTCAAATAGATTTGTAGCTCCTCAGTGCAATTTTCAGGTCATTAGTAGCTGCAAACTAAATAACAAAAGTTTATTAATACATACCAAAAGTGATCATTAATACAAACCAAAAGTGATCATGAGAAGTTCCTAAATAACAAAAGTTTGTCTAAATAACATATAATAATGATCACAACAAGTTCTTATGCCTCACTATGTAGTTGCCATAAGTGCTCGACAAGGTCCAACTGGAGTTGAGAATGAGTTTCCGTATCTCTAATACAATGATGGCTTTGAATAAACTCCCTAAAGTCATTTGTAGGCCCAGAGGTCATTGGTTCAAGTGGTTGGTTGAATTGTTCGTACTCAAAGTCTTCTGCTCCATTGTTATCCCGCTCATCTTCAATGATCATATTATGTAAAATTACACATGCTATCATAATGTCTTTGAGTGTTTCAGGGTAAAAAAACCGTGCAGGCCCACGCACTATTGCAAATCGTGCTTGAAGTACTCCGAAGGCACGCTCCACATCCTTCCTTGCCGACTCTTGGGCTGCAGCAAAGTGTTTTCTCCTATTCCCTTGGGGAGATGAAATTGTTTTTACAAATGTTGCCCATTGCGGATATATGCCATCAGCGAGGTAGTATCCCATTGTATAATTATGATCATTAATTGTGTAGTTGACAAGAGGAGCACGTCTTTGAGCAAGGTCAAAAAATAAAAAAGATCTATCTAGCACGTTTATATCATTATGAGAACCGGGTAGCCCAAAAAAAGCATGCCATATCCAAAGATCATATGAAGCCACTGCTTCTAAAATAATAGTTGGTTCATAGATATGACCAGAATACATACCTTGCCACGAAGTTGGACAGTTCTTCCATTTCCAGTGCATGCAATCAATGCTCCCCAACATGCCTGGAAATCCACGCTTTTCACCTTCCACTAACAATCTAGCGATGTCTTGATTGTTAGGTGACCTTAAGTATTCTTCTAAAAAAATTGAAATCACCGCTTTAACAAATTTTTTTAGACTCTCGAATGCCGTGGGTTCTCCAATCTTCAAGTATTCGTCCATAAAATCAGCGGTAACACCATATGCAAGCATCCTAAGTGCTGCAGTAATTTTCTGAAGGGAAGAAAAACCGAGTCTTTTGGAACCATCTCTTCGTTGGACAAAATAAACATCGTGAGCTTCAACCGCATTTTGAATACGGCAAAATAGAAGACGACTCATCCGAAACCTCCTTCGAAAATATTTGTGAGGATATAATGGCCGTTCAGCAAAATAGTCGCGAAAAAGATCTTTCCCGGCTTGCAAGCGATCACGCATGATGAATGTGCGACGTCGTTTAGAAGGACTATGTAATGTTGATCTTTCTTCTTTCATAACAAGTTTTGCAATTATCTCTAACTCTTCATCAGAGTCAGATTCAATAAGAAGCATTTTTTTGAAAAAGAGAGCGAGCCATAGTAGATTGCTCTTGCCAAATCTGATCAGCAGTGGTGGGGGTGACCCTTCACAGACGTTGATTTATTCCAAAATTCATGGTCTGCTTTATGATGTATTTCCAACCACTTCCATTAAGGAATTGGTTTTGTACCCATCAATGCTCATTAAAAGCATAATGGTTGGTGAGTGCCTCCATTCAATTCCAGTGAAGTTGGTCCATCCGTAGTCCATCTCATATTTTAACGTTGGAAGGTTGGTGAGTGCCTCCATTCAATTCCATTGAAGGCGTTGGTCCATCTGGTATTGAACGTTGAAAGGTTTTGGTTTTTACGCATCAATACTCATTAAGAGCAAAATGTTGTTAAGCATCCAACCACTTCCATTAAGGGGTTGGTTTAAAATTAAAAGTCCTCATTTTATTTTTGCCTCAGGCCTCATTTTATTTCGAGGGAAAGATTATATTTTACTTGCCCATTATCACATTCCTCAATCATACGAGCATGGGATGGAGCTTCTAATAAATTTTCATTTCATGTGGCAGTTAAAAGTAGTTGAAAGTGGTTGTTTTAAAAGTAATAAAAAAAATAGTATTTATTTGAAGTAGAGAATATTTAGGGAGTTTGATATTTGATGCCTTTAAAAAGTGGATCTTCAAACTAACAAAAGAGTATTTTTTCCCCAAAATTTGAGGAAACTTTGAGAAGCTCATTACAAATGCTCTTAGGTTTTTGATCTAAATTTGGCCGAGAGGAAGATGTGAGCCGGAAACAACGCGGCCCCTCCACTGTCAGGAAATCTGCTACTCCCGACGACGGAAATGCTTCCAAACTCTCTTCTCCTCCTGCCCAACTGCCCCCCAATCGTAAGTTCCCTAATTCTTGCTTGTTTCCCAGGAAAATTACTCTTCAATATGTTGTTTGAAGGATAATGGATGGATTTCTAGGTCTGTGAATGGGGAAAGAACGGTGAAGAAGCTCAGGTTGTCGAAAGCCATGACCATTCCCGAGGGCACTACCGTTTTTGACGCCTGTCGGCGGATTGCAGCTCGTCGGGTCGAGGCCGTCCGCTTGACTGATGCCAATGCGTTGCTTTCTGGAAGCGTTACTGATAAGGTCTTGTTAAGATTTTTATTGGTTTGAGTTGTTTGATTTTATCAGGCTTCAGTTTCCAGTTTCTTTTTTCTTTTTCTTTTTTTAAAAGATAAATCAACCATTGGTGAGGTATCATTTTTTTTATTTTTTATTTTTTTCTTCATACTACCAAATTAGTGACGTGAGAATGTTTGACACATTATTAAATCCTATGGGTTGCAAACTGATTAGTGACGTTGGAAAGCCGTCACTAATCCAACGTCTACAATCTTTAAACTTCCTGACACGTCACTAAAACCCGGTTATAGTACTAGAAGCAGGTTCCTGACAATTTTCTCTAATTTTGGGTAAATTTGAGGAATCAAACCACATTTTTTTTCCCTATACGAAAACACCCTACAACAACTTCCTTTTATTTTTCTCTTTTATGTTAAAATAATATTTTCTTTTTTAACTTTATCCCAGAAACATCTTTATTCGACAGCCACCGCTCATAAGCTCATCTCCTATCTCCATCACCAAATCCTCGGTTCTCTCTCAGATTTTTGGTTTTGTTTTTTTCCATCAAATCCTCCTATTCACACACAAACACAGTAAAACCCTACTTTATCGTTTTGATTCTAATGGCTACGAACGACGGTAGTGCTAACAACACCAATTCGGCCTCCTCTGTGGAAATTTCTCAGTGGACGACGAAGGAGTTCAGGTACGAGGACGACGGCGGTAACAGTACAAAGCCATCCTTGAAGACCCTTTTCTTCTTAAGGATGGTGGCATCGCTGGAGATTGGAGTCGTGGCTTCGCGTTCGACGGGGTTCTCGGCGACGACGATCACTACAATGGAGAGGCGTTCGAAGGGGTTCTCAGAGTGCTGGCCCACTCATTTTCGACCGAGAAATCGCCGATGTCTTTGGGATCTGACAATGCTCATCGTTTTCTCTGTTTGGATTTCTCTCTATTTGGCTTCACGTTGAAAGAAGGATCGGAAATTCATCAGTACTCATGGTTGATTCGAGTTCGGCAGGGGCGAGAGAGAGAAATCTATTTTTGTTATTTTGTGAGAAATTTGAATAAGATTTGGGAATTTGTGTTTGCAACTTTGTTTGGTTCATGGGAAAATTGAGGAGGAGAAGATTGTGCAGAGGTTGCTGTGATTCGTGGGAAGAAAGAGAAGGAAAGAAAGATAAAAAGGAAGAAGATGAGTGAATCGAGAGAGGAACTTTATTTTTTTTATTAAAATAACCTATTGGAAAGCTACAGTGCTTCCTAATGTGTTGGGAATCATCTAAAATGAGGAAGCAGCTGTAGCTCGAATTTTGCACATTTTTTTCAAAAAAATTTCTATTTTAGGGAATAGAATTATTTATAGGGCATCTGCTACTAGTGCTCTAAGTGGGCAAACCATCTCGTAGCTTTTGGATGTTATTTGGCCACTTTCAGCATTCAATTGCGAAGATTGTTGAACTATTCTCAAGAATGACGAGATGATTAATTAATCAATTTTAAAATTGGCTATATATTAAGGTGCATGGTTTGGCTAACTTTAAAATGAATTATATATATATATATATATATATATATATATATATATATATATTTGAAGGTAATATAAAGGTTTTGTAAGAAAAATTGTCAAAATTTGTATAGAAAAATTATGCCTGGATGTGTCAACCAAAACCATCAAAACATTATAAATGAAAAAATTAAATCTCATTAATGGAAAGTCCTGATAAAACCTTAATTACTCCAACGTATGCCTTTTCTAAGAAAAAAACTAAGCAATTATACAATAATTTTTGTTTATACAAAAATAAAATAAAGAGTTGATCATCGATAAAGAGATCGAGAAGCCGAGAAAAGACAAGAAAAATCTTTATACCTTAAATTGAAGGAACTATTTTAATTTTATGTTGTTTGAGAATCCCTGAAATAGTACTCTAAAATCAGCACCAAGTCCGTATGATATTTAGTAATTTGTACAAGTAACAAGAACCTTTTTCAATATATGCACCAGTGTGGTTAAATACATTATGTTTCACTAGTATCTCCCATGTCAGAAGTGAACTAGTTTAGCAATTTCCTGAAGGAAAAGGGAGATTATTGCTGCTAAGAATGAGCAGTAATTTCATGAGCCACTTCTTCGGCCAGCTTGTCAGCACGATCATCCTGTCCACCAGCAAAGGCATAGACCCGGTATGCCAGTTGAAAAGCCCTCCAAAGCATTTTAGAATTTCCCTTTCTTTGTCTGTCGGCTTTGGATCCAATTTCTTCATTAGCCTTTGCTGCCTTTGCTTCTCTCTTCTCCTAGTAGAAAATGCCAATATGATCGTCATATATAATAGTCAACCATGTCAGATGATCTGCGGCTTGCTCGGACATGGTTGCTTAGTAAGAGTAATGTTATTCTCCGTACGGTTGTACCCATGTCACATCGTCCCATATGACATGTTTTAAGTTGTTTACACTATCGTTTTTTTTTAAGTGACTAACATAGTAAACCACTTAAAACACATTATGCCAGCCGATATAACATGAGTATGATAAATAGGTGTAAAGAGTAGCATTTTTAGCTTAGTAATTGTGAAAGAATATTGCTACTCTTCACACGCCTATTTATCATACTCATTTTACACTGGCTGATGTGACGAGTTTTAAGTGACTTTCATTTCGATTTTTTCTTAGTGACTAACATGAGAAAACCACGTAAAACATGCTAGATCAGCTTGTGTGAAATGAGTTTGATAAATAAACGTACACGAAGAGTAGCATTACTCTTTGTAAAATTAGTACTAAAGGTACCTTAAGTGCTAGCTCCATGCAGCTTGAGGAAACATCCACCATTAATTCCTTGATCAGTGTAAGGATGTTGAAGTCGAAATGAATATCATGACTCTTAAATTTCTTGGATTCTTCTTCTTTGATCCGTTCAAGTGCCTCCAATTCTTTTTTGATCTTAGTGAGGATCAGAGAATGAAGATCAATTACAAAGGAGTTTGAAAATTCAATGAAGTTTTAGACTTACAAAGGGTTACTAAAGATGGTGATAGTATGAGGTTTAAGACCTCATTGGATTTGGTACTTTACCTTACTGAAATAACTCTCAACCTTGTTGAAGAGCTGGTCCAAGGGTGCCACTATCTGCAGTTCCTTCAAGTTTGTTGCTATTGTATCCAATTTTGAGTACAACGCAGCAGCTGTCCTCAATGCTTCCAGCTTCTTTGTAGGGAAATCTTCATACTTTGCGAGCACCTACACCTTAAAGAATTGAAAGATCAACTAAGGTTGACAATGAGGATCAATGATTTGAAAAATCCCATAGTATATTGACCTGGGCTTCATCAGTTAGGCCTTCCAGAAAAGATTCCACACTTCTTTGGAACTTAAGCAGCTTAACCATGTCCTTCGCTTGGAAGGACCTAATTGCTATCTTCAGCTCCATGATTGACTTTTCATGCTTTCGAGCATCTTCTTCTATTTGTTGGAAGTAAGATGATCTGAGGCCAATGAGATTTAAAAATTAACCACTCTTGAGTCATGGGTTTGGATCTAACAATCCTATAATAACCACTCATATATATCATGTACCTTCTTAAGTTCTAATATAGGACTTAATATTTTTACCCTCTCACATGTATACTCAACAAATGTAAATTGAAGTTTTTGAAATCTGCTATCTTCATATATAATGCTTTCAACAGTAAACTGTCATGAGAATTAAGCAAACCTCTTTGTCAACTCTGCTAATGAAGCGGCCAGTCCTTGTTTCCAACCAGTAGCGCCTCCAATTTGCGTCCTTGTACCAGCTGGAGCTCCTCTTTCACGATAAACATCAGCTGAATTAACAAGGCTAGACCCTTCTATATTTCTCTTGAGATTCCGAAACAAATTAATCATCTTGACAGATCTCTTCAGCTTAGTTGTGGCTGACTTTCGATGCAGGGATTTTGTGGCACCAAGTGGAGGAGGCGGTGGGGGAGCAGGACGCTTCTGCAGCGGCATGGGTGTTGGTGGAGATGGGGCTGGTCCTTTTGAAGGCATCATGGGAGGTGGTACTGACTGCACTGATCCTTTTGAAGGCAGCATGGACATTGAGGGTGTCGTTGGACTGCCAGGTTTTAGTTCTGCTACTGTCACTTCAGAATTGCTCTTTACTTCTTTAGCATTTGGTCTTAATTCTTCAACCTTCCCGTTCTTCTGATTGAGGGGGCTGGAATTTTGATTATTCAATTCTAATGGACATGAAGCTTCATTGGAGACACTTTTGAATGTTCTTGCTTGTGAGCTATAACCTTCCTTCATATCTTCCTCATCCATCATATCGAATAATTCCCTTGCTGCCTTTATCATGCAATCAAGTGTTGCGAACACTATATCAACTAGAAAAAGTGAAATTATATTGAAATCTAGTCAAGAAAATCATAAATGTTTACATGTTAGAGAGAGAAAAAGAAAAAAAGAAAAAGAAAAAGACAAAGGACATACCAAGTTGCTCCACAATAGTGTTTTCCACATTAAGATTCTTATCAAATACGAGTTTGTAATTCATCCACTCGTGATTCTTGGTCCATGAATCTCTAACAGATGTCAAAGCCTTGCAGAAGTATGCCAGTCTCTATATGCAACATATTTTACTTCATTAGCTCAGAAACTTGTGATCAAGCTATGAAAATTAGTGCATCCATTAAGGGCAACTGATTGGTAAACCTTATCTAAAGTTGTTCCCTTCATGTTTGACAAAGAAGTATGAGGCATGATTCCCGGATAAAGCTTATGGAGGTGCTCCATCATTCACTTATCAAATGGAAGAAAATATCTCACTAACTGCAAGAAATGCACAGTTCAAAAAATCAAAGAGCTCAACCCTACATGTCCCATTAGTCTGTCAAGGAACAAATGGAAAACTACCTTAATATAGCAGTATATATATCTACATCTGCATCGTGAAAGCGAATTTCTGGGTCCAACCAAAATTCAGATTTCATTGTCAAGCCTTACCCTTCTTTGTGATCCTTTACATATGGTGAAAAGCTTTTGGTTTGCCTGTTGAAATAGTTCGTATGCTATGATGATTAGCTGCCAAGATTCTGTGTGGGTGTGTGTGTGTGAGCTAGAGAGAGAGAGAGAGAGAGAGAGAGAGAGAGAATATTTATTCATTACCAGAGTAAATTTTCTTTCCAGTTGCATATTAAAAGGAATTTTTAGTTTATTCTATATATATATATATATATATATTAGATTGCGCATTAGTAGGGGCCATTTAATATTTATTGAAAGCTTGGTTTTACCTAATATAAGAGATTAAAAATGCATTATGCATGGGATCCTGTTATTACTTTTATTATTATAGATGGTTTTGATGGGGGAGGAAAATTATTTGTTGACCAACCGTGTTGACCAAGAAATGCAGAAAGTAAGGATATAGACATAGTCATGAATAGGCAGCTGGTAACCCACACGACACGAAATCAGGCATGTTGAAAAATCAAAATTAATTGGGCTAAATATAAAAAAAAATTACATAAAAAAAAGGAAAATGTTAAATTTACATCACCAACACAACAACCACACAACAACCCTTCACATGAGGGTGGACCCCACACACTGGGGCCCACACTCATGTGAGTGATTGTTGTGTGGTTGTTGTGATGGTGTTGTGTATGAATCAAATCCCTAAAAAAAATGGCGCTGAACTCGCATACTTTTAATAAGTTCAATGAACGAGGGGTTTTCCTTCTCTCTCTTCGACTCTCACTTCCTCTGTCTGTAAACCAAAGACATAGGCTGTTGATTGCCGGGAAGGGAGGCTTCTAAGCCTCCCTTCCCCGGTGGATTTTTTTTGTTCCCTCCATGGTGTTTACCATGGGAGGGTAGTTGTTCTCCCAGTCGTCTTGGCTGTGGAGTTTTGTTTCTCCGAGTCCTTTGGACTCTGGAGTTTGTGTTGTTTGTGTTTATTTTTTCTTTTCTTTTTTCTTGTTCTCTGGCAAGAGGTCCTTCCCGAGAGGTCCGGCGGGGGTTATTGTCTCTGTTTTGTCTCGCCGGTGGAGCGTATTGTGCATTAATCGTCTTCAAATTTCGACGCTAGATCTACGGCTATCCATCGGCTTTCTAGAGACATGCGCCGCCCAGATGGGCTCACCAGCGCTTTCTTGTTCCGCCGCTACTGTTTCCGGCTATCGGGATCAATGGTGGCCGGCGCGTGATTGTCACGCGCCAGTGAAGTTTTCTCTTCTACCGGCGCGTGGTGTCTCGCTCCGGCGTTTGCTCGCCGGGCAAAGGCTACGGATGGGGCTCTGGGTGGCTGATCTGTCGGCTGGCGGTTTTCGGGGGAGGCGCGTGCTGTACACGCGCCGGTCTCCGGCGAAGACAGTGCCCACCCTCAGACGTTTTTGGATTGTATTTTCTACTAGTTCTGTGTATATTCCCATGTGTCTACTGTTGATCACAGTTTGTCTATATGTAATGCACAAATGTTCATGGGCTTATTTGGTGTCTGCTAGACTAGGCCAATCCTCTTATGTTGATTGTTTGAGCTTTATTTGTAAAGAGGTGATTTATTTTGGGTCCTTGTAATATTTGTGAATTGTATTTAGGCAACTGCTTCAAGTCAGACTTGTTTCTGACTTAAGGTTTAGGGGAGTCTTGTACCTCTATCCTTGTACTCGCCCTTGGGGCCTTCAGTAATATATGATAGCAAATGCTATCCTGTTCGAAAAAAAGAAAAAAAGAAAAAAATAAAATAAGTTCAATGAACGGCCTTGGCCTCTACTGCATGTAGTGCTGACAGTTTATTGCACCCGATCTCAAT
Source organism: Alnus rubra (assembly GCA_028654335.1). Taxonomy (NCBI): domain Eukaryota; kingdom Viridiplantae; phylum Streptophyta; class Magnoliopsida; order Fagales; family Betulaceae; genus Alnus; species Alnus rubra. The sequence goes on from JAJPGS010000243.1 coordinate 936,106, forward strand.
ATAGTAAAGCATAAATGAATAGCTCATGCCCTAAATTATCATAAAGAGGGAGGGCCATAATGGAAAATGGATTAAGCTCTAAAAGAAATTGAAAACTGCTTTTTTTCTTCTAGCCTTTTTTTTCCTTGGAAGTTTGTTTCTCTCCAACTTTTACGGCAAAGTGGCCAGGTCTGCGTTTCTTTGTTTTGAGATAACGTGTTGACATCTTGTGGTGTTCAATTCCAATAACAACCAGGAGTAAAAAAAAAAAAAAAAACCTACATTACACACTCATTGTACACTCTCAGTCGTATGGGTGAAGCCCCATGTGACGGTGAGTCTCATCCCATGTAAGCACTACAAAAAAACATGATTTTCGTCACTTACATTTCGCCACATGTACGGGCACTGTACACGTGGCGAACTGTTGGCCACGTGTGCCCCACGTAGCTGATATGGGTGTCACTAAATACACATTTAACCACGTGTATTTTAATACACGTGTCCAAGTGGCCACGTGTCACAAAATACACGTGGCTAAATGTATTTTTCTTTTTCTTTTTTTTAAAAAAAAATGGAAAATTTTGTATTTTTTTGATACGCATTCTTAACACACGTCTCCAACAATAATATTATTGCTAAAAAAAAGAAAAGAAAAAAAAGAACAGATCTGTTCTTTTCTTCTTTTTTTTTTTTTGGTAGCAGCAATGCACCAACTCGGTCGCCGGCTGCCTCTACCAGGTCGCGTACGGCGACGGGTCATACACGATAAGCGACGGCTCGTACACGGTCGGCGATTTCGTCACTGAGACGCTGTCGTTAGGGAACTCCGGCGCGGTGAACGACGTCGCTTTGGGTTGCGGCCACGAAGACGAAGGTCTGTTCGTCGACGCCGGAGATCAAAGCGTCGTCGTTTTCCTACTGCCTGGTCGACCGCGACTCGAGCAAGTCCTCGACGCTCGAGTTCAACTCAGTCCCACCTGGCGACTCGGTCACAACTGCGTTACTGAGAAACAGCAAAAATTGTACGTTCTACTACGTCGGACTCACCGAAATGAGCGTGGGTGGTTGGGGAGGCCTTCGGGAAGGCCAACCACGCGGTGGTCGGGGAGCTGGCCGGTGGTCCAGTACTGACGGAGAGAGAGAGAGAGAGAGAGAGAGAGAGAGAGAGAGAGAGAGAGAGAGCGAACAAGAGACGTCGGGAAGGCCGGAGGGAAGCCGGCCACGCGGTGGTCGGGGAGCTCGCCGGTGTTGCAGTACTGACAGAGAGAGAGAGAGAGAACACGATTTTATTTGATATTTGAAATTTGAAAGCTATCGACCCAAATTCTGGCCACGTGGCCAATTGGCCACATGTAATTAATACACGTGGCTAACTGCAAATATAAATATTAAAATATATATATATATATATTAGCCTAACTGCAAATATAAATATAAAAAAAAATATATATATATATATATATATATATATATATATATATATATATAAATATTTTAGCCACGTGTATTTAATACACGTGGCTAATTGGGCACGCTTAATAAATACACATGGGTAATTGGCCACGTTTAATAAATACACGTGGCTAATTGGCCACGTGTAATTAATACATGTGGCTAACTGCAAATATAAATATAAAATAAATAAATAAATATTTTTGCCACGTGTATTTAATACACGTGGCTAATTGTCATCTCGCCACGTGTATTTATTACACGTGGCTACAGTAACAGTTACTGTAGCCACGTGGCTAATTGCTTGTTTTTTTGTAGTGAAGGAGAGAGTATATAACGGTTGTTTTTGTAACACTTCCAAAAAACTAGACAGAAACTAGACCCCGAATTTTTTAAGCCTCGTTTGGTTCGCGGAATAGACTTATGGAATGAAATGACTATTCCTATGAAGTAGTTATTCTTTTGTTTAGTATGAGTCTATCCATTGGAATAGTTATTCCAACGGAAATAACTATATCGTTACGGAGAGGAATACTAATTCCTTTATAAAAAAATGAGAAAAATAGCTATTCCAATGAGAATGAATTACAATTTTCAGGAAAAAAAGAAAAATAAAAAGAAACTCTTATTTTTTATTTTCTTCCAATTTTTTTTTTCAAAAAGAAAAAATGAAACCCTGATTCTGGCTGGCCAACCACCTCAATGGGTGGTTGGCTAATCACATAGGGAGCCGAGGGTGGTCGCACTACCCCCGAAATGCCTCGTGGTGGACCCCTAAGGCGTTCCGGGGGTGGCCCAATTCTCATTGTAGGTGGCTTGGCCTTCCCCGATTCTCGTTAGGGTGGCCAGCCACCCTTGGAGACCACTTCGGGGGAGGTTGTGGCCACCCCCAACTCTTTGGTGGGTGGCCGACTACCCCAATGGATGGTCGGCCACCCACCATTTTTTCAATTTTTTTGTTTATTTTTTATTTTTTATTTTTTTATAATTTGTGTATATATATATATATATATATATATATATATATAATGTGGGGTTTTTTTTAATAATTTTGATTGAATTCCAATTAAAGTGTATACGTTGTTACCAAACTAAAAATTAGGAATAATCATTTCATTTCACTCTCTTTTATTCCTATGAATAACTATTTTGAGTGGTCGGTCATCTACCATTTTTTCAATTTTTTTGTTTATTTTATTATTACTATTTTTTTTTTTAATTTGAGTTATATATATATCTATAAATAATAATGTAGGGTTTTTTTAGTAATTCTGATTGGATTCCAATTAAAGTGTATACATTGTTACAAAACTAAAGATTAAGAATAATCATTCAATTTCACTATCTTTTATTTTTATGAATAACTATTCATTTTCCCAATGAAATTTTTATTCTACAAACCAAACGTAGCCTTAAGCTTGGCCTTGGTCTTTTCTTCTTCTTTTTTTTTTTTTTCTTTTTTTTTTCAAATATGGGAAAATGGGTTACATAGATCGAACAACTATGGTGTCATCTATGATTTCAAATGAACCATAAACGAATCGGGCATTTCTAAAGATTATACAAGGCGGTAAAAAATGGCAAAATGACTCAATGAAGAGCCCTAATAGGTAAAGTCAACAACCACCATGAAGTGGTTGTTGCGAGAGAGATACTATTGAAAATTGAAAAGGATTCGTTCAGGAAGAACCAACACCGGCTTACAAAAGTGTCCACAATTAGATCAAACCACATAAAACCAAGGAGGCAGTAATCCACAAAAAACAAAAAAATAGCAAAATACAAGAGAAAATACAGAATAACAGCAGAAACATAACAATAAAATTACGACCACTCCACAAAACAGTAACATCGGCATAGGAGAGGTAGTCCAGGTGCCGGCAGAATTCTTTAAGACCTATCTATGCTCTTTTGTTGTTTTGGGTTAGACCATGGTACGTGAATGGATAGAGAGTCTAAATGAATAATTCTAAACGTCATACTCATGGTTTTTTTTTTTTTTTTTTTTTGTCCCTCCAATAATAATATGATTTTTAAAATTACCACATGATCAAAATTCAATAACGACCTATCACAAACTAATAATGAGGCGGCTTTTAAGATTGAATTGTCTCTATCCTAATTGCCAGAATTTAAGATGAGGAGATCGATTGGCGTCTTTGCTGTATAACTCATAAACCCAATAAACTTTTAATTAATATATTAATAGAAAAAATAGGGATCAATTTAAATGGAGGGGGTCCAATGTTAGCGCAAATTATTGCGCTGCTTCAACCAAGTTCTTGATTGGGTCTTCCCCTTAATATAGAGTGAATTAATGACCTAAATTAGCAAATGTAAATCTAATCTAACCGAACACCACCCTTTTTTAAGTTAAGTAAACTATATATATATATATATATATATATATATATATATATATAAAAACACACACATTAATGCATATCTCTCTCGTAGAAACTAGCTAGCTAGAAAGCCACCCGACCAGCTGCCATCATAATCCACGTACAAACAAACAAACAAACAAACAACATGATGAACTCATCCAATAGAAATGCAATGTTGTTGTTAGCAAGTATGTGGCTTATGTCGTGCATGAGCGGATTTCATATTAGTGTGGTTGAAGGAATCGGGGTACATAGTCAAAAAACCGTGAATATCACAAATGTGTTAAGTGATGGATATACTCTTGCCCTGAACTGCAAATCAAAGAACAACGATCTTGGTGCCCACAATCTCAAAACAAATGACTTCTTCGCCTTCACCTTCAAACCAGACTTTTGGGGGAGGACACTATACTTCTGTAAATTTCAGTGGTCAAATAAATCCTACTGGTATGACATCTACGACTACAAAAGAGACAAGAAGGACGGCCCTAATTACATTTGGGGGGTTGACACAGGTGCTATATGTTTAAACAAAGCCGATAAGACTTTACGATGTCACAGTTGGGAGTAATTCTAAATGTCATATCAAGTACTCTTTGGCTTTCATATTAATCCATCTACATATATATATATATTCTTTTCTTTCTTTCTCTTTTTTTTTTTTCATTTTTTTTTTTTTTTTGGGATGGAGAAGGGGAAAGGGAGATATATGGATCATTCGATCAGTTATCCAATTCAAAAATAAGAGAAATGATATATGGGCCTACAAATTTATGATGGATTTGAAACTTAGTTGCATGTAGATGTACAAGAGATATAAGTGTATCATTTCTTCAAAAATAAATTATGTTTCGTGATTTTATAACTTTATAATTCATTTTTTTGGATATGATTATCAAGAATGTCTGTTCTTCCTCTAATCTTTCATTATAGGTAAAGGATTAAATCCTTCTAAGAGATAAAGTTTTTTAATTGTAGGAATATTAATCAAACAAATTGAAGGGGCCCTTAATTATTAAAATATTAATTGAAAGAATCACACTTTTATCACTAAACTATACCCGTTACAATGTGATTATTGCATATAAATATCCTTTGTTTGAACAAAAATATTGGCCATAATTAGTAAGAAGATAGGATTAGAAAAGAATCATGAAAATTAGAGCGTTGATATGCTTTGTTCAAAGAGTGCGGTTAAATTAAGGAAAAATGATTTATTTAAATAACTCAATCAGAAGTTGTTGTTTTTCTTATGGGGATGCAAAACATTGACAGAAATGACTTGATAATGCAGTACTAAAAAAACATGCATGGGATAATTGCACCATTGGTCCCTAGGGTTGGCCTAAATTACAAATCACTCCTCATGATACAAAAAATTCATAGAAGATTCCTGTGGTAAATTACAATTACGAATAACTTTTTAAACCCATTTTTCGTTTACCAAATTAACAGATTCCGTTAGTTTGCCACGTTATACTTAATAAGAAATCGACATGTGTCATTTACAATAAAAAAATATGAATAAATAAAAGTTAAAAAAATATTTTTTTTTTTTAAAAAAAAATAGAAAATAGCAAATGGGTGGCTACCGAGGGTGGCCCGGCCATGTCTAGGGGTGGCGCACGGCCTCCACTAGGCCTGAGGTAGCCACGTGTTGATTTCCTATTAAGTATGATGTGTCAAACTAACGAAATTTGTTAACTTGGTGGACGAAAAACGGGTTTAATAAATGATCCGTAATTATAGTTTACCACAGGACTCCTCCATGAACTATTTATACCACATGGAGTGATTAGTAATTTAGGTCAACTCCAAGGACCAGTAGTGCAATTATCCCAAAAAAAACATTGAAAAATAATTCTGGGCGTTTCAGTGTCATATTATAGACCTGTGATTCTGTGAAGACATATAGCCTAAACCCCGATAATAGTTTGAATTTTGTCGGATTTTTTTTTCTTTTTTTTCTTTTTTCTTTTTTCTTTTTCATTTTAAAGACGTTTTTTATACGTCATCAAATGAACATCAATGTTTAAAATTTGCACCGGGGTAACGCAATAAAAATGCCAATAAATTGAAGGTGTTTACATATAGGCGTACACGGTACACGATTAAAAATATTTCGACGTTTAACACAAAAAAAATAAAATATAAAATAAAATGCTTGTAATATATCGGAGTTGTTTGGTAATGGGTTGTGAATTGGAATATTTATTTGGATAGTAGTAAAAAGTGATTGATGTGATATAAAATTTGAGAATGTTTTATAAAAAAGTGAAAAATTTTGTTTTGTAGTGAATTTTTTTATTTGATATTTTTGGAAGAAGTGAAATAAGAATTGAAATTTTTTCAATCGGTTACCAAACAGGTTCATCATTTACCGGCGTTTGATTATATGTTGGTATACAAAACGACATCATATTAACCAGCGTAACTAAAAACACCCACTATATCAAAAAAAAAAAATCATCTAAACTTATTTATGGGAATTTCCTTTTCTTTTGGTTAATAGTATAGATAATAATAATAATAATAATAATAATAATAATAAATCATAATTTAGTTTGAGATCATCGTCTCTTTCTTTGACGTGGCCCCTTTTTTTGTGAGAAGACGGAAGAAATTGAGAGATTTTGCTGAAAAAGATTGGTACATGCAAAATGTTATGCATAAGAAACTGTACACGTTTGATATATTGAAATGATGATTCTCAGATAATATATAGAAATGAGCATACAAAAGGTTGGAATGAAATGACAATTCTTATTCATTCATTTGCTGATAACACATGAATAGAGCTTGAATTTGTATTCCACAGTTTGGTAAAACATAATAAGATGCTGGAACAGAAACAGATTTCAATTAAATTTTTATAGACTGGAATAGAATCTGTTTTCCACAGTTCATACACAGTTAAATGAATAGCTCACAATGAGGCTATTAGTCATTCAAAAAGCCATTCAGACCTTAATTCCCAATGATAGTTGTCAAAGTTATGATAAATACCATCCTCTTTCCCCAACCAAAGGACCGTACCATGGGCTACGTCACTTCTGGGCTCAAATGCATGCCAATCAGTGTTACGATTCTAAGCATCTCATATGGCTTAAGTACAATTTTAATAATGTGAATATAAATTGTTGGGCATCCTTCCTTTACAATCTAGTTTTCAAAAGTGAGTTATAACCAAGGTTTACATAATTTAGTATCAAAGCTAAGCACCACGTTACAAGTTTGAGTTTACAAGCTGATTTTTAAGAGTAAATTCTACCTAAAATTTGTATCAACTCGCAATCAGATTGCCCAAGAGAGCAATAATATACATTGATTTCTTTGACACGCCATATTTCCAATAAAGAGAAGTTTTCATACTCTCCCATTTCTGACAAAAATCATTTCAATTGATATGCAAATGAGTCATTTCTTCATGGTCAAAGTTTTTTTTTTTTTTTTTTTTTTTAGACTATATATGATGTCACATCATTTAAAAATTTCAAATGACATGGCAACATATTCACTATATGACAATATATACATCACTAAATATATGAAATCTAATGTGTATCATGAAATGGACTCCATTTCCTTTAAAATGGAGAGGAAATCTCTATATATCTCTTTTCTTTTCAAGTTAGTTTTCAATGTGATAATTAAGAAATATGATCATTTCCATTAATTGGTTTTTCTCCATTTTATTTGAAATGAAAAAGATTGTAATCCGGTAATTAAAGGGTGTGGTTTTTCTCATTTACCTTTCCAAAATAAGGAGCCCAACAAGAAACCTCTAAATCACAATTTGCTTCAACAATTGTAATAACCGACAACGCTACATGAAGGTGCTCCATAAAAAAATTGCACCCGAGAAAGAATAACAGTAGATACTAACAACATTGAATCACGTATCTCTATACTCTGCCGACTGGACACTTCTTACAAGCTCCTTCAAATTAGCCAATAGATGGCGTGGTCCTAAACTCCTTACACCAACGAAATTCAAAAGCTGCTCTAAATTCTACAGCCAAAAGGAAAAAGAAAAATGTTAGGGTCATCCTGAGCAGTCAAATAAATCGGTAGCAAAACAATAAATACGATTTATGCAGAAACTAAACTGAAAGGAAAAAAGAAAACGAGAATGTTTTCATCAAAGAGGAAGATGAAAATTTTATGATGTAAATAAGCTACAGAGAACAAGGCTAACCAGATGCCAAGAATAGTTTTCCCCTCGTGAGATTTTCTTTTTCCCTACAAGCGAAGATAGAGTCCCATAAACCACTAGCTATCTCGTAATGGAGTAAAAGCTGGTCTACTTTTTCCCCCAATCTTCTTATACATGCAGCACTAATCAACCACAGCGATCTACATCTTTCTTAAATTATCTATAGTGAGGATCTTATCTAAAGTGGCCGACCAAGCAAAGAAGGCCACTGTCAAGGGGACCTTGTTCTGCCAAATACACCTCCAAGGAAAAGGAATAACATGGGGTATTAAAACATTATAAAACGATCTTACACCAAACAACCCTTTCTTAAAATGAACCCAATAAAGCTTATCCTCACTACCCCGTCTCAATCTGACGGAATACAACTGATTGAAGAATGAAGTAAAGAAATCCGTCTTCAATTCATGCGCTACTCTAACGAAATTAATATTCCTCTAAGGAAAGCCTAATATAACTGAACGCGATTCGCCACGGAAGCCTCCCGAATGCAGGCAATACCAAACAACTTCGGAAATGCTACTTCAAGGGGTTGACAACACACCACACATCATGCCAAAATCTAATCTTTAAATAATCACCCACCTAAAATCTAGAAAACCTCGAAAATTCCTCCCAACCCCTCCTAATAAATTTCCAAAGACCAATCCCATGTGACCCACGTACTTCATTAGAATACCAACCGCTCCACTAATTACCCAATTTAAGGTCCACCACCACTCTCTACAAATTCTCTTTCTCAAACGCATAGCGCCATAACCACTTCCTTAGAAGAGCCTAGTTGAACATAAGCAAATTTCAGATCCCTCAACCCCCCTTCAAAAATCGAAGAACAATCTTTGAGCCAACTTACCAAGTGAAATTTGAACTCTTCACCCAAACCTCTCCACAAGAAATCTCACAGTAACTTTTCAATGCGCCGAGCAACTCTAGCTGAGAGGGGGAAAAGAAAAAAGAAATAAGTAGGCAGATTAGACAAGGTACTCTTAGTCAAGGTTATCCTACGCCCTTTAGATAGATACCACCGCTTTAACCAACCAAACGACACTCAATCTTCTCAACAATGTCATCTCAAATAGATTTGGCCCTAAAAGCACTTGATGGAAGACCTAGGTACTTCATAGGCAAAGATGAAACCCTGCAACCCAAAATGCTTGCCAAACCTTCAACATTATTGACATTACCAATAGGGACCAATTTTGACTTAGCCAAGTTAATTTTCAGACCTGAAATAGCTTCAAAACATAAAAACAAGCACCGCAGATGATGGAGGTGATCTGGATCCACTCTACAGAGAATCAAAGTATCTTCCACGAACAAACGATGAGAGATATCGATCCCATCATCATTCCTATGCCCCACATAAAAGCCATATATAAGAACTCCCATCACTGCAGCCGAGATCATCTTACCTAAAGGCTCCATAACAACAAAAAATCAGTAATGGAGACAAAGGATCCCCCTATCTCAGACCACGAGAACTAGCAAAAACACCAGTAGGAGTGTTGTCTCCCAAAACAGAAAAGCGAACCAAAAAGATACAATGAGCTATACAGAAAATGCCAACTAACATGACCATAAGCTTTTTCTATATCCAATTTGCATAGCACACCTAGTTCCCTTGATCTGATTATGCTATCAATACATTTGATAGCAATGGGAACATGATCTAAAACTTGGCTTCCCCTGATGAAAGTGTTCTGAGACTTGGAAATAATCTTCTCCAATACTAATCTAAACTTGTTAGCTAGAACTTCAGCGATAATTTTGAAGATACCACCCACTAGACTAATTGGAAGAACAATCCTTGAGATCTACTACCCCTAAAATCTTCTGAATGAAAGCTATGAAAGTAGCATTTAGACTTCTTTCAACCTTGCTTCTAGCATGGAAGTCATGAAAAACCTTCATAATATTCTCTTTTAAACATCTCAGCAAACTTGGAAGAACGCCATAAAATAACCATCAAGGCTCGGGGCCTTATCTATTCATTGCTTTCACTACCTTCAAGACCTCCCCTTCCTCGAACACTCTCTCCAACCAATTGGCCTCCGCCTCTCCTATGGAGTCAAAAGAAAGGCTGTCCAACTTAGGCTGCCATTTGAAATGTTCAGTATACATATTGTTATAAAACTACATAATGTGTTCACTGATCTCAGCCAGATCGGTAGAAACATTACCATCAACTAATAAAGAATCAATGGAATTATTTCTTCTATTAGAGTTGGCCACTCGGTGGAAGAAAATCTACATTTGTCACCCTCTTTTAACCACAAGGCCCAAGATTTCTGCCTCCAACTCACCTCCTCCAATAGAGTTAACCTCTCCAAGTCACTTATAGCTTTAGCCTTACTCACTCTCATTACATAAGGTCCTTTCTTCCTCAACAATTTCAAGACCTCGTAAGTCTTCCAAAAGAAGCTTCTTTTGCCTATCTACATTGCCAAACACCTACTCATTTCATACTTTTAAATCCACTTTCAAAACCTTATGCTTGTAAGTCAAAATGAAACTTGGAGAGCCTTGAAAGCAATAAGAGGACCACCACTGTCTAACCCTCTCCACGAAACCCTCAATTTTCAATCACATATTCTCGAATTTGAAATACCTTCTGCCTCCATGAAAGTCTCCACAATCAAGAAGAATATGGGAGTGGTTCAAGCAAAGTCTAGGCAGCCTTCTTTGAGACACCAAGAAACTGGGTTTTCCAAACACGAGAGACGAGAAATCTGTGTCAAGTACCCACTACAGCCTGAGGAAATGGCTACGATGGTCATGAGTCTCTACAGCCAGCTCTCCATGGCCATGGAAGGCTTTTTTTCTTAATGTTTTTAAGTCAAGTGCATAATTGTATTTTTCACATATTTAATACGGGGTATAATGGACATTTTACGTTAGGTGCAGGTCACGTGATACATTTTACGTCCAAGTTAATAGAAAATGCTAACAAAAGAAGCAAAGTGAAAGTGTCTAGTAGTTTGAGAGGGTCGATATTGTAACTTTTTAAAGTTTGGCGGACATTGCAAATAGGTTGGTAGCTGGGGGAAGAGGGGAGGGTGTAAATGTAGTTTTCCCATTATAAAATAATAATAATAAATAAATAAAAGAGATTTTGGGAAAAGTTCCATTCGTTATTACATTGCAAAGTCCAAACAACCTAATTTTACTAAATGTGCTATGAGTAATAGAGCCCAAAGATGACATATTGAAGGAAGCACACCTTATTCAACAAGAATACAGCATAAGCAGCTCTCGTTATGTCTTGACCTTCTAAAAACAGAGGAAACTCCACGTGCTTCATACTTGTTAAAAGCTCTGTACTTGATGATGGATCTGATGATGTGGGCTCTATTGAAGGTGCATAGTCAATAATAAATGAATGAGAATCACCCAAGCGCAAAGGGTAACGCAGCGGAACTTTTAAGTAGGAAGCTATAAGAGAAACAGCCTGCAAGAAAATCAGGATAATAAAGTACATTTCAATATATTGGTTCAGCAACCAGGCTTCAACAAGTTGAGAAAAAGGCTGCTGCCTAAAATGCACTCACATGTTATAACATAATGAAAAAATATTAGTTGCTTTTAGGATAAATTAAAGTGAATTATCAATATACTAAATCCAAACCAAATGGATGCAGAGATTCATCAGATACAGAAGAGTGGATTGTAGATGATCCAATATTATACTAGGTGATAATGTTAAGTTAATGTCAAGCAAAGAGAAAGAACAGACATGTGCGACATATCCCAGGGCAGTTGCAGATTTCTGAACCTCCCTCTTATCACTGAAAAAACTCATCTTCTTAAAAGGAAGCATAGTCAAGTGCAGACCTAAGATTGTTAAGGATCCTTGATTAACAGGTTTTGATCCAGTAGAACTCCCTGGTAGTACAAACAGAAAAAAAATTAAGAACGAAACCAGAATCTAGAACAAAAATTCAGAGAGGCAACAAACATTATGACAAAGTTGCAAGGCATAACAGATAAACTAAGTCACCTGTTCACATGACATCCTAAACATGAAATAAATATTGAAGCATACAAATCAGAATGCATATCCAGTCAACTAAAAGTACAGAATATATAATGGATACACAGGCATTTACAAGATATCACTGCAAAACTATCAAAAGTATAAATGAGAAAGGAATCGACGCCTCTTTGAGGACTGTGAGTCCAATGTGCTTTGTTTAAAATCCTTTTTTTTTTTAATATCTCTCTTGGATTTGGCTGTAATCTATGTTCCTAATTTATCCTCTTCGAAGATTTTAGATATTGTTAACTTTTTAGATTTCAGACACCTTTATGGTAGTTATTTCTCTCATATACTTTTTGTGTACAAGGGCTTTACCTTTTCTTTTTAATAAATTATTATTCATTAAAAAAAAAAAAAGAAGAAGAAGAAGAAGTATAAATGAGATGTAGAAAAACAAATAATATTTAAGGGGCTGAGAATTCCTAAAGCAGATCAGATAATGAAACGCAAACCAAGCCTTGATGTCCGGGGTTCACTGAGTACTTGGATGAGCCGTACAAACAATCCAAATTATTTCCAGTCAGACCTATATCAATTAAATTCGAAATGAAGTTGGCTTTATCTTGAATAGATAATCATTAATAACGCAAAGCGCAATCAAGTACACAAGGAGTATACAAGAAAGGCATCTAAGAAGAAGAAGAAATAGTTAGTTATACAAGTCCAGTTTTAACCCATTTTGAGGAACTCCTGAAAAAGGATAAACAAACCTTTTTAAAAGAACATATAAGCTTAAAAAAATGAGTTACAGGGCCCACAGAAATGCTAACTTTTCATCGATATAACAACGTACACGTATATTGAGATACAATTATGTAGTCAATATACAATTATAACAAAGTTTTTTACAAGCTTTCCGTAAAATTTTATCCAAAATTTTTTTTTATCAAAAACAAGCTTTATATTAAAGACTTTAGCCCATGGAAGAAAAACTTATAAGATAAGCTGTTAAAAGTGAGAGCTAAAAATCTAGAATTATCTATATCATCTCCAATAGATCAGGAACGTGAACAAATCCCAGCATGTAACAATTTTGTCGACGCGGAATGAGTTGAAGTAATCTTGAGACATTGGTTTCTTTGGCTATCTAAGCTCTTGCTTTCATAAAGTTCATTTCATGCAATGTGAATGAAATACAATTAGTTGCAAGTTTCAAAAACACTAGACCATACCTGATTTATTACTGCTAGGAAACAACTCAAGTTCCTGTTCCTGTGCAGGTCCAACCGAGATCTTTACAGGATAGAGCAATGAAACTTGAGATATCATATATTGTTGCCTCATTCTTAGCCTCTTCTGCAAATTTCTGAGACTAACATAACCCTTCTCTCCAGCAAGTAACCTATTTGATTCCTGCAATATAACCATGATCAGCATTTCTCGTACACCAATGCAAATTTAAAATACCAGTAACCATTCACCCACAGGGAAAAATACTGATAGCAAAAAAAAAATAGATTTGCAATGATAGTAATCTTTGTAACAGATAAAAGTAAATTAATAATTAAAGAACAAATGTACAAGATTTAGAACAAAAAAAAATGAATAATCTAATATTGGGCTCATATATTGAATTAAAACCACTTATTTGATCATGAAAAAAAAAATAATAATAATAAAAAAAAACAGATGAAGCAAATTGTGTAGTGCATACCTAGTGCAACCCGAAAAAGATCTAATATATATTTACAAGAGCAGAAATAACAAACAGCAACTTTGGCAATGCAGACATCCCATGCAGAATAAAAACCTAAAAGAAGAGTGCCTAAAAACATAGCAGTTTTTGGGATGATGTATGGTGTGGAGAGATCTCCCTCAAGGAAGCTTTTCCAGTTCTGTATGATATAGCTTGTGCCAAGGATACTTTGGTAGCTGACCACTTGGTAGTGGTAAGTGGTTCCTATCAGTGGGATGTCAGATTTTTCCGTGATGTACACGATTGGGAGGTGGACGTCATGGCTTCCTTTTTCTCCTTACTGTATTCATCCAAGGTTGCTCAAGATGGGGGGACCGGCTATGGTGGTCCCTCTCTCGCAAAGGGTCTTTTGATGTTAGATCATTCTATAAGGCTCTTGCTTGCAAAGAAGCTATTTTATTCCCCTGGAAAAGTATTTGGCGGACCAAGGCCCCATTGAAAGTGGCCTTCTTCGCTTGGACGGCAGCGTTAGGGAAAATCCTCACCTTGGACAATCTCAGAAAGAAGCGTGTCATTGTGATTGATAGATGCTGCATGTGTAAAATGACCGGGGAGACTGTGGATCATCTTCTTCTTCATTGCGAGGTTGCACGCACTCTTTGGTATGTCATCCTCAGTCGTTTCGGTCTGTCTTGGGTGATGCCTTCTCGGGTGATAGACTTATTTGCCTGTTGGTGGCCGGGGGGACGTTCCCGAAGCGCGGTCGTGTGGAAAATGGCTCCTTGTTGTCTTATGTGGTGCTTGTGGACGGAACGCAACGATAGACAGTTTGAGGACAAAGAAAGAACCATAGAGGAGCTTATTTCCTTTTTTCTTCATTCTTTGTACTCCTGGACGGCTGCGTATCTAGCACCTCTAGGGATTAGTTTTAACGATTTCCTTGTATTGCTTTCTTCTTCTTCTTAATTGTCTCTCTTGTATATCCCCTGTATACTTGATTGCGCTTTGCGTTTTTCTAATAAAATTCTCTTACTTATCAAAAAAAAAAGATAGCAGTTAAACAATAAAAGGGTATCATATGTAAAACAACAATCATAGTGCACTCTACTAAAAGTACAGCAAATTATCTATTGCATAATACACATGTATTGGAACCAAGCCAGGTCTCTCAGACTGCAAACCCCAAGCTTCAAGAAACCAATATTAATAAGACAAAGAATGGCACTACTAACACATTTTTAACCAAACGGATTTTCAGATGTGAGCCCCACCAGGCCACCACTAACACATTTTTCAAAACAAACTACAAAACTCTTCTCAAAACCCAAAACACTTCTAAAACAATAAAACACAAAACATATTTCAAAAAATAACATAATATTCTACTTTTTAAAGGCTGCAGATTGTCTGTGTGCAATTTTTTTTTTTTTTTTTTTTCAGATGTAGGGGTTGCTAATTACATGTATGAAAAATATAGTTTTAAAAAAAAAATATCGGGTTGGTGTGTGGCTGCTTGACAATTCTGGCGGGCGCCCATATCACCACCACGGTGGCGGTGCTGCCACCGTTGTGCAACCCTTTTTTATTTTATTTTTACTTTTTAATTATTCTTCTATTTTATAAAAATATTTCTCATTTTTTAATTTATTTTTACAAAACACTCTTCAAAACGTTATCAAACCAATTATCAACTTTTCTCAAATGTGTCCCCACCAAATCACTTCTCAATCTTTACCTTTTTCAAAACCCAAAACACTTCTCAAAACGTTACCAAACAGGCCCTTAATTTCCAATTCTAGTAGTTTCAAAATCATGATATCAGGTGTCCATGCTGTTTTATAACAGGAACCAAGGGTCATTTCAGGAGGTCACTTTACATTTTGGCACAAACTTTGAACGCAGAGAGATGCTTTCCCTCACTATCCCACATGTTAATGTTCTCCGATTTCTTAGCAGATTTAGTCAGCCTATACACATTGTTTACCAAGAATTTATTTCAAGCTCATTTTCAAGACACTGTTGATCAGTAAATACAAAAAACTGCAGTGTTCACTACTTTATGTGACTTAAAACTACAAAATTTCCAGCTTTTCTTCTAATCTAAATGAAAATCCAATTAATATTTGGTATCTTAACAAGTATGAATAAAAATTACCTGTAATCGCTTCCTTGCTACAGAAAGAGCTGTACCAGCTAGCAATAGCGACCTAACTTCATCGCTAAGCTGCTCCTCTTGCTTTTTAGCATCCTCCTTTGCAAGCTTAGAACACACTGACATGCTTTCCATCACCTTCTTTTTAGCCTCCAATTTCTCACGCATCTCGTCAAGCTCATTCAATCGATTCAATGACTCAGCATTAACCTGCCCATAACGTTGTGGCCCGCTAATCCGCGGGCTAATCAATTAAGGCCCATGAAAACCAAAAAGATTGGATGGATTTAGACCTTTTTCCAATGTTCTGGCCTGCTACTTTGAAGGCTATAAAGTCATAGTTCATGTAAGGTGTCAAATACAAACTTGATGGCTTGTATATTTTCTTTGCTGCAATAAATTACTAAGAAACAGTGGGGGAAAAATACTGAACAACTCATTATATGATCTTCACATATTATTCAGCTCAGTTAAGTCATCTTTCCCACTTCTCTAAAACGAAAGAATAGAAGCAAACAAAGGTGAGGCAAAAGCTATTCCGAAATTTGACAAAGGTTAGTTGTTCAAATTAAGAGACAGAATAACCAAATGGAGCATACAACACGAACCTTAATGCTTTGCTCCATTTCCAAGAAAAGGAGGAAAAACAAGATTCAATTAAGATTCTAAATCCAGTGCATGTAAAAATACAGGAAAGGGACCCATGCAAGCAAAGTCTTTGTTTCAAATGAATCTGATTCAACTACCAGTCTCAGCTGAAAAGAGCTTTTCCTCCTTTTTATTTAGGCAGAAAACAAAACAACAGACAAATACAATGATAATTTCTTCAATGTTCTTTTCCTACGATGAATCAGCATCCAATTTCAGGGTGCAACAATCTAATGAAGCATATGATTTTTTTCTTCCCTGAGCTTCAAAGCAACCAAATGAAGCATGAGATTCAAAACTTTAAAATATACAACCATTTTTTTTTATTGAGGGATCTATGGGATGCAACATGGAAAATGTATTCAAGATCTTGCTCAATAGAAATATTCCTTTAATAAGCACAATTTTTTGTTTAAAATACGAGGTGCGCCAGCCAAGTACCAGGGAGTGCACAATAGAAACTCAGAAACTTTAGAAAATAAGTACTCGAAAATCAGTAAAAGCGAAAAGCGCAATTCAAGTACATATGAAGTATACAATTGAAACACCTAGCTAGAAGCCACGTTAACATAAATTTAAAGATACTCACTCCATTTACCTTTCCCTTCCTCTACTGCATTTTCCCAGCATACCATAATCAAATGATACCAATTTATAATCTATGGAACCCTAATAACAAGTTGTCACATTGTTTGAGACTCCGTATATTTAAAACTTTAAAACCACTACTAAATAGACCATCGTAGAAATAGTGTGCTGCATATAACGCAATATCTTGAATGTTCAATTACCCCCAAGAAACGAATCAAAACCCCTAATCCCTTTGCATCCACTAAAACCCTACCTGAACAAGGGCCTCGAGCCTTTGCTGGAGACTTTGTTTCTTTTCTTTAGCTCCTGTCAGCGCAGCAGAGAGGCTCCACAACCTCGCAAGCTCTTCCTCGAAGTCTTCCCACTCGATCACCTTCGGGTTCTCCGGATCGCTTTTCTTCGGCTCCGAATGGAGAGCACGGTCTTGTTCCATCAATAATTGGAGAGGAAAAGGTGGTATCAGAACTCAAGAAGTGGTCAGGGAGGGTCGGCCTCATCGTCCTCAAGTGACCGGTTAGGGTTTTGAGATCAGAGAACCATTGCTTGGCTTTGATTTTCTCCGAAAATGTTATTTATTTATTTTCTCGGAAAATTTGTGCGGAATCCTTTGGAGAAAGCGCGGAAGAAGAAACAGATTGACCGTTTGGTGGGTAAACGCTAAAGAGACAATGACAGGTGGTCGTTGGTCTTGAGGGCATTGATGTCATTATCAGCCCTGAAAAGCGGGCTCGTTTAACAAACAGACTAACAGAGCCTGTAAATGTGTTTGGTAAATGGTAGGCAGGTTTCGAAAATTGTTTTGGAGTTTTAAGTTTGGCTTAAATTACGAATTATTTTTTATGGTATAAAAAGTTTATAAATAATTTTTGTGGTAAACTATAATTACAAATCACTTCTTGAATTCGCTTTCCGCCCACCAAATTAACAGAGTTCATTAGTTTGGTAGACGAAAAACAGGTTGACATGTCGATTTTTTATTTGGTATGACATGGCAAACTAACGGATTCTGTTAACTTGATGGACGAAAAACATATTTAGGGAGTTATTTATAATTATAGTTTACCACAAGGATTTTCTATGATTTTTTTGTATCACATAGAATGCTTCGTAATTTAGGTCAACTTCAAAGACCAACAGTGTAATTATCTTAATAGTTTATGAAAATTAATAACATGCTCAATTGTCTTCGGATAATTGTTCTAAAAATAGTTTCTATTTATAACAAATAAAATTTGTATATAATATTTTTTTTCATTAATTGGGTAATTTATAAAATTGACTTAAACACTATTTAGCACAACTCAGGAAGCCAATAAACACATGCATATAATCTCCACGTACGTTCATAACATGCCAATAATAAGTACAATTTTTCTTTTTCTTTTTCTTTTTTGAAGAGAATAATAAGTACAATTACTTAAGTGCAAATTAGGCTCTTTTTTGTATCCCTGTAGGAAATATATTTATACACACTGTCACACACACTCAAAGGCTAAGAAAATATATTTACTGCTCATTTCAATGATTGTAATTAATTGGAAAGTTTTGCTTAATTAATCCTAATCGATCATAGAGGTGAACCCATTGATTCAGTATACAGTATGTATACTGTATACTTTGCTGAAGTGCCAAGTTGGAATGTTTTTATAAGATTATTATCTCCATTGAAACAGCAAAAAGGCCCATTTTATTGTATACTGCATGCGTTCATCTTCTACAGTCCATTCTTTTTTTTTTTTCTGGAAACAGCCAAAAAAAGGCCCATATTAAGTAAGCTATAGAAGCCAAATAAAAAATTCCAAAAACAAACGTTTAAAAAATCAGACATAAAAAAAAAAAATGGTGGATATGGGTTTTAAATTAAAATGAATAATTTTTTTTAAAATTATTATTTTAATAAAATAGAGAAAAAGTTTAGACAGTTGGAGGCTTGAGTTGAAAGTGATTATCCAAATTAAAGAAAATGAGTTTTCATTATCTATTTTGCATGATATATATAAATCGAGTAATGCTAGATATCATTCTCTTGTCTTTTCTTTATCCTTTCAAAATTGATGTGGCTCTTAAAATTATCATTGAATTAAAATTTAATAGTGATCTATTACAAATTTAATGATAATTTTAAGAGTCACATCAATTTTGAAACAATACGATACTAGTATAAATCATTGTAAAATGCTCTCAAACAAGCTATAGCCGCCACTAAATCGCAACCCTTGGTAGGCTCCCATAATCCAGTTTCCAAACACGCACTTAGGATAGGCGCTTTTAGCTGCCCTGCCTAACAAGGAACGCATACGACTGCCCTGCCCAACAAGGAACCCAAACAAATCGTATAGGAGGGAGGGAGACAGAGAGAGAAGGTTTTAATAATAAAGGACTTCCAGGCCGTGAGAGATAGAGAGAGAGTGAGAGAGAGTATTGGATTGATCAATGGCGGGCGTGTCACTCAAGTGCGGGGACTGTGGGGCCCTGCTGAGGTCTGTAGAGGAAGCCCAGGAGCACGCCGAGCTGACCTCCCACGACAAGTTCTCCGAGTCCACCGAGGCTGTCCTCAACCTCGTCTGCTCTACATGCGGCAAACCTTGCCGATCCAAAACAGTACTTTACAGTCCTATTCCTACTCTCGATTGTTGTACCCTGTGGAATTTCAATTATTTTGCCTCTATTCTTGAATTCGATTTCTGGGGTTTTGTTTCGGGGGCTTGGATTTGCAATGCAATTTGAACTTCGCTTTTATTCAGTGGAATCGAAACGTGATCTTGTGATTCCCAGTGCAAGTCTCGGTTTGGCCACTTGGAAAACGAGGGCAGGAGAAAGGAATTGATTTGTTCTGATAGTAAAATCTTTTGATTATTTGGATTTTAGGGAGTGGGTAAAGTGTCGCTTAGCTGATCCGCTTACATTCAAACAGGGACATGATTTGTGCGATTCTGATAGCAAATTTTGAAATTTTTTAAATTCTTCTGAAATTGGTTTTGTTACACAATGCTAGGTTTTGTTGAAGTGGGAAAAAAGTGTAAATTTTTGAAGTGTTGGCTTAATTTGCGATTTGATTGCTGATGGATTCTTATCTTAATATGCAAAAGAACATTAAAGAATAAGATTTACACTTGGTGTGTGTTTCTTTTCCTCGGTTTTCTTGGCTAACAAACAGATCAGTGATATGTTAAGATTTTGGTTTTGTTTGTGTGTGAAGGAAAGTGATTTGCACACGAAAAGAACTGGGCATACTGATTTTGCTGATAAGACTTCGGAGGCTGCAAAACCAATTAGTTTGGAGGCTCCAAAGGCAGTTGCCGAGTCGGAACAGGCTACCGATGCAAGTACTAGCCAACCTGAAGGTACTATTTCAGTTCACTGTTTTTCATATTTTGCCACCGAGTTTGATTCAAATGTGGAGATTAATTTATTTAGGTACTTTATTTGATTTGCTTCGATGTTTACTGTTAAGCATACTACAGGTATGGTGATTGCTTGGGTACTGGTTGGCTATATGTCTCTGTATAGTTATTTTCTGGTTAGATTGTATGGTTGGCTAGTACTTGCATCGGTAGCCTGTTTCGACTCGGCAACTGCCTTTGTGAAATCCTAAGGGGTTGGCTCAAGTGGTAAGGGTCTTGGTCTTTGTAGTAGTCCCATGAGGTCTAAGGTTTGAATCCCCTAAGGTGCAAACAATTCATTGGGGCCAGCTTGCTGGCGAAGCTGGAGTATTACCTGATCCGTATGGAGAAGGCGCTTTACCCGGGCCCAAGGTTTACCTGACAAAAGTGGGTACACGAAGTGGCCCTGCATTAGAAGGGTTCTTCGTCATAAATAAAAAATAAAATAAAATAAAATGTTTGGTGCCTTGGTGGTTCATCATTATTTGTTGATTGAATGATTACCTGATATTTTTTATGTTCTACTTCTAGAAATGGTTGTTCCAGAAGTTGACAAAAAATTGCTTGAGGAACTTGAAGCAATGGGTTTTCCAGTGGCACGAGCGACCCGTGCGCTGCATTATAGTGGTAGGTCTATTGTAAAATCCGTACAGATACTAACAGTTATATCCTTCTGCTTCAATTATATGTTTTGCTATAACTTTTTATTGATTAATGTTGAGGCTGCTAAATACGTATATTTGATTTGGCTTGTGGATGTTGTTATAGGCCAAAAACATTATGGATAATGACGAATTAAAGATTTATCATGTAGATCAGTTTATTTGTCTTTTCTTATATGGAACTAACTATAGGAATTTAATTTGTCTCTTTGGTTGGATATTGTTGGAGGGCTTTTAAAACTAAAAGAATTTTTTTTTTTTTTTGTAAGTAATCGAGATATCATTAAAAGCGTAAGGCATTCCCAGTAAAACTGAAAGCTTTCTAAAAGGATAAAGTGTTGTAATATAGACTACTTCATGATTTATACATTATTTTGCTAGGAAATACTTTTCTGTTCCACCAGTCACCTAGTAAACGGTAACTTGAATTTATTAGTTGGTTATTGGCCCCAAGCCATGAGTACATTGGGTGTTTGGAAGTATCTTTGGGATTGCAATTAGTCCCTACCTATATAATTTAGGTGTCAACTTTTCCTAGAGGTGCTGTTTCACTTAGCCTGGAGATGGAAACTCTTTGGAAATGTTTGCGTCTCTTGTATACTTTTCGTGTACGTGAGCTTTTCTTCTTCTTCAATAAATTGTTATTCATAAAATAAATAAATAACTTTTCCTTTCTAATTAGTTTTCTGTTTCCCAAGTTTTTTTTTTTTTTAATCTTTTACCACTGGTAGGCATTTAGATGATTGTGGCTGTGGGTTTGTCTGCCTCTTAATTTGGCCTTTTTATATGGATTCATTCGCAGTTCTCTGGTTATTTGAATCTTTTGGTTTTCTCTTCTTCAGGTAATGCTAGTATCGAGGCTGCCATAAATTGGGTTGTAGAACATGAGAATGACTCAGACATAGATCAAATGCCCTTGGTATCTAGTCTTTTTTCTTTGTTCTTTTTTCTTTTTTTGTCTTTTAGAGCTTCATGATGATTTAACTGTCTTACTGGCTTATGTGCATCCAGGTACCTGTCAATACAAAAGTTGAGGCTCCAAAACCTTCACTTACACCAGAAGAACTGAAAGCCAAACAACAAGAGCTAAGGTATATAGTAGTTTATCCATTATTCACGTTTTTTATATTTCAGAATATCTAGTATCATGTTTCAGAATATTTTTTTTGTTGCTATTGTCAACATATCCTATATATGCAATGCATACATACATATTATGTTTCTATTATAACATCTTTGGTCAGGACTTATGATGCACCTTTGAGAAATGTTAAATACCAACTACTTATTCTAATTTTCAGTAATCATTAATTGGATGCTAATTGTTCTTTTTCAATAAATCTCAAGGGAGAAAGCTCGCAAGAAGAAAGAAGAGGAAGAGAAGAGAATGGAAAGAGAGAGGGAAAAGGTAGTTCTAAATGTTCTCTATTACTTCTCTCTTATCTTATGTTTAGTTGCACTCCAGAAGTAACTATATCCTGCTAGATATGTACATGCGTTTGTCTGTGTATGGTTATTTCCACTCTCTACCATGTATCTTTTTGTTGAACTTATGATAGTCAGTATCCAAAATGATATTAACCTGTGCGTGCAAGTTTGCATGCATGTTCATAATGATCCAATCCAATATGGTTTTTCAGTTATGCTGAAAAAAGTCCCAAAATACTCTAACTGGAGTATTGGTAATGCGAGCTTTACATTGATAATTTAATAAGTTGAAAGAATATATAATTTTAGGTCATTTTGGTGAGATCTTACTCCATCAGATGGACTTTGTTACTCCTAAGCTAACTGCCATTTTATCTGCAAACTTATTGCTGATGGTTCAAGTTTTGTTGACTTAAATATCTTTTATTTTTCCACTGAGATTTTCTTTCTGTATCGAAGTATACTTCAAGGAAAATAGTAAATGTTTAATGACATAGTCATCTAGATCATTATATGTTGAAACTCTTTTGGTTAGTTAATTTATGTTGTGAAATTTTGACATAGTCATGTAGATCATAATATGTTGAAACACTTTTGGCGAGTTAATTTATGTTGTGAGATTGTCTAGAAGCCTTCCCTGTAGTGTGGTAGTACTGCTACTGAACTACATGACAGTCTTAAATTTTGACCTCTATGATTCCATCTGCTGTATTCTGGCAACAGTTTTTATCTTTTATATCTTTTTCTTTTTTTTTTTGCCAGGAGAGAATTCGAGTGGGCAAGGAACTCTTAGAAGCAAAGAGAATTGAGGAAGACAATGAAAGAAAACGGTTTGTCTTCATCTAGTAATTTTTCTGTCATATCTCATATTTGTGCTCCAACCTACAATTCTATGGCAGAAAATGCTCTTTTTCCTCATTAGATTCAATTTCCAATAGAATGAATATCTGTTATGCTCACGCAGGATATTGGCCTTACGAAAAGCAGAGAAAGATGAGGAGAAAAGAGCTAGGGAAAAAATTCGGCAGAAATTGGAAGAAGACAAAGTATACATATTTCCAGTCACTTTTTTAATATATAAGTTAGTAATCTTATACTGTGTCTTTTGGCAAGGGATTCATTATCTAATAATTATTCTCATGTACATGTCTAAATGCTCTTATGCATCGCGGCATTTCCTACTTAAGAACTTAGCATTTTGCAACCGGCATGTGAAATTTCCTTTCTTCTCTTGATTGATTGCTTTGTTAAGTCTTCTTGATGAATGATCTTTGTGAAAACAAATGTATATTCAAAAATGGCAATATGTAAAATTAGGTTCAAATCAATTCATCCCAGGTCCTCTAGGGGTAGGCCCTTAGGGCAATCAAAAATCAAAAAGCTGCTTGTCAATCCCTGTCAATAGGATCAAACCTTTTTCCATTTTATTTAAGTGAGATTTGTCTTCTTTTTTTTTTTTTTTTAATGCTTATCATGCATATTTTTTATCCATTTAACCAAAGCAGTGTTAAGTCACACTGAAATAATTTGCTCAATACCTGTATCTGATTTCCAAAGATAAGTTATTATTCTATCATCATGTCCAATCCATATTTATATCTAGATTAGTTGTTAAAGGTGGAGCTTCTTCTGTGGAGTTTATATATATATATATTTCTTTCTCCAGCTGCTAAAGTTCTGTTTTGGTTGACAATTATTGTAAAACAACCAGTCTAAGATTCTAAAATTTATAATTAAAACTTTATATCATTCCCTATTGGTTGACCATAGCAATGTCCAGATTTAATGAAGATTGAGTAAGCACTATTTAATGTGTTTCCAAAATTGATATACCTCACTGGCACCCTCGAGAAGGGGCTACAGTTTCTCTAACCATGAACTGATGTGGGTATAGTAGGTCAAAGATAGCAAGATTATTGTTATGATATAGACAATTATTGTCATCTGTTATATGAATGAAAAAATGAATAAGGTCAAAGATAGCAAGATATTGTTATGTTATGGAGGATGTCCAATATCATCTTTCATGAATGAAAAATGTGAGGAATATGAACTGTGAATTGGGTGTCCCCAAGTAGGTAGCTGTGGACATTTCATTTGGAGCACAACAGGTTGTTGAGAACAGTGAATGCTTGAGCGTGATAATAGAGCTATGTCTTCAGTCACTTTGTATTCATTTTCCTTATCACTCCTATGTATTAGGATGCTTGGAAGTCTGTAATAGTTTGGTTCCTCGCTGATGGCTTTGTGCATGTCGGTGAAGGGGTGTGAATTTGTAGATCTTGGATTCCTGAAGGACCTTCATTGTCTAAGATGTTGGTGTTTTTGGATCAAAAGAAATATTAAGTCCCTTCTGTCAGGAAATTAATGCTCTCAGGTTATGAATGCAGTGAGTGACTTTGTGGTGTGTGTATGGACTTCACATGGGCGACCACTAAGTGGATTTCTATTGTGTTCGAATTTTACCTTTCATTGAAATGTATTTTCCTTTCTAAGGCAAAATAAGACCTCTCAGAATGAATCAGTGTCCTTTTCAATAAATTGCTTCTCATTGGTTGTTACATGATTTCTTGCTGTTTTTGAGTGAATTGTTTGTCTTCACAGGCAGAAAGAAGGCGGAAGCTTGGATTGGCACCAGAAGATCCTTCAAGTGTAAAACCTTCTTCACCTGTTGTGGAGGAGAAAAAGGTATCGGCTTGTTTGAATAAAAGTTGGCATTTTGCATGTCATTCAAAATTTGCTAGAGATTTTTGTGAAACTCTTAATTTATATATTGTGCTATTCAATTCCCAGAGCTCGTTGCCGGTTAGGCCTGCCACAAAAACAGAGCAAATGAGAGAGTGTTTGCGCACTCTTAAGCAAATTCACAAGGTAAATACATGTGATTCTTTGACATTGACATTACTTGTTCTATTTTTATGAACCATGTACAGGTCTTCAACTGGACCACAAGCACATCAGGGTCGGTTTGGTAAAATTTTGAAAAGTGTTTTGGACTTTGGGTTTTGAACAAGGTAAAAATTGATAATTGATTTAGTGGAGTCCCAAATTTGTTTGGTAAAATTTTGAAAAATAACAAATTGAAGTGTTTAAAAAAACTTTTTTTAAAAAGGGTGGTGGCCACCAAAATTTCATGGCGGCAACCGTGGGGCCATCAGAAGTTCATGGCAGCCACCTTGGGGGTGCCGGACGTTCTTGGCGGCCATCATAAAGCTGCCTGACGTTTCTGGTGGTCACCGTGGGGCGGCTGGAAGTTCATGGAGGCCACCGCAAAGCGGTCGGAAGTTCCTGGCGGTCACCGCGAGGCTGTCGGAAGTTAATGGCAGCCATCGCAAGGCCGCTTGACGTTCATGGCAGCCATTGTGGGACCTCCAGACATCTATGGTAATAATTTTTTGAAAAGTGTTTTGTGTTTTATTATTTTAGAAGTATTTTATGAAAAGTGTTTTGTGGTTTGTTTTGAAAAGTGTGTTAGTGGTGGGGTCCACATTTGAAAATCCGTTTGGATAGCTGATATTTGAGAAAAAAAATTGACCATTTGAGAAGCGTAAACAGTTTTTAAAAAGTTTTTCAAACAGACCCTCGAGTTCTTTCCCGAACTGAGGATTTTGTTATTTCAATTGTGTAATGGTATTCAATGTTTGTTACTTATAGAAAAAAAAAATGGTATTCAATGTTTGTTCAATAATTTATTAGTAGTTTTTAGTATAACTTAGATTTTTTTCCCCAAGCTTCTTAGCCCTTAACTAGGCCATAGTGTAGGTAGAATTGTTTAACTTCTATAAAAATAAACTTGGTGCCAAGATTGTTGCTGCTTTGTATTATCTTCCTGTTTGAGGTGAATAACAATATAGATATTGAAAAGAAAGCAAGTTTTCATCATCTAACTTAATCTGTAGACAGAAACAAGATGAAATAAAGATCCAACTATTCATGGGGATTAGTTATTAACCTTGTGCATCTCTTCTTTCAAGAATCTAAATTGTAACGAATCAACCCAAGGTTCCCAGTTGGATGGAATTCACTGTTTGCGAAAGAGAGAGGATTTATGATATGCCTAAAGATAATTGATTTTTGTGAGCTTACTGATATTGAAGGACGTGGCTGCTCTATCGAATTTACACTATGCACTTCTGCATGACAGCTTGAGATTTTTTTTTTGGTTTCATGATATAACTTGAGCAGCGAATTTGGAGGAACCAACAATTGGTGATGACCTTTTTATAAATATTGCATTTGAAAAGTAACTTATATTCTACTTTCGACTTTAAAGATTGGAGGATGGCATGAGTATCATGCCAGAATCTGCATTATGTTTGAACTCGACTTGCTTACTTCACCTGGTTATGAGTATCCATGTGACTTATAATTCGCCTAATCAAGGGGCACGTGTTGATTCTAATCTTTGTGTAGAGACAGAAATTTATTGTCACATGTGTCTCTTTAGTGATGCTTCTTTTTTAATGGTGTGGTACGTATTTATTCAATTTAATGTTGAAAATGAGTATCTTGATTGCATCTCTTGAGAAATAATACAAGAATGCAAAAGGTTGGTACTTAGATATAAACAATTTTGTGTTCCACATTTTTCACCATTTAACTGAAAGGAATCAATTGTTTTTCCCATTTTTGTGAACATATTCTGCTCTTGAAATAGTTTATTATAGGTGTCATACCTATTAGGCAGATTGCATCTTATACGGTTGTCTTAACAAAGCTTGCTTCGTGTGGGAGTAGGATGATGATGCCAAAGTGAAGAGAGCATTCCAGACTCTTCTAACTTTCGCAGGAAATGTTGTCAAGAATCCTGATGAGGAGAAGTACAGAAAAATTAGACTCAGTAACCAATCTTTTCAAGTAAGTAATAATTTGCAGGACAGATCATGTTAAAGCCTCACATTTTATGATACACGGGGTCGAGTCTTATGCCAATTGAACCCTAATTTATTATTGGTTTACACATTTGAGGTTGTTAGTAGGAAATTTCAAAAAATAAAACAAATTTGGCCTATTTAGATATTCTAGATGCAGAATGGCCCATGTGATTCAGAAAAACATTGAATGGTTGGATTATCCCAATCTCCTGGGTACAGTATTCTTCTGTATGACCAGTCAACTTTTATGCACACGTACTTTGATCCTCAAAATGGGTTTTTACTTTTGATTACTCGACATAGTGAACCCTCATCCCTCTTTAGTTTGTTTATTTGCTTTTCTCTCCTTGCTATTGTGTCATCATAAATCATTACATTTTTAACAGGAAAGAGTTGGCGCATTGAGAGGGGGCATTGAGTTTCTTGAGCTGTGCGGGTTTGAGAAAATTGAAGGGGGCGAGTTCTTGTTTCTAGCCAGGGACAAGGTTGACATGGCCGTGCTACATTCAGCCGGGGCCGAGCTGGACTCTGCAATAAGAAATCCCTTTTTTGGTGTTCTTTGAGTTGTGATATAGATTCGTCAGTTGTAAACCTATAAGATTGCGGCGGGCATGTGGGAATTAAAATCTGAATGAAATTGTGAACATCTTCACTGATAATTCATGCAAGCCACTTAGAACAATGGCATTGCGGCGGTCAACCCGTGCAGTGGACCATCTTTTCTTTTCTTTTTCTTTTCTTGGAGTGTTCTTAGAAGCATCAAGGATTTGAACTTCAATTATTCTATAAAAGTTCCTCATAAGGAGGATACAAGTTGTCAACTTTTGACAGCCCCGCCTTGGCCGCCAAGACCATCTGATAGTCTTGCCGTGGCAACCATGGTGAATGCTAAGGTTAATCCTGGTCAGTGATCAACGTAGTAGCCCATGAGCCCACTTTTTTATTTTGTTATTTCTTGCTTTAGGTTTACGTCTAGCAAATCTTATCTTTTCAAAGGAAAAAGGGCAGAAGATTCATACACGTGCCTTGAGCTCCCGAGTAGACAGAACGACAGAACAACTGAACAAGTACAGATACAGGCATCAAGGTGCCCCCCACTTCTGATCTGGAAAATGAATCTTCTGAGCACACGGACCTCAAAAAATCCTGTGGACAAGGACTACAATCCCAAGGTTCTACGGGCCCATGGTGTTTCCACCATGTGGCCAGGACGACTCTGTGGCTTTACATCATTGGAACCACTGTGAGCAATGGGAAATGCTGGTGTTCCACCAGCATCCCTGAGCAATAACTACCTGATTACTCTTTTTCCATTTAAAGGAAAAAGGAAAAGAAGTGACCGTTTTTTTTTTATTATTATTAATTTATTGAGAATATCATTTTGGATTCATGGAATAATCGATTAAACTTCGTTTCATATCTTTTCAATTTTAGAGATGGTACACACTTTTTAAGTGCAAACTTTATGACGTGTTAAAATGAATTGCTATTAAATTATAGGCGGATTATTATTGAATTAATGACGACTTGCATTATCACATTAAGGAATGTGTACTTGAGAGAGTGGAGTGAAAGTATGTAGTATGTCTATTTAAATTTTCAGTTTCCAATCTCACTATACAATTCATTCCATGTTCAAAGCACATCTTGGGGTGTCTTGTCGGTGCAATACCAGATACAAGTGGCTTGTTTGGTGAATTTTTTTTTAACTTTTTTATTGTGATGTGACATAAATGTGAAAGTTGTTTTGAATATTTTGTGTGTTGAGTTGTTTGTTAAATACTACTATTTTTTTACTAATAGCAAAAACTTATCCTAAAGAGTGCTACCAAGTGGCCGTTCGGCCATCAAATAGCCATCCACCCACCTTTTCCTTTCTTTATTCTTTATTTGTTGTTACGATCCGGACCGTTCATTTCTGTAGATAAGGTCATGAAGGTGGTTCGGCCACCCTATAGGGCCACCCCCTCGAACTGGATTGAGGGTGGTTTAGCCACCCCCAAACCATTTATTTTAAGTGGCTGAAATACCTACTTTTAATGGTTTAGCTACCAAACAATCATTCTAAACTCTCTGTTTTAAAAAAAAAAAAAAAAAAAAAAATTATTGTTATGATTTGGCCGTTCATTTAAGAAGAAGAAAAAAAGAAAAAAGAGTAGAATAAGAAGGAGAAAGGGTATTGAATCTGGTTTGTATTGGATTTCAATCCCTTGCTCATGTACTATTCTTCTTATCTGACAATGCCTCAAATCCATACCTTCCTCGAGCTTCTTTATATATATATAAAACTCATTTTACCCAATAAATACCATTGTCTCCTTTTGTTTACACCATTAAAACTTTGGTACTCTGACAAATAAATCTAAATATAATATATTTGGGAGTTAGAAAGAGTTCCTTGGACAAACACTTCAATAAGTATTCCCTTTCTTGCAGCCGTGGCTTTCTGAGGTAACATGTGACCTCTATGTGATAATGTGACACTCTAAGTAGTGATTTAACAGTAATTATTAATTGAACTATTTTATGTCTTTTAGGTATTTTAGTTGGGTTTTAATATAAGGTTTTAATTTTATTCAATTGGGGTAGAGTTTGTTTTGCTTTAGCATTATAAAAGGGCTGTAATTCTCACGTTTAATAGAATGACACATTATTGAGACTTGACAGCTTGGAACTTTGTTTTTGGGCTCATACTCTATTGCTCTGTTTCTTTCTTTCTCATCTTCTACTTCCCCATTTATTTGTTCTTTTCTTTCTCTACTTCTCTTTGCTTGATCTAAGGTTAACATCAAATGAGATTTTAAAACATCTTATAAGCCTATCAAACCCTAATTCTATTTCTAGTAATATTATTAAATAGACTGTTGTACAACTGAGATGATATGACTGTGAAAATTAAATGTTAATAAAACTTATAGTAAAAGTCTTAAAAATCAGCCTTTTGGACTAAAAATTATATATATTTTTTTGTATATATTTATTTTATTATATATAATTGTGTACACGAATGTTGCATCGCGTAAAAATATATATAGCTTAAGAACAAAATTTCCTTTAAATTAAATTGAAAGATTTTTTTTAATATAATTTATTAAATTGATATACATGTTATATGCATTCTAAAATATATCAATTTAGTACATTAAATTAAAAATAATTTTTTCTAACTCAATATTTTTGTTCACACCATTAAATCGGTTAAGTAGGTGACCACTAAATGGGTGAGTCCAACCGCACAGTCGAGTGGGACCCTCGCAGATCAAAGAGGAAATCAAAAGCCACGCCCGCTGACAAGCCCTAGAATCCGCTACCAGATTCTCAGAAATGGTGAAGAAGCGCGTGCCCGAGTGGCTCAACAGCTCGCTCTGGACGTCCGCGCCCTCCCCCGACGACGACGATCGCCTCCAGCGCAACTCCACCAGACCCACGACCACGACCACCACCATATACTCTGCCCCCGCCGTGGACCCCGGGCCCCCTCCCTCGTTCGCCGGAGCTGAGCCTCCTAAGCCACCAGAAACCAAAGGCTACCCCACCAACGACAGCGCTAGCAACGATCGCGCTCACAATGGCTCATCCGAAGACGCCGGCCCCTCCGCCGAGGACATCTCTCGCCAGGCCCAGCTCCTCGCCGAGGTTAGCCCTTTTCCCTCACTCTCTGTGAAATATATTCATGTGTTTGTATGTATTAATTGATTTGATTTGAATAATTTCGTTTTTGTTTATGGAAATGTAGATATCGAAGAAAGTGATAAACATGCGGGACTTGCGGAGAATTGCGTCGCAGGGGATACCGGATGGCGCTGGGATTCGTTCCACGGTGTGGAAGGTGTGTATTTCGTGTTTGATCTTTCATTTGCTTTGCCTTTTGGATTTTTATTTTTTATTTTTCTAGTTCTTTGTTTGGCTGCTGAGAAAGCGCGAGAAAAATGAAAATGTTACATCAAGTGAGCTCAGTTGGTGGAATTGGCTCGCTTGGTTGAGTGGTGCAGCGGATTTTCGTTATTTCTGGTCATAAGAATGGAAAATTAGGATTTGGAGTTTGCACTTGATACTTTAGCAAATAATTGGACCGTGTAAATGCATTGTTTAGGTCACTTGGTTTTAGTAGCTTGAAAGTTGAAAGTATTGAGGTTTTGACTTGAAGGCTTGTTGGTTGTCGCAGCTCTTACTGGGTTATCTGCCGCCGGATCGTGGGCTATGGTCGTCCGAATTGGCTAAGAAGAGGTCACAGTACAAGCAATTTAAAGAGGAGCTTTTGATGAATCCTGTAAGTCATAGTCCAGATTTTGAGGCCTCTATTTCTAATTTCATGAAGTATTGCTTTGTTGGGATGACATGGAATAGCTTAACCGTAATAGAAGAATTGAAGAAAATGCAATATGCCCTTTTTTCCACACTGAAGATGGGCCTTCTTCTTCTTAAGTAATCTTTTTTAAACTCTCCCACAAATTTAGTAGCATTGAGAGCCAAGCGTTACCTGCCATTTTGATGTCCTTTAATTAGCAAGGCCTTGATCCTTTAATTAGCAAGGCCTTGAAGTCTCTTATACTCCTTCAATTAATTGATGCTTTCTTAGTCATTGGAGAGATTTAGGTGTCTTTATCCTCCTCAACTTTGAAATACTGAACCTTTTTCTCTTCTAGACTATTTCTCAAAAGATT
Source organism: Alnus rubra (assembly GCA_028654335.1). Classification (NCBI taxonomy): domain Eukaryota; kingdom Viridiplantae; phylum Streptophyta; class Magnoliopsida; order Fagales; family Betulaceae; genus Alnus; species Alnus rubra. The sequence continues at coordinate 968,217 of JAJPGS010000243.1, forward strand.
CTTTTTTGATTGCGTTCTTATAAAAAAAAAAAAAGATTCTTTTTTGATTGCATTGGGGAGTAGGATCTTTGTTCATGTGCTTTTTCTTGCTAGCGACTGCAAATGTGATAAATAAATAAACTTAGTATACTTCTTACTTGTAGAAATAAAATAAAAGAAAAATATTCATATTCTTCCTCTTGATTAAGGTAGCGTTAACAAAAGGCTTACAAACACGGGGCCTTAACAACTTTCCTTTCCTTTCTTCTTTCTAAAACCTAAATGTCAAGTGACCCTATTAATTTTTTACTGCATTTTTTTTTTCTCTCGATGTCTGATATGGCACGTCTTATTGTCAATAGCTTATCCTGCTTGACATATGTTATAATAAGTTGGATGTTAATGAAAAGAAATGGAATAGGAAAAACTTAATGTACTATGATTTTGTGTTGCATCCATTTTGAACTTTTTAGGCTGCGAAAGTTTTGGTTTTCTGAATGTTTTTGTGGCTAGTCAGTCGGAAATCACATGGAGGTTGGATAAATCTAGTAGTTGTGACAAAGACGAATCAAAAAGTGAAAGCAAGGGCTTGCTCTCAAGATCAGAAATAACCCATGGGGAGCATCCTTTGAGTCTTGGGAAGACCAGCATATGGAATCAGTTCTTCCAGGTATCATATCAAGTGAACTCCTGGAATATGGGTCGAAAATCCCATTTCTGAAACCTCAGAATTTTCTATACTATACACACTATACTTGTGACAATTTGCAAAAAAAATTTTATTGTGCCGTACCTTCGGAAATTAACTATTTTGGTTCCTTTTGGATCTCTCTCTCTCTCTGTTTGTATGTGTGTGTGCCCACACACAATCTTTGCTTTGTCAATGAAGATCTCAAATGTCTGCATACGTTTTTTTGATAAGTGTGTGCATACTTTGCTATGATGCTCAATTTTCCTTGTGAGATCCAATGCACCACCTTTTTTGGAAGGGTCTTGGCATTCAAACAGTTATATTCATCAGACCTCCCATCTGATGAACTTTGAAAATGGGTAAATGGTTTTGGGACCATAACTGGTGATTATGATTTTCTTTCCATATAGTATCTTTGTCATTTTGAGATATTTTTGGTTGACTGCATGGTAAGAGCATGTGTTCACATATTCCAAAATGATCAATGGGCTCTAGCTTAAGTGGCATGTCCTCCCTGTAAGAACAGGATGGAGTAAAGTACTGGGTTCAATACCCACTCTGTGTAGCCTCCAGTACAAAACAAGCACTCACAATCCAGAATGAATCTTGGCTATTAAAATTGTCACTGCAACACTGTCTTCTTGTTCTCCACAAAATATGGTTTTATTTGCAAATCCCAGCGCCTTGTGCTACTTAGAAGTAATAAAATGGAATTAGTAGTTGTTTGCTGCATTCTTGTAGAATGTGTAATCATAAATATGGATTATATAGGACACAGAGATCATAGAGCAGATTGACCGAGATGTGAAGCGCACCCATCCAGATATGCACTTTTTCTCTGGGGATTCACCATTTGCACAATCTAATCAGGTGTTCCCTTTGTTTTTTTTTGTTTTGAAATTTAATGCATGCACAGGCTTTTGACTTTATTTATCACAAGCCACTTTACTGACCTATGTGTGCCTCAATGTTTTCAGGAGGCTTTAAGGAACATATTAATTGTTTTTGCAAAGTTAAATCCGGGTATAAGATATGTTCAGGGGATGAATGAACTTTTGGCTCCTCTATTCTATGTATTCAGAAATGACCCTGATGAGGAATATGCGGTAAGTACATGTCAATTTATTTATTTTAATTTTTTGGGGGGACATGTATCTGTTTTTTTTCTTTTCTTTTTAAAGTATCTCATTTGTGTTTGAACATTAATATCCTTTTTAGCCTGTCAAACTGATTTTAAGTTATGAATTTAGCACTCAGCATTAGTAGCTGGATGCTAGGGTACTGTGGGACTTTTATTGTTTCAATGTTATTTTCTTGGGATTGCAGACCGTACCAGTAGGATCACACTAGGTACTTAATTGCTGAATTCTATTGACCATTTAATAAATGTTTATAATTATTTTGGTTCCTCTAGATATATGCTTTCCTGGTGCATGGTGTCATACTATTGCTCTTTTATTCTGTAGTTCATACATTGTTGCAGTATTCCCTGATTAGGCTAAATATGTTGATTATGATTGTTGCTTTTCAATGAAAAGCATATTCCAAAACAAAATTAGCATTTTTGTAAAAGTTTTGCTTGTTTATGGCTTAGCTACTTTCTGCTATGGTAATAAGATGGGTAATAACCTTCAGTCAGCTATATGAATCTTATTTTGCCTTGTAGGTATATCTAGGCCCATGGTTTTAAACATTGACCAAATCCCTTCCTTGCTCAGTTTCCAGATTTATGTAATTGTCTTAAGTTTTAGGTATTTTGCTCTCTTTGTCAGCTGCTTGTGTACTTGGGCAAATTGGCAATGCTCTTTTGCTCTTTCCGTGGATTTCATTTTAGGTATCGAGGAAAAAAAAATGCAGTGTCATTGAACATTTCATGGCCTAGAAGAAAATTTCTAGAGAAGATCTTGTTATTTAAACTAAACACCAGTCTGTCTTTCCTTATTATTATTGTTATTATGGTTTTATTTAGTATTGATTGTAAATTTATTCTTTGTTTCTTTTCTCCCATTTTAGCTGTATTAGGTTACAGATTTGGTTATTATTCATTAAAAAAAAAAGATTTGGTGCTTCTGTTGTAAACGCAATGTACTAGTACACACCCTTTTGGTGCTTCTGTTGTAAACGCAATGTACTAGTGCACACCCTTTTGGTGCTCTTTCAATATATATATATGGTTCAGTAGGGATATAGGTTTTAGAGAAGAAACAGAATCAGTATTTTTTTCTTGTTAGTCCATTGTAAGGGTCATTTTGGGCCATTGGCTTCAGATGGGGTGAGCATCCCACTATCTCTTAAAACCTCTAGTGAGGGTGGGAATTGATCAAATCTCTATAGGACGATGGGCAGAGACTTTAACATAAATGTAGGCACCTTTGAAATCAAAGTCAGATTTGTTTGTGTCTCAATGTTGGTTGAAATGCCCGTTGCTGACAAGAAACCATAGTGATGAAGATGGTGCATAACAGGGACGGAAATTTTATAAGTAAAATTTGTTGTCATCCATTGTTATCATGTTTCTTGTCTATGCCTTTTGGTTTCATTTTGCTTATTATTTCCTAATCTATAAGTTATGCAGGCCTCTGCTGAAGCAGACACATTCTTTTGTTTCGTTGAGATATTGGGTGGATTCCGTGATCACTTCTGTCAGCAACTTGATAATAGCGTAGTGGGAATCCGTTCCACAATTACAAAGTTGTCACAACTTCTTAAGGAACATGATGAGGAGTTGTGGCGTCATCTTGAGGTCACAACCAAAGTAAGATGTGTTTCTAATATATAAGTGTTCTTGCTTTGCAATTGCTCTTATGTATTTTTATCTCTTGGATAATTGGATGGCTCTTGATTTAGGCATCAGACTCATAGTTGCTACCTTCTACTTATCAAAAAAAGAAAAAAGAAAAAAAAGAGAAAAAGTTGGCTACCTTCTAGCTTAAGCATATCTATTGATCAGATAATGGACTATTCTGACTACAGTGCTATAGTATATTCATATTGGAGAAAAAAAAAAAAAACTAAAACTAAAAGTCATTACTGGTGAGATTCTCTTTTGACTTTTTATACAATTTTTTTTTTGTGTGCGCGCGCGCCAATGGTTTGATAGTTTTGCTCAATGCATAGTTGTAAAAGGCTTTTTTGAGGTTTGTTCATCAAGCGTAAAGGGCTTGAAAATAGGCAGCAGTCTAATGCAGCATAAGCCCATGAGCCAAAAACATAGTCAAAATGGCACCTTTTATGCCTCAATTCAGTAGGCATGCACCCACCACAACTTAATGTGTGAGTTTCTTAAATGCTTGAATTTATATAAGTGATGACATCAAGTGATTAATTATGTTGCTTTAGTCCCGCCACACATATTACAATATCAATGTATTATACAATAATCTCGGATTTTTTTTTTTGTTTAATTATGCATTTTTCCTCCTATAATACACTATAGAACTTAGATATATTTGGTTGTTTAACCTTGCTCATCAACGTGAGCATTCATTGATACTTATAGAAGATTACAAGAGTTTAAGATAAACATAACTTCCTAGGATATGGAGAGAGAATCAACACGGGTAGTAACCAATGTAACAAAGGGATCATATTCGGATCCAAGGCCCTTTAGAAGAAAGGAGACACTCTCAAAGTCATTGAGGGGTTGACCGGCGGCTGCAAGTGTGTCACTAAGATTCTTGATTGTTTGGAAATACTTGGTGATAGAATTATTTCCCTTATTGACCGTGGCTAGTTGAAAGTAGATTTGCATAACTCTTCGCTTGGACGGCAGCGCTAGGGAAAATCCTCACCTTGGACAATCTGAGAAAGAAGCGTGTCATTGTGATTGATAGATGTTGCATGTGTAAAATGACCGGGGAGACTGTGGATCACCTTCTTCTTCATTGCGAGGTTGCACGCGCTCTTTGGTATGTCATTCTCAGTCGCTTCGGTTTGTCTTGGGTGATGCCTTTTCGGGTGGTAGACTTATTTGCCTGTTGGTGGCCGGGGGGACGCTCCCGAAGCGCGGTCGTGTGGAAAATGGTTCCTTGTTGTCTTATGTGGTGCTTGTGGATGGAACGCAACGATAGACAGTTTGAGGACAAAGAAAGAACCATAGAGGAGCTCATTTCCTTTTTTATTCATTCTTTGTACTCCTGGACGGCTGCGTATCTCGCACCTCTAGGGATTAGTTATAACGATTTCCTTGTATTGCTTTCTTCTTCTTCTTAATTGTCTCTATTGTATACCCCCTGTATACTTGATTGCGCTTTGCGTTTTTTAATAAAATTCTCTTACTTATCAAAAAAAAAAATAACTCTAGCACGAGCTTGAGAAGCAAACATAGTGATCAAGGTAGTCCATAGAGCCGAAGATGTAGCACAACCAATGGCGTGAACCACATAAGGTACGGTGAGGGTAGAGATGAGGACACTAAGGAAGTAAGGATCATCTGATCCCTTTGACTCCACGCAAGAAATTCAGGATTGACAATAGTTGCTGGAGCTCCAACAGCAGTAGCAGGATTCGGGATTGTTTGAGCAAGAGGTTGTGACGAGCCATGAAGAAAATCATATGAGTCTTGGCTTTTGATAAAGGCGAGGATTTGGGTTCTCCAGGCCATGAAATTGCCTCTGGAGAGTTTGATGTTGAGGTTGTGGTTCATGTTGGGTTGAGTAAAGATAACCTTCGGAGGCGGTGGGTTAGGTGGGGGATTTTGGGTAGCAGTGGAAGCAACTGAAGCTGCAGAGGCAGTGGATTTGGAATCAGAATGGGCCATAGATCAAGACGTTTGTCTATGATATGGCTCTGATACCATGATAGAACTTAGATATATTTGGTTGTTTAACCTTGCTCATCAACGTGTGCTTTCATTGATACTTATAGAAGATTACAAGAGTTTAAGATAAACATAACTTCCTAGGATAAACACGATTGCTTCCTATACAATAGAACTATAACTCTTCTTAACATTATCCTTTATCTTATCTAACATAGAGTTTGAACTCTAAGATAACACAGCCTTATCTACTTAGTGCTAGAACTATGGATAGGAGTAGGTTTCCTATCATTAGAATCTTGGACTTATTGCACTGCACAAGACTCACGGTTACACTGTGAGTCATGTGCGTTAGGTTCGTTAATAATACATGGCAGAATATTTGCATATGATCTTTAAATGTTCTTTTATTTATTTCCTTCCCACTGCTTTAATTTTCTATATATAGGTTTCAAGTACAAAGAGTTAAAAAAAAAATGCAAAAACAAAAACGATTTGCATGGTTTAAGATGCCATGTTTTAACATTTTCACTTGTAAAAACATGGATTTATGCCTTTCGTGTTACCCACTTTTCTTGGTCTCTTTAGTGATGTTCTTTTACTTGTCAAAAGAAAAGGAAGACTAGTAAGCATAACATTTCAGATTCTTTAATTTTTAATTTTAATTTTATTTTTGTAAGTAATTGTCACCAATGAGGGAGGAATGAGAGATTTAAACTAGTGACCTCCGCTTCTTCCTGACCGACTGAGCTACCCCTTGGGGTTAATATTTCAGATTCAAACGCAGAATGTCTCATCAGACTTTTAAAATATATTTTTTCATTTTTTTAAATGAAGAAGAGTTGAGAAATTGGTCCAAGAATAGTTACACTTTGAAGCTGGTGGATTAAGTTGTCACGTTGAAAATTGCAAACTGTGTTTCTTCTATTTGTGATGTGGGAAATATGATTTGTGCTCTTGCGATTCGGGTGTAACTATTGTGATGTGAGCTTTTCTGTTCTTGTCGTGGTCAACCACCCTGATTTTTTTTTTTTTCTTTTTCATTTTCTTTTTCTGTTTTTATCTATTTTAACTAATTTATTTATTTATTCATTCTATGACAAGGAATATCCCTTAAGGCCAAGTCTTGTTATGAGCGCCGTTCTTTCTTTGATTGTCATAATTTGTGAAACGTTTATGAAATAATTGTTAACTTTAGGTTATTAAACAATTTTCTATTAAAATGCCTTAATGTTTTGCATTAAATGGCAGGTCAATCCCCAATTTTACGCATTTAGGTGGATTACTCTCCTCTTGACTCAGGAATTCAATTTTGCCGACAGCCTTCACATTTGGGACACACTTCTAAGCGACCCTGAAGGTCCTCAGGTAGGTTTTCATTCATTCTGGCATTATTCTATTTTAGATGTCATTTACTTTGATATTCTTTGGTTGTAATATATGAAAAGCTTTCCTAGCCCAAAAGGAGAGAGAGATGGTTTTAGTTAACCCAATCACGAATCATCCATCTTTTTTTATTTTTTGTAAGTAATAATTTTATTGAAAAGAAAAACCGGCACAACCCTTGTACACAAAATGTATACAAGAGAGACAACCACATTAAATGTGTCTAAAATCTAAAAAGTTTACAAGGTCTAAAAGATTCAAAAGGAGGTAGAAGATTTGTAGACTACAACACAATCTAAGAGGGGTCTCAAAAAAGTGGATTTTAAAGAAAGCATAGGGGTCTCATAATCCTCAAAGTGATAACGATTTCTTTTCTCTCCAAATGTTCCACAATAAGAACAAAGGAACAACTCTCCAGATAGCCTCTTTGGAATGCCCACTCCCTTGATTCTTCCAACAATGTAGCAACTCTAGGAAATTTCCAGGCATAGCCCACAAAACTCTGAATAAGCCCGAGAGCCTTGTACCAAAGATCACTGGCAGTGAATGAGTTGGCGATTCATTGCCTCTTCATTCTTTTTGCAAAGGCAATACCAATTAATAAGAATAAAACCCTGCCTTCCTAGATTGTCAACAATGAAGATTCTACCCAAAGCTGCCGTCCGTATAAAGAAAGCTATAAAAGGCGAAGCCTTGACCTTTCAAATACTTTTTCCAAGGAAAAGGGCAAGTCTTTCCAGCCTTTAATATTTATAATAGTTCTTCACTTCAAAACCGTGACTACCAGCTGAAGTCCACAACATCCTTTTTGCCTCCCCAGGACGAGTTCTTGAAGAGTATATCTAAAGATTCCAGCTCCCAATCCTGAATTGCCCTCATAAAACTGGGTTTTCAATGGGAAGAATTACTTGAGGAAACCAAGTAATCCGATACTATGGCATCTTAGTCATGAGCTATCAAAAAAAGATTTGGGAATATAATCTTGAGAGAAGCTTCTCCACACCACACATCATGCCAAAAGCAAAGGTGGGAACCATCCCCAACCCTGAAGGAGACAAAGTTGAAGAAATTTCCCCAACCATTCATGATATTCCTCCAAAGACTCACACCGTAGGGCCCTCGAGTGTCCTCTGAGCACCAACCACCACTTTGGACCCCGTATTTTCCATCAATAACCTTTCTCCAAAGAGAAATCTTCTCTTGCACGTATTGTCAAGCATCTATCTTTCCCTTGATAAAACAGGGGATCAAAGTAGGGCACAATGTAAGAATATTATTTAGCCATATCACAGATGATTTAGCAATCAAACTTTGTGAAGTGCATAGTTTTGGTATCTTGTGATCCACTTGATAAAAGCCGTCTTTAGCTTTGGGTCCATGTAAGTGCTATTGGATGATGTATCTTGCCATTAACTGAGAAACAGTTATGAAAGTATGAAAATGGCATTGGTTAGATGTGGATGGCCATCTAATACTGAAGGCAACAATACTAAAATATAAGTCATTCCATCTATAATATATATATATTCCAATCATTTTGGATAAGTTTGTAGTCGGACAGTTCCCCCCGCCCCTCTTTCTGTAGTCTGGACTGTTAAATGCTACATTAGATTCCCATTTCATCTGCAAATTATGTTGGAATACAAAATCGTTGTGTACCATGGTTTTGTTTTTTGGGGCTTCTGGGGAGATGTGTTAAGAGGGTATCTGTTTCCTGTTTAAGAAAAGATGGTTAAAGAGTACTTTTAAGATCTCTAAGTTTGAGGAAGGCAGAAAATTTAACAATCACAATGTTTGCAGGAAACCCTTCTTCGAATATGCTGTGCTATGCTGATCCTCGTTCGGAGACGCCTTCTTGCAGGTGATTTCACTTCAAATCTCAAACTGCTCCAAAATTATCCTCCAACAAACATCAGTCATTTGCTCTATGTTGCCAACAAGTTGCGTGTACAATCCTTAGGCTAATTTTGTAAGCCACTCTTTTCCTCCTCTTTTTGGTGTTTCAAAATTTAATGTCTATAAATGACTGGATGTAAATGTTGCTTGTAGTAATAACTGACAGGCAGGGAGAATATCCTTAATTTTATTTTATTTTCCTGAAATTTACTGCTACATTGACCTAACAGGCATGTGTAATTTTCCATTTCCCAACACCCCCCCCCCCCCCCCCGTTTCTCTTCTCCTTTCCCCAAATTCTGGATAGATGAGGTGATCAACTAAGAAGAGCGAATGTTATGTAATATTTACTCGTGCATATTCTTTTATATGGTGTCAGTAATTGATCGAGGATTTTGTCAATTGATTTTCTAGTTTGCTTTTCGGTGTAGCATGTCAGAAAACGGTACGGTGTGTTTTTTTCCTTCTACTTTCTTAGGTTTAGGCATCTAATTAAGTCATCCTCCCCTTTTGTATTGGATTCGGCTCCACCTTAGCATTGCTCGAGTCTTCTTCCAAGTAAGAACATGACAATGGACTGGTGATAACTGATATGCTTATCACACCATAGAGTGTGAACAGGTGGGGCCCAATAGGCGTGTATTATTACCACGTCACATCGTGTTTCACATTGGAACGCGAGTCACATGCGATAAACACGTACATATATGTTAATGAGGATATATGAAAGAGGAATGTTATTTAGTGGACTAAGATGACGTGATAATAGAAATTAGCTTTTATTATTCTTGTGCTTTTATTTATTTATTTACTTTTTGTTATTTGAGTATGAGAATAGGGATGGTCCACGTTGATCTAATTTAAATTTTCACTGAATTGATAGATTACTCTTATTTGACAAAATTAAATCTAGTTCGAGGTTGAAAGAGGAAATCATTGAGCACTCATTGTGGTTTATCTACATTTCTATTTAAAGTAGGTTACTAAAACTTACCTTTCCAACTTTAGTTAAGCACTTTTTATAATTTGCATCCAACCACTTATCTAAATTTCTTTCCTATTTTGTTAAAATAATCTTTTTAAAACTTTTTTATTTTGGCATTTTTTTTTACCTTCGCCAGCCCAATATCATCGAAAAATAGGACGATTTTCTTAATAAGATGAAATCTCCGTCTCAAGTAAGACAGAAAAATCACCAACCTAGCATAACCAATGGCTTTCCACCATCGCCAATGATTTCCTTATCCAACGATTTCGTGGTGGTCCAAAAACATCAAATTGGAATTCCAAAGACATAGGAGTCACAAATTGTAAATCTTTGGTCTGTGGGAAAGGCACGTGGCAATGGAGAGCTTCATAAGAGAAATCCTCTCCAAATCAATAAAACATAGTAGCAAAAACTCAGAAACCACCCTTTATACCACCACTACCACAATCCCGCCAGATTTATCCCCTAGCTTTGGCGGTTCATAAATGGCTCTCCAATGTCCTCAAACTTGCCAATCCCACACGCACCCCAGACCATATTTCGAATCCAATTGCCCTTACTCTGCCACCTTCTCGCCGGCCTATCAACCACAAGCCCCGCTTTCAGATTGACCCCCCCTTCTTCTCACTCATTTGGAATCCCCATCCCCCTCTCTTGTTGAACCTTCAAGAGCTCAACGCCATTGCAGGACACCAATTTCCTCTTCCTATTGAAAAGCCTAAATGAGTCTACACACTTAAAAAAATGAGAGAAAGGAGAGAAATAATAAAAAGAAGAGTAATGTTATTTTATAGTATATTTTACAACTGCTATACAACTTGCTAATGTGACAGTAAAAATCAGCTATTTGAGAAGTTCTTATAAAAAATAATAAAATAAAATAAGGGTTAATGCTCACTGTCACGTTATCACATTTGTATGACAGTTATATAGCATTCTATTAAATAACATTACTAAAAAAAAATTGTGGATTAAGCTAGAGTGTCACACCATATAGCCATTTTGCATGTGGTGTGACATTATAGTTCAATGCATTTTGCATGTGCTTTTACATAAGCTGATGGAGGTGTTATCTATTATTATTATTTTAATTTACTTTTGATTAGCTATTTTGGCTATTAAAATACCAAATGGCTAAGCCAATGGGGATGATGCTCTAAGTTAAAAACTATGCGATTTCTTAAAAGTAAATGATGGAAGTCTTGTGCCGGCTTACTAGCATCAACCTTGCCTATGAATTAGATAATAGATATGATATCAAATACTAGCTCCAAAATAATTTTTGCCAGATTTCTGGAAAGAATGGCGAGCTTGGGTAGACTTAAAAGAATGGAAATTAAATACAATAAAAATGGTAAAATAAATGATGTTGTAATAATCCCTCAGGTTGTTAAGGGTAGAAAAGGAAAGTAAATTTTAGCGTTTGTAATTTGAAAATAAAAAAGAAGAGCGTTGTATTTCTGGAAGGAGAAGAGACGAGCCAATTGTAATTGTATTGAGCAGTGTCATCTGGAGCAATGTAGTAATCAGACTGGGAGCCATTTGAATAAATAAATTTGGAGCAGAAGAAAGATAAGGTGTGCTGGGTTTTGACGGGTAGAGTTGATAATTTTTTATACAACTCGCGAACTCGACATCAAATTAGCCTGTTAGAATTTAATAAAATAAAATTCGGATCAATGTGCTTATCCCACGGGTGACTTGCATAACCCATATAAATTAATATATATATATATATACCATTAAAAGATTAAAATACTAAAGTCTAAGACAAAATTTAAAAAATTAATAAGTAAATAAATACCTTCGGTCTCATCCCTAATTGTAAAGATATAACTTTGATAGTGTAATTCATTTTCATGTTCAATAATTGAGTATTATTCTGCCAATATTTTTTTATAAAATGGCATTTTTATACTCAATAATGCAAATTTTGTTAGTTAGAATGGTTAAACAGGTAAGGTCGAGTGGTTGACTCAGTATGACCTGTTTAATAAATGAGTTATGTGAGTTAGGTAAGGTCACACTCGCTTATTTAAATGGAGTATTTCAAAAGTGAAAGGATTGGCCTATTTAATTAAATGAGTCGAATTCAAATTAATCCATATAGTCTTGTAATCATCCCTGAACACAACTCAAACGCGAATTACCATCGCTTTGTTACGTAGGATAAAAGAAATATAAGATGCGTTGGGTTTGACTAGCCACGTGAGTCACGTGACAATGAAGAAGAGTTGCTGAATGCGTGTGAATAACCTAAGCATGGGTTGGGCTGGAAGCCCATTTCATTGTATTCATTGACAGGCCGTTAGTTAATAGTTGAAATCCATTTTTGTAATTGAAAGCCCAATAGCCCAACTCAGGAGTTAGTGCTGGTATAATTGAACAAATAAGCCCTATAATAATGAGAAGAGCATATGAAAGAAGTTGTTAGGAGGTTGTAAACCAAGTCTGGGAGGTGTTTGGCTACTCTGAAATCCGGCAAGAAAATTCTCTTTCTCAATCCTATTCATTGAGTAATGCTATCACTAGGACTCATGCCTCCCTTTATCCCCTAAAAGCGAAGTAGGTTTTAAAATTACCATCAAATCAATGATTTAATTATGATCTATTCCAAATCTAATTGTAATTTTAATGTCAAACTTATATATTTGTGTCAAAAGTTCATTTCACCTTAGTACCAATAACAGAGCATTCTTCGAAATATAGGTGGAGATTTACAATCTCTAATAAGACCTTTCGAATTGTGGTATGAATTTGGGATTTCAAACACATTGCTTTTGTTATTAATGTACTTTGGCATTAAATTTCTAGTAATCATTTATACTAGAATCTTCACATATATATATATATATATATATATATATATATATATATATATATATATATATATATATATATATATAAAATAAAGAAACAAAATACCCTTTTCCTACCGCAACAGATATCTTGTTAAATTAAGATCCTTGATACACTGTTTTTCCCTTGTGGGCATAAATTAAATATAATTATGCAAGGTAAGTCAGCCAGATATCATACAAATCAGTATAAAATTTTTAGTTGGCAAATCAAAACAAAATTTTGACTCACTCGAATTCACATGTGCTCCAGCCAACACAAAGGAATAGAGAACCTGCCTTGTTTATCCGTATATATGTATTACTGTGGATCTAAACCACCAGGAAACATGAACCCCAGCACCAACCACACATCTCTAAGATGATGCCAGCAAGAATAACTGAAAAAACAATCAACTTAAATGATCAGATCAAAGGGACACCAGCTCAAATTGTAATCATTACCACCTACACTTTTGTTACAGATTGCAGAAGACAGAAATAAGAGTGAAGAGGAAGATGAAGAATCAAGGAAATGAAAAGAAAAAGCATGGTAAGCTGCATCAGAACTGAAATAATACAGTACAGAAAACCTGTCAAAACCCTGACAGCCAAGGTTAAAAAATAAAAATGTGGTGTGCGCGCAAGAGAGAGAGAGAGAGAGAGAGAGAGAGAGAGAGAGAGAGAGAGAGAGATTATATATGCATCAGGATGGAGAAAGGAGTAAAAAGATGCCAACACCAGAATATGACCATATGGACATGATATGTGTTTGATCAACAGTTGATTGAAGGGAAAGAAAAAAAATCAGGTGACAGCAGATAAAAGTGGCACATATAACCATGATGAGAAAATTAACAATTTTGTGTAACTGAAAATATTCCAACAAGGGTAGACTGTACCGATCTTGAGAACAATAAACAAAATAAGTTTTGAGCAACCCGTCAAAAGGAATGATAATAGAAGCAGTCATTCTTCTTAACATGGACAATTTTTTTTTTTTTTTTTTATCTGACCTGATCTGTCCCCCCCAACATTCTCTATATCACATAATTTTTATTTTCTATTTTCCTTTCTCTTCTCTTTTTACTTTTCTCTCTAGTAGGAATATTGAAATATCTAAACCATGATTAATTGTTTCTTTTTCTTATCAACTTCATAGTTTGCTTTAGAAACCCTTCACATGAAAAAATGAATCTACACTGCATAAATCTATCCCATTGACACTTTGTACAACACCTCTTATGATTGATAAAAGTTTGCAAACTATATACAAATCTTAAGACATCCTTTTCTTAAAGTTCCTCAATAATCTCTTTTATTTCTCTCTCCCATTCTTAATTCATCTTTTAAGGCCTATAATATCAACAAAAGTTATGAAGCATATTCACAAGTCTGCAAGTTTAGCATTCAAGAACGCTAGCTGAATCACTCTGGAGCTACACAAATAAGGCATTTCTCAGATATAAAGATTACCGGTGAATATGGTTGAGGAAACCCATTCCTTTTCAATATGGTGAATGGGGGTTCATTTCTGAGTTAGAATAACCAACAGCTAGAAGTTTGAATCAAATTTCTATCTTTCTGCTCCAGATATGGTCAAATTTGATGTGGTCAATGATTTCAAGTCATCGGTCTCTTCGCTCTCTTCGCTCTCTAAGCGGCTGCTCAGAATTTGCAGAACATCATCTGGTGGACATTTGTCAGCAGGATTCTGTGGTGAAGTTTGGCAGAAACATTCAGGCCAAGAATTTGTATAGAAAGACTCTGGTGAGACCCGCTTGTGGGGTCCACCAAAGTTTGTTTTGAGCATGGCTAGCCTAACAGCTTCATCAAAACCTGCTGTCCGCCCATTCTCCCGATCAATGAAGATAGGAGCAAGAGCCTTCCTGTCAGGTCTGATTGTAGTTCGGAAGCCATAGTAAAGACGGTGTCCAAGGAGATTGTTTGCAAAGTTGCTTGGGCCATCATATGTCGGCATAAAAATGTCAGAGAGGAGACAAACCATGTAATCAACAGCAGACCCCAACAGTCCCCTAGTGTTCTCAGCTAGCTCATCTGAATGTTCCACAGAACTATGGTTCTCAAGTTGAGGGAAAAGCGTCCGAAATGGTTTCATGAATCGATCCCCACCAAAAAGTTCACCAGCTGCCAGGTATATTCTGGTAGAATTATCAAACCCCATTGCACGTAGAATAAGACCAACCTGCAGTAACAAGAGACATTGTAATATTAATACATGGACAGTCATTGGTGTATTATGAAAATTAATTAGGAAAATATCACAAGACACCAAACTGAGGTTCATAGTCAGTCCTGGACTAATCAATGTATCAATCTTCTTAACCTTGACGAGCTTTGAACTGGAAATTTAAGAAAGAAACTGATGAGGATAATAACAAGAAAGAAGATCACCTCTTCTGGAGTTAACGGGCATTTCCCAATGGCCCTCCTTTCATCATAATTGAGTACTTTCGGTGCAAAATTGTCCTTCCGATACTTCTTCAATATCATTTTCTCCGCAGGGTTAAATATATCTAGGCACCTACATATGACACCCAATGTTAGAGGTCAACAGTATTCTCATGCAAATATTGGTAAAATCCGAATTCATTTACTGCGAAATACAGATTTATTCAAATCCCCAATCCGCAATGGTGAAGCACACCAAAGGAAAATCTTGAAAGAGAGGAGTTTTATCCAGCAAATGTACCAGAGGATAACCATCAAATTATGTATAAAAGGGGGTCCACCAAACTGTACCCCAGAAAAGTCTTAACAAATAGACACTCCGTTTCAACATTTCTAGAAGGTTTAAGTTCAACATCTTTTTATGGTAGGCCTACATCCCCCACTAATCCAGCATTTTATTTTTATCCAAATTCCAACACTTAAAAGGTCCAGAAAGTATTTAATTGCAACCCAAAGCTCAAATCACTTAAGTTAAAAGCTTTAGCAAATGATGAAGTAGGACAAGCAGCGAGTCTCTTTCGATTTGCGTGCTATTGCTATATGGATAGTCATCACCCACCCGAAATATTAACAAAGAAAAAGAATACAAAGCAAGACTGTTATAGGAAGATTAAAAAAATATAGTCGGATGTGACAAAAAAAAGTAACAGCAATGATAACCATAAAAAAAAAAAAGGTCACATAATTCTTATATGTGAAATAAGTAATAAAAGACCCACAACAGTATGACTATATCTTTTACATGACACCCCATAATTCTTCAATATCTCTTACTTTAGCTTCCATATATTTACTTTAACCCCCATCAGTAACACTGCAATACAGTTTCAGGTCTCTATCTCAGATCTAGGACGGAAAGTCATTTGCCTAGCCAGGCTCACAGCCAACAAGCCGAGCATGAGGTTCTCAAGTTCAGCTTGTAGTTTTTTTTGTTTTTTTTTTTTTCCATTTTCAATAAAGGGAAAGGGTTACAAGGGGGGGGGGAAGGATATTTCAGCTTGTAGCTTGAGAGTAGCTCAAGCTCACTCTTTTTTTTTAAAAAAAAGAAAAAAAGAAAAAAAAAAGAAAAAGAAGAAGAATGAACCAAGCCGAGCTGAGCGAGTTGTTGACCAAGCTTTGACCGAACCACTCGTGGACGACTTGGCTCAATTACACCCCTATTTCATATCAAGATAGCATAAAACTATTATACATAGATAGGATAGTTGACATAGCCCCATAAATAAATGATAAATTCTTATACAAATCTTAGTGGTTGAGGAATAGAATGTACCAATTAGTGGTTTTTTCCTCAAAAAAATTATATTTCACCCTTACCATAAAAACTGTTGTCTCCTAAGCAAATAAAATATGCAAACACGGTCCTTACAATAGGCAATTAAATCAATCATTTATTAAGTATGTGATCCTTAATAAATGATCCTTAATCATTTGTAGAGTTGTGTGCCTTTGTGTGCTTGGGTGGGTTTGTGGGTCGTTCCTCGGGCTTTCGGTTTTTGCTTGGGTTCTTTTGAGGGGTGTTTCTCTTGGGTTTTTCTCGGGTTCTTGGGTTTTTTTTTTCTTTGGGTTTAGAGGGTCCTGTTGGGGGTTTTTGGGGTTGGTTTGGGTGCTTTTTAGGGGCTTTTATTGTATTACAGGGGTTACTAATTGGGGTTTCTATTGTATTGTGGAGGTTACTATTATGCTTGTCAGGGGTTTTCTTATGGGTTCCTTGTGGGTTTTCTTAGGTTTTTTATGTGGGAGGTTTCTATTGTATTGTGGAGGTTACTATTATGCTTGTTAGGGGTTTTCTTGTGGGTTCCTTGTGGGTTTTCTTGGGTTTTTTATATGGGCTAGCTGGGTTGCTTCTATGTCTACTTCCTGTGTACTTAGGGGCACCTTACACTTTTTTTAATGATATTATCTTACTTATCAAAAAAAAAAGTATGTGATCTTGAACCCCTTGCATACGCAGAGCCTGACAGTCATATATAAGTCTATCCAAACAACATAGAAAATCAGGTTACATACCCAGCAAATGCCAGCATATCCATCTCGAAACGAAGATGTATAGACATGAAGTGACCTTGTGAGCGGAGCTTATCAACTATCGATTGACTTAACTTCATAATATGCGGTTTGAATCTTAGAGCATGATAATTAACTCTACACCTCAATCTTTGGTACTCAGCGTTGTCAATTTCTTCAGCCAAACGGTGTGAAAAGGGAGTGAGATAAATTGCACCATGTTGCTTCATCTTCTCTAGAGCATCTGTAGTATACCAACTAATAGGAGCATCTCTAGGCGGACGAATCTTAGTCAAGTGAAGGAAAAAAATGGGAAAAAATAGTTAACATTTCAAGTATCATTGAAGAATTTCAAATGAATTCTGCTCGTGGATGTGAAGAAAATGCTGAAGTTCTACCTGAAAGGCTTTAATCTTCTTCATTTTCCCATTTTTGCGAATTTCTGGTATACGTTCAACAATCCGTACATCAAACCTCAATGTATTGATAAAATGTTCAACATCGTAGATACCATAGAAACCACTGCATGGAGGAAAAATATTATTATTTATTAAATCTCATGAGATACACCAACTACATCAGAATGAGAAAACACGCTTTGACAAAAGGCTAAATAAGGGATCAAGTACTCGCATGACAGAAGTTCTTTCTAGTTGGCTTGGTACCATCTCAAACAAAAAGAAATACAAGAGCAAATTGCTGTAGATTATACAATGATCTTTATCTGACTGTATTCAAGAAAATGTAGCATTCATGATAAGGGTAAAAATAGATACCTCTCATCGTGCCAAAAGGAGTTTGCATCCAACTCAGGCAGCACTAAGGTAGCATTCATGATTCGTGCAGCAAGAACTGCATTACAAATCTAAAGCATCCAAAAGAGCTTATATCAATTTGCATAAAACACCTCCATCATATAAAGCAGTACCCTAATATTGATGCTGACTTTATTTAGCACAATCAAATGTATTCTTAAAATTCCAGGTAGGTAATAAAAATTGAGCATCCTCATTTATCATGTAAAATCTTTTTGTTCACTTCTTCCTTTCCTTTTTTTTTTTCCCCTTGTTGTTTTACACCATAATAATAGAGCTATTATGGAAGGTACATATTTATTTGGCTTCACCCCACGGAAAAATTTGAAGGATCCAAATTTCCTTGTATTGTTTTCTACTTCCTCTTAGATGTCTTTCTTGTATACTTCTTGTGTACTTGATTGCGCCTTGTGCTTTTTTAATGATATTTCTCTTACTTATCAAAAAAAAAATTGAAGGATCCAAGAATTAAAAGGTGCAATGAAGAGAAAAGGATGCAAACCGCACTACGTTGCTGGTTCAGACCACCATTACAGCGTACACGCAGATAGCCATTACTCTCACTTGGAGCTGGAGGAGCTGCCACAATGCACAAGAGCAAACCAAAATTTCAAAATCAGAAAGTCTCTTAAAACCTAAAGAAGTTTAGCATACAATTCAGAAGTTTGTCATCATAGAAGAGCATTCTTTGAGAAAATGAAAAGGTACGTACGAGGCCAATCAGATCGTGGAGCAGAGGATGGCTTCCAACCACCAGAATCAGCACTTCTCCAAAGTTCATCTAACTTGATCTGCTTGAAACAGGAATAAATGAATGATCACATTTTTGAATGAGTTATAATAATGATCAACTTCTACAAGAGGAATAGTGTGAAGAGACATCCAGCGTGTGCAAACATGTGTTTATCTACGTGTTCAGAGAATGTAACATCACAATACCCAAATTCTCATGGACCCACATGCTTGGCATGAAACTCAAGTGATATAACTCTTCCTCATAGAAATGCTCTCTAATACTACAACCATCTGTCGATGAACCTCAGAGGTGTGCAAACCGATACACTAGTCAAAACTTATTAGATTACTAGTGAGTGGTACTCTGAGTTTTGAACCCAAGACTTCACCTCCCATCCTATTCTTATAGAAAAAGAGGAAGTATCATTTGAACTCGAACTAATTAGCCCTAACAACCGTAATCATTTCATGATTGATGTAAGCATAAGCATTTCTTTTTTCATATTATAACAAGGATTGTGGATTTTTTGTTTTATCATAAGGCAAAATCAGTTGGTTCTTCGTTCAGTTAGAATCTTTTCAAGTAACACTAAAAAAGAAGAGGAGAAGAACAATTTTCTGACAGAAGTTTTAGAGTAAACTCATGCACCGAACTTCTATTCTTTTTTTTCTTTTCTCAGTTTGGTCTAGCTTATTATGCTCAACAAACTTTACTCTTTAGAAAATTCTAGGAAATCAAGCACCAGCAGCTTATCTAGGGAATTTTAAGGAGTTCTTTCAAATGTTAAGAAGATATAGTTGACATAGCAAATCTCAGTACCATATATAACCTTTTTTTTTATTTCCATAGAAAAAATAAAGGAATGATTTCTTAAAGCAATCGAATTTTATTAAAACCAAAGGGTGCACCCAAGTAAACAAGGAACATATACAAGAAAAACACCTAACCAGAAAAAGAAAAAGAATCAAAAACTCACGGAAACTATAAATATGGAAACTATCATACGCAGCCATCCAATGGAAAATGGAGTTAAAGAAAAAGGCATTTAACTCTAACACTGTCTTTTCTCTATCTTCAAAGCATCAATCATTTCTTTCTCTCCAAATGCACCACATCAAGCATCGCAGAGTCATCTTCTAGAGAGCTTCACTCAGCAGGCTACCAAACTGCCCTCTCCAACAAGTGAAAAGATCTCTCACTCGACAAGGTATGACCCATGCTAAGTCAAACAATCCGAAAATTGAGTTACATAAAGCACTAGCTAACTAGCAATGGAGTAAAAGATGGTCGACGGTTTCTCCACTCTTCTTACACAAACAATACCAATCAATCACAATGATATGTTACTTCCTTAAGTTGTCCAAAGTGAGGATCTTACCTAAAGTGGCCGTCCAAGCGAAGAAAGCCACTCTCAATGGGGCATTACTCTGCCAAATGCACCTCCAAGGGAAATGGGTGCTATCAAGGGGGACTAAGACATTATAGAACAAGCTAATCTCAAACCGCCTACTCTTGGAGGGGATCCAATAAAGCTTGTCTACACCATTCTGTCTCAAACTAATGGAGTACAACTTATCAAAGAACGAAGTAAAGAATTCCAACTCCCAATCATGCGTTGATCTAACAAAATTAATGTTCCATTGATGAGAGCCATTAGAGAAATGAAGATTATCTGCCACAAAAGCATCCCTAAGGCAAGCAGTGCTAAACAGTTCCAGAAACGCTCCCTTAAGGGGCAGCACCCTACACAAAATGTCATGCCAAAATCTAATTTTAGAGTCATCTCCCACCTCAAATCTGGTATGACTAGAAAACTCCCTCCAACTCCTAATATTTTTCTACACTCACGTCTTACGACCCATGAACCTCATTCGAATACCACCCGCCCCACGAGCTATCGTATTTTGAATCCACTACGACTCTCCACAAGAATTTTCTCTCATGCACATAGCACCAAAGCCATTCCCCAAAAGAGTGCGATCAAATCAAGTTTTGGACCCCCAACCCTCCCTCACCAATCGGAGAGCAAACTTTGGACCAACTTACTAGGTGATTTGAAGCATAATTAAGAACAATTTGGGATAACCAAATGATCTAACCTGATGCTTATAGTAGACATGGTGTTGCATTAAACAAATGGAACGCAAACTCGTGACTGCTAATTTATGAGAAGAACGAAAGAAAGTAGATGAGGATATATAAAGGAGATACGGATTGGGATTTTGGAGAAAAAATACAAAGAGATGAGGAGTAGAGAAGATAGGGGATGAAGAAGAGAGGGGAGAGTCAAAGAAATTAGAAGAACCACCACCAGCAGGAGAGAGTGAGCACAAGCTTTACCAACAAGAGCATTACAGTAATTTTTAAATTCACATGTAATTTTTCATGAACCCTTATAAGAAAATTGACCAATCATCACCCATAGCACAACACAAATCTTAGTGTCAATTTTAAGAAATCCTGAAGACTTTTTATTGCCACTACTTGTAGTATTAGCACCTGATTTTTCGAACAGGTCCAAAAATGTAATCCCATACTCTATGAACAAATAATTATAAGCCACCGAATTTTGATGTGTCATCCAGATGCACCCTAATGCTTCCACAAGCTACATGTTATTTAAAAAACAAAATCTAACTTCGAATGACAGCAAGAATGGTGGCATTGTTTCTAAAATTTTAGATATTGTAGCCGATTTCACTCTTATCAACCCACTAATTCAGATTAACAACTTCTCAAGCTAATAAACGATAAATATCCTATCAATCAGTTCGCCTTGCAATTATTCAAAAAAAAAAAAAAAAACAATAACAACAATGAAAAACCAACCTCAAGCTAACGAAGCCATCAAGTTATACAATTATTCGTTTCTCAAGGAATTCAAATAACAAGGTATCTGGCATCCAGAATTCCAACTCCGTTCATTTCCCACATTTTCTCAGCAACCAAAGAGCAAAAAAATAAAAAAAAATCACAACCAAATCCAAAACGCTATAAGACCTCAGCCCAGACGAACCTCTGAGCGATAGCCGGCTCCACTGTTTCTGGTGCCCGTGGACGAAAGCATCAGCGAAATGGTACAGATCATGAGAACCGCCACACCGATCGACAACCTCCCCACCATTCCCTTCAAGCCTCCCGCTCCGCCTAGCTTCGCGTGCTGGCGATGATGCCCTAGCCTGAAACAACGATTTAATCGATTACTAAGCTCTGTTTGCTTCGATGGAAAAAACAAATTCTGGAAATGTATTGGAGAGAGTGAAGAGTAACGAACCTTCTCATTATTGTGAATGGATTTGGAAAGTGGTTTTCAAGATTCAGCTTCCTCTGTCTTCAACTGCTGCTACTTCTATTATTATCAGTGACTGAAGATAGAGAGAGAGAGAGAGAGAGAGAGAGAGAAGTGACTGGATGAATTTGACGTTCGGATTGGCGGTGGGTCATGGGTCGGACTGGTCCAGCAACCCATTTTTCATATAATTGGATTTGGATCCTTCAGTATTTTAAGAAATATGATACATATTACACCTTTTTGATTTATGGTCAATACTATATTATATATGTTGTAATGTTATTTAAATTTTTTAAATGAAATTACATTATTTACACCATTAAATATATATAAATAAACCAAAATCGTAATTATAAAATACTTCTTTCCATTTCAAGTCCTAATCCAAAAAATCCTTGTTTCGAAGCTCTGGTGTCGGTGAGAAGAAAAACGAAGGGAGAGCACAAACCGAAGGATTTGTTTCACCAGGGAGGGAGGCTTCACGCCTTCCCTTCCGGGTGTTGGTGTTTCCCTCAGCCTTTAGGGCTAGGGTAGTTTTTTGTTCTTCTTGGTTTGTTTCCAGGGGTGGATGGTCTCTTTCTCCAAGCTTTTGGGGACTGTTGGAGCTGTGTTCTTCTCGATTTTTGAACCGGTGGAGGTTGTTTTTGTGGTTCTTTGATTTTTTTTTCCGTTGTTTCTTAGTGCAAGCAGAGTTTTCTGGTGATGGGGCTTTCCGATGAGTTCAGTGGTGAGGAAAGACGGCGTGTGTTTGTGTGTTTTATAAGGTTTGTTTTGGATCGAAATGTTGGATCTAGATCTACGCTTCTCTCTCCATTATTGCACAATACCGGCCTCACCATTGGGTTCATCGGCGTCCTCCGAGTACTCCGATGTTCGGCGTGTCCCCCACCGCCCCCTCCACATCGGCGCGTAGCATGCACGCGTCAGGGATCTTCCTGGCGCGTGATGGCCACGCGCCACTCTCCTAGCTTCCACTACCACGTCAGACGGCGGTTCTCGGAGGATCGGGTGTTTTCCTGCTGGCGGCTCCTCCCTCCCCTCACCGAATCTCTGTTTGGGTGGTGTTTTTTCTGTTGTTTTGTTTTTGGTTTTCTTAGTTGCAGTTTTTCCGGCCACCTTCGTTTGTGGGGATGTTGTTTTGTCGGATGCTGTGTTCTTTAGTCAGATCTGCAAGCTGCCTGTTAGATGCTTGGATTTTATTGGAGTTTTTTTTTTCGCTTAATAGCGTAGATTAGCCATCTTTTTCAGTAGTGGTGCTTATTTGGTTAGGGTGGCTTCCAATGTTGGTTCTTATAATCTTTGGGTGTTTTTTAGGTAGTTTGCTCCCAAATCAGAAAATTAGTTCTAATTTTATGTTTAGGGAGTCATGGTATTCCTTAATAATGTAATTGGACCTTTGGGTCTTTGGCTTATTTTAATGAAAGCAGTACTCTTTCTTAAAAAAAAAAAAAAAAAAGGGTCTTAATCCAAAAAGTACATACCATTTGAATTAGATATTTTGCTTTAACTTCATTGAATACTCTAATTTTTATTTTTATTTTCACCTTTGTTAAAAGAAATTGAGAAAAGTACACATACTTTCCTTAAATTACCATCCAATTATGAATGCCCTTCATAAAATTATATAAAAAAATAAAAATAAAAATAAAAATAAAAATTATTTTATAAAAAATAAATAAATAAACGAAAAAAAAAGAAACCAAGGTTTGCATTTTTTTTTTTAGATTTTGTTTTATATAATTTTTAGTTTGGCCTCCCCCTTGGATTTTTATTTTTCTCTTTTTTTTTTTCAATCTTTAAAAAAATATTATTATTTTTTTTTTAGTTTTTTTTTTCTTTTTTTTTCAAATTTATAAGAATATATTTGTCTTATTGAAACTTTGTCGGGGTTATTAACTTTGTTTGGATTATTTTTGTCTTTATATTGGCTTTAGGGAGATATTGACATTTGTTTGTAGTTTAGGGGGAGACATTGACACAATTGGTAATTTGGAGTCACATTGACAATAAAGTAGTAGTTTGAGGAAAATATGTGTACTTCTTTTATTTTATTTTTTAAAAAAAAATGTAGGTTGCTTAAAACAAAAGAAAGAAGAAGAGGAGAAAGACATCCGGGGGCGGAACGCCGGAACCAGGATTTTTGGTGAAGAGGGAAGAATTTTTTATTTTTTTTATTGAGAAGACGGACTTGCATAAATACAAAAGTATGTAGATATTTAAAATCTTTATATATTTATGTTTGTGCATATTGATATTAAATAAAAGCATTGAAATCTTACATTTAATCTCATGGCATCACAAACACACGGTGGTATAAACAACTAGCAAAATAGTTTATTTAAAAAAAATAAAAATAAACTAGTAAAAAAAATAAACATAATCTATCTATAGAGTCAAATAAAAACGATACTTATGATCGTGGGCTTTTTCTCCTAACAATCCCTTAAAGCCCAAAATAACAATGCTATGAGTCGAGCCAAACAATGGTGAAATCAGAAATGATTAAACCATTTAACTTGTGATGCCAAAACAAATATCGTGAACCAAAATGACTGCAGAATAACCACTCAAAAAATTGATTGTTGGTTAGAAGTCACTTAGAATAACCATTCAAAGAACCCAAACCATTTAACTTTTTATTTCGCATCTTCAGAGTTCTAAACCAAAGTGAGTTTCTAATTAGAAGCCAACTAGAATATGGAAGGAAATTAAATGAATTGGGTATTTTAGATTTTTTGTGTTAAAATATGGTGCAAAACTAAAAAAAATAAGTTTAAAAGAGGACACAAATATTACTTTAGAGGACGAAATTATTTTTTGTTGGTATTTAAGAGGTATATATGAGTTATGTAATCCTAGCTATAAAAGGGGTCGGGAATAATCCTATTCCAACTCGAATTGGTGTAGCAATCTTAATTCAAATCTAATAAGAATTATTTGAATAATTTGGTCAACAGTCTAACTCCTAAACCAAATCAAACTCTAAAAACATAGTATAAGTGAAAGTAATAAACATACCTCTTTGCTTATAAATAGCATATACTCAAAGTATAAACCACATAAGACAGAAATATTTTAATAGCATATTTTTCTCTCAAGCATCGGAAAGTACAGTAAATACAGTAGCCCATGGATGATGCGGCATTGGTGGTATTGAGAGAAGCTATTGAGGGTGTGAACAGGGTGAAAGACCGTTTCAAACATGACGAGGCTGTTTACAAGCGCTTCTTGGATCTTATGAACATGGTTCGAGAGGGCCGGAAGGACATGAACCAAGTTTGTGAAGAGGTGGCTTTTCTCTTCGCCGATCACCGAGACTTGCTCCACTGGTTCTTTAGTTTTGTAGACGAGTCGGAAGACAATTCTTCTGCCAAGCCCGACGGTAAAAATATGCCGACTGTTAACCTTTCTTTTCCTTTTTTATTTACTGAGATTTCACTCGTAAAATTGTTTAATTTTACAGTCATAGCCGCGCATAACCCAAAAGAACCCGAGGACGTTGACCCGTAGATTGCGGATAGAGGCCGAGTATCTTGGGGCCCAAGTTCGACTTTTGCTGAGGATCACTCAGTTTTGGGCTTGAGAGTTGTGATGCCTTTCTGATTATTTATAGAATAATGTAATAGTGGTTTTATGTAAATAAAACTTATATAGTCTTTAGTTAAGATATATATATGTGAAATAAGGTATTTATTTATGGCGGGACATTACACATTGGGTCATATATACATGGCATGGAAGTATGGAACACTTCCAAGTCCCGGTGGCGGAGCCAGGAATCTATTTGACGAAATTAAAATAATAAAATATGATGATAAATAATTTTTTTCGTTCTTTTTATATACTATATTTTTATCATTCATGGTGTTTAATTTTAGTTTTGAGTTTGGTTTTTATAGTTCAATATCAGCTTAAATTTGAGGGTACATGAAAATGAATGTTTTGATTTAATTTGTAAGGGCATAATAGAGTTTAGGTTAAAAAATTACATGAATTTTTTTTTTTTTTTTTTTTTTTTTCAGACATTTAGGGGCGGGCTTTATCTCCGCCACTGCATCCAACCAAATCAATTTATATTAAAGTCAATCAATATGTACATGTGGCATTCCTTGTCATTATACTCCGTAATGTTTATCTATTTTATTAGGAAATATTAGATTTACAACACATTATAATAATTGCACAACACCTCACACTGGAGCCCACCTCATGTGAGGATTGTTGTTAGTTTTATGATGATGTAGTGTAATATTAATTCATTTTTTACGTGAGATTCCTTGAATGAAGGTTCTTTACTTAACCTACATGGTTTTTTTTTTTTTTTTTTAAAAAAATTATTTATTTTTGTATAGGTAGCAAATGAGCTTGACGGCAGATGGACAAAGAACTGGTTTTACAGAAGACGTCTAAAAGAAGAACATATAGATTGATTTGTGAGATTTGTACCAATATTCTTCGCTATATTAGTTGAAAGGATTTTACAATTTTACTGGATTGATATATTCTTCACAAGTTGAGTAGCATTTTTTTTTTTTTTCTAATTAAAAATGATAGGAGGGGTGATCAATTGTATAGCTACTTTACGTGGACGTGACCATGTAAGCACATATCCGATAAGAACTAATAACAGGAGCCTAAATGATAAGGAGCCTAAATGATGGGGGCTTAGAACATTACTAGCAGCTTCTCTACAATGGATCTGTTCCTAAATTTTAGGGAAAATTTAAGAAAGTCAAAAAATCATCCACAGCAGCTTTTCTACAATTATTTGTTCATAGGAATTTCACTCCAATTCAATTGTTTATTCTAAAATATATCTCTCTCTTACTTTATCTCTTTCTTTTCTTACTTTTAATTAAAGTAAAAATAACAAAATAATATTTGAATGATATAAGGAAAAATGAAGGAAGCTGCTGTGGGTGTTTTTGATAGGGAAGCAAAAATAGTTTTATTCCTACATTTAGGAAAATGAAGGAAATGGAAGCTGCTAGGAATGCTCTTAGACAATAGAAAACCGCATATGCATTCATTCAAGCTCACGGTTGAGTTATTGAGTCATAGCCTAATCTAGTAGGACATAAGTGGATCCAAGACATTGTGTATCATTTAGTTGTTGCATTTATGAGCAAGTTGAATCATTTTAGGGTCAAGATTATATTATACATTTAATAGTTATATGTTGTCGCATCATTTAAAATTTTTAAATGATATGACATTATGTACACACACCTTTAGATATGCAACAATAAAAGATTTTAAATTAGATATTTTACTTTGACTTCACGAAAACTTTCTTTTTTTCTTTTAGATTTAATGGTTTCATGTGCACCATAGATGATTTTTATTTTTTTTCATTGGGTCTTTTTTTTTTAAGGAAAATGCTATTTACACTACACCCATACAACAATGGTACAATAGCCCTCACATAGGGTGAGCCCCACAGTGTGGGTGTAGTACACCAATCAAATCCATTTTTTTAATAGATGACTTGACACTTGTTGATGTGGCAATTGATCGACAAATTATTAATTTTGATGGATGGTAAAATGACACGATGACTGTTTAAAATCTGAACAAAATCTAAAGACTTTATTCTTAAAATTGAAAGGACTAAATCAAGTTAAATATGATTTTTTTCCAAAAATCTTTGCATTGCTTTAAAAATTAAAAAAGAAAAAGAAAAAGAAAAAAGATCATCTGTTTTCCAAGACGCGCAAGTAGAGAAAAAAACAGAAACCGCGTTTTGGGTAGACCCGACTCTATTGGGTCCATTTTGTCAGATCTATAAATAGAAGCCTCGGTAGTCTGCTGTCCTCTACGCTTGTCGGTGAACGTAAACAGTGTCTGTCATGGAAAGAGCAGGGTTGAGCGAAGCCATCCGCTTCATAAACGAGGTGCGCATCCGCTTCCACCATGAGGAAGGTGTCTACAAGTGCTTCTTGGATGTCGTCAATATGCATCGAAAGGGGTTTGTGGACCTGAACTACGTTCGTGTTAAGGTCGGTGCTCTTTTTGAGGACCATCCGGACTTGCTTGATCGGTTCTTGAGCTTTGCGTCGGATTCCAATAATGGGAAGAAGGAGAAGGAGAACAAGTCTCTTGCCTCTATGGTCGAGGTGCTGGAGAAACATGGCTTAAAGGGTGCGTACGACCGAGGGCGGTTCTTGTTCAAGAAGATCGCCGGCGTTTTGGGTCGATCTGAATACGTCGAGTTCTTGACCCACTGTCGCCGTTACGGTTCTGGAGAGATTGATAGGGGTGACCTGAACCGTCTGGTTGCCGGTGTTCTTGGCGGCCTTCCAGGGCTTTTGGACGAGTTTTATGCTTTCTTGGAAGGTGACAAGTCACTGGGTCTGGGTACAACTACAAAGAAGAGAAAAAGGTCGGAAGATTACTTACCCGACAAGCCAAAGTTCTCAAATTGTCGACGAGGCCGGACACCAAATCTTCAAGATGATTATGAAGATAAAAGATACGAGATTGATATGTTGTTGGCGTCGATGACTTCGGCAACGGAGGCTGCGGAGAAGCTGTTGAATGAGAATAATGGAGCTAATCCAGAGAATCCAATCCGTATTGGAGAGTGTTTGAGTGCTATGAATTTGAGATGCATTGAGAAAATATATGGCGACCGAGGGAGTGAGATTGTTCACGTCCTACGTGAGAGTCCAAGAGATGCCTTGCCTGTAATTGTACCTCGGCTACAGCAAAAGCTAGAGGAAGTGAAGGAGTGGGCAACGTCGTTTTCATTCAAGAACTATATATGCTCAAGAAATTGATCAAGTTGTAGAAATTAATTAGTATTGTATCTTTTTTTTTTATATTGTATCTGGCTAACGGCCATGTTATGTATCTCTTTATATATATATAAATATTTTTTTTTTTTATGAATATTGGTTTCTGGTGAGCTGTGACTGTGAATATGATCAATCTGCTTCCTCTTATGTCATGCTATTGCTAACCAATGTAATGTAAAAATCAAAACATCGATCTGCCACGTACGTCTAAGAAGATAGCTGAAGCACATGGAAAAAAAATATAAGAATCAAATATATGCTATTACATTTTTTTTGGGGTAAGTAGCTAGGTTATTACATATTCATGTATGCTAACGGCAAGCTAAGCCTAACAATTAACCATGGTCAAAGACAATCAAGCTGGTAACTGGAGCTTCTCATTGTTCTTCCAGCTGCAAGACATTAAGAAGGGATCACCATTTTATGTTATAAATAGCGCATATATATGTTTGAAAAGCTTTAGCAGGATTAAAACATTTACCTCTGAAAGTAATAGTAGAAAAAATCAGCATAGAGCAGTGTCTGGATAAGCCCTGATATCCAAGCTGCAAGAGTCCTCAGAACCAGACAAGAAAAAGAAAGGAAAAGGTCAGAATAGGGTAGAGAAGTTGACAACCAGGTGCAACGAAATTCCCAAAGAATGCATGTGTTCATGCATCGCATACACTAAGGCACACACATGTATTTCCACAAGATATGTACACACACGAAAAGAGAGAGAGAGAGAGAGAGAGAGACATACTTATCCATTGGACATAGTCATCCTCAGTAATGTAGCGATAAATCCAGTTCAATATGTACAATGCTCGATACGCGCTGCAGTAAGGTAAGCAAACTTGATTAAAACACATTTCAGGTTTCAACCATCGAATGGCAGCAGTTTAGACAAGGGGCAAAAATTTCCTACAAACTGGTTTGTACAACCCACATATAAAATTGACAAGTGTCCTTTACCAAGTGAGAAACACATGCTTTAATAGCATGTGCTTCTCACATGCTTTTTTAATAATATTAATAAAAACGTGTTTCTCACATGTTTAAACGATACATGTTACTCTTATATGTGGGTTGTATAAAATTTTTGCAAACCAATTTGTAAGAAATTTTTGTCCTTAGACAAGAACAAATAGAAATATCATGTGATGTCAGCTAAATGGCAATTCAAAAAGGCTTGAGTTACTGCAATTCATTCCTGCAAGTTTCAGTCATCTTTTCCACACACAGCATGTTTTTTGACCTTTACCAGTTAGTACTTGCTCCTGGGCCCCCGGCCAAGAGGAAGCCGGAAAGTAGGTAAAAACATGAAAAAACACATCACAGTCCGATTATCTGATTTGAGTCTACACATCATTCCTGGGTACATATCATATTAATGCATATACATGCAAGAAATACAAATACAGTTTTCAATTGATCAGATCACATAAATATCTGTATTTAATTGAATATATTGTCTAAAATCTAAATGACCTTGTCAAACAAGTCAGTATTTCACTAACCACAGCGGAAAGCTAAAATCCAAGCAGATAGATCCA
Organism: Alnus rubra; assembly: GCA_028654335.1. Classification (NCBI taxonomy): domain Eukaryota; kingdom Viridiplantae; phylum Streptophyta; class Magnoliopsida; order Fagales; family Betulaceae; genus Alnus; species Alnus rubra. Next base: position 998,407 of record JAJPGS010000243.1, read on the forward strand.
AGCAATGAGAATAGAAAGGAATCAACAAGGATGAATTTTACAACAGTTATGAGGTATCTGGTTACTCCAATTATCTCCACAAGTTCTGTTAAGCATGAGCTTAGAAGGATAGACATAAAAGTCCAGCTTGTAAAATGATTGCTTCTCTTTTCTTATTTTCAAAGGACCAGATACGTAGTACATATATTGAAATGTTCTATTGGTTGAATTAAGTTTTTAACACATTACAAGGAATATATCACCTACTGATGTATTGGTATCTTAAAATAAAACGTTTTTCTTACGCTAATCCAGTGCTAAAACCAATCATTCTTCTCGCCAAATTAGTATAACTTTAAAACAAGAAAGAACATTTGGAAAAGGAAAGATTCATAAGAAATAGAAGATCTGGAAGATTGCTACAAATTTACCATAAGGTCTATTATCCATAAATTCAAGGTTTTATTTTTATTTTTTCATGCCATAGCAATATTTTGTAACGAAAACACCGTCCGAAAAATTTCATGTGTCAAGGAATCTTACTTTTACAAGGTAATTTGACTTACCTACCCAATTTGGGCCTTACCAGGAATAGGCTTAGGATAGATATGTTAAGTGTGTATATTGTAGCAGATAATCCTATATGGGAGCTCAACTTAGGGTTGTTAAAAAGGCACCAGATTTTGGAGTTAAAAGAGATTATAAGATAAGTTGCTCAGTTTTTTTTTTTTTTTCTTTTCATTAGGGGTTCCTTGTATACTTCCTGTGTACTTTGGGTTGCGCCCCTTTGCGCCTTTTTTAATATATTTTACTTATCAAAAAAAAGTTGCTCAGTTTTCACCCCTACTTTATCCTCTTTCTTTCTCACTTAACCCTGACTGTTGGATTGATATCTTCTATCTTCCTCGCTCCTTTTAATCTTATCTTATTTCTCTCTTTAAAGTAGTTGTAGCCTCATTCAGGTTACATCACCCGTCTACCTGCTTTCTTTTGCCATGCTAATCACTAAGCAGTTCATATTCAACTCATAAATACCAGATTTAAGAGCAGCTGTAAAAACATATTTATAATCACTTCAACTGAAGGAACTGAAAAGGAGAAGAAGATCAAAGTAACAGAAAGTCAAAGAAATTTTTCATACATTGATGGCCTGCAAACAATACTAAAAGTTAAGCAAGAGTAAGGAACAATAGTATATCAAGGTTGAATGCCATTATAAAACTATAAAACTCTAAAATCACTATCCGTCAACAGATTGACAATCCCAGGCACCCAAAACAAGGCCTACTTCCTTTATATATTGTTCCTCACTATGCCCTCCCCTTAAGAATGTATTTAGGGGGTTTGGGCAAACCATAAAACCAGGCTAGCCATAAATAGTATATTAGGTTTCAAATCTTTTGTTTTTGTCAAATTTTATACATTATAGAACTGTTTTGTAATTTCCCACTTCTGTATTTGTAATTATTATATACATGTTGCCATAAAAAAACTAAAACAGAACAAAGAATGGTTTTGACAACTTGGACATTAACAAAAACTAGTTCAAAATCGACTAGTTTTTATTTAGAAAATATATATCAGGTTTTGATCAGTATTATGGTTTGCCACAGAACCCCTTTAAGAATTCCCTATGGTTTCTCCTTTAAAAGTGCCCAATGTCCCTATCCACATGAATAATCTAAACTTAAAGATATCTTCAAAAGTGTTTCAAGTATTCCATAAAGTTAACTTTGCATTCTTCATTTAACAAAAAGTTTTTAAATTATACTCAACCCAAAGTAAAGTTTTTAGATTTTCTACTATTACTAGATCTGTGCAAAAAACCACCCGACCTGCACTAGTTAGCATGACCCAAACAGTTTTATGAGTATGGCGGTTTCAACGAGGTTCCAAAATACATATTACCCGATGGGTCAATTTGGTGTTCGGTTCTATAATTCCTAACCAATTTGACACTGACCCAAACCGATAAAGTACATACATATGTACACACATACACACATGAAATTGACGTGGCAATTTTTCAGTGGGCTGGGCAGATTCATAGTTACATATGAACCAGCACACATGTGATATACAACCCAAATAAACCTAGCCACCAGCGTAATTTGATTGGTAAAAATAATGCAAGAAACTATTTTGCAAGACATGATGAACCAAACACAATCACGCACCAAAGAGAAGAAACAAAAGAAAGAGAAAATATATTCAAGTGCAATTCCAAAAAAAAAATCTAGTATACTATGAAGCCTATAGACAGAAAAAGCAAGAAAGACAAATGCAAGCATGATATACCATAGACCACACACAAATTTCCAAATTTTATGGCGATAAGACATCCATGTACAATGATGCAAAGAGAAACAGGTGAAACTAAACAACAATTTAACTATGATGGGAACACAAAACTTAGGATTCCAAGTAACGGCATCCAATTAGTTTCTTGGTAATTGCATAAATCAGTAAAAAAAAAAAAAAAGATTAAGAAAATAATAAATTAATTGAGAATAGCAGATATTCTCCAGTCAAGTAATCAATAACATTTTCTCCCCTGAAACAATAAGATGGAAGGTGAAAATAGCATATTACCCAAGGAGGAAAACATATTGTCCAGTCAGGTTGTCAATATTTCTTGTCCTTTGCAACAATACCAGCTGGGGCACTATAGCAACAGCCTCCAAATATAGCGAAAAAGTCCATATTACCTGCTCAATTACATTTATTGTAAGCACATAGGATATCTAAAATATGGTGAAAAGTACCCCTATCATTTTCTCAATCTAGAAGTTAAATAGAAACATCAATATTGTACATAGTTTCTAATAAGATGGGCACAAATATCAGATTCTAGATTCAAGACCTTGTAAACTTTGTAATTGAGATACCTCTTTAAAGGTGAATTTCTCATGTATAAGTAATGCCAAAAGCAAGCAAGGCAACACAAGGAAAACATGCCGAAAAGTGTCTTGGTCCTTATCATAAGATCTGCGTACTATTTTGTGGCGCCTTATATACCAAACAATCGAGAAAGAGCTCCCCAAGAATATTAACTTCATTATGGTATTATAAAGCGAGATGAAATGGGTAAATATATCCAAATAGCGAGCAGCAAAAACAAGAGCATAGAGTTCTTGTGTCTTCAAGGAAATGCCTGCATAAAATGCAGCTTGTCAAAATTCATTCATAGACTACTACCTTTCTAAGAGAAAGTATAACATGTTTTTTTTTTGATAAGTCTAAGAGAAAGTATAACATGTGATAGACATCAACCAAAGAACACCTAGTAATAATACTAGACGACATATAAATCATAGCATGCACAGCCAAATAAGATTGAAATTGAAGTGAAGACAAGAGGATGTAAGATTCAACTAATTATCTACATATAGACAACTTTACATACACTATTTCTCATAAACACGTATATTGGCGAGCAGATACTATGAAAAATATTGTTCTTTGATGGATGCCATATACCTGAGATGTCAAGACCCCTTAAAAAAACAAATTAAGAAAGTCAACAGGAAAGAAATGAGAAAGAGATTTTAATTAGAAGATGTTGCATGTGATGCATGCACGAGCATTTCAGTAAACATATAAGGCTTAAAAATGTAAGAAAAACTGGAGAAAGAAATCCTAAGTTATGATTTCCTTATTTTGACATGATAGATATCTCAACTACAGAGTCAAGGTACAAAATCTTCACCTGGAAAATTGACAAATATAAGGAAGGCTTATATTTGTAAGCACATAGCCATTTGTCAGTCACTTTGACCTTCCTCTTACCCATAAAATCCAGCCTGAACTGATTCATTTATATTATCCTTGGTTCTAACATAACCAAAACATCTCATTCATAAAAACAAAAAACAAAAAAAATAAAAACCAAATAATCTCAACAGACATTCTGCCATCATGTCCTCAAATTTGTGCTACCACCGGCATCAGCAAAACCCCTTAATTTGGTATGATCATTTGACAGTTCTGCAACTCAGCCAAAGCTTAAAGCACTTCTAATAAGGCAAGGCACCAGTGCACTTAATCCTACCATATAGTAGAAATTTTATTTATTTAAATAATTAACTAATTAATTTGGCATGATCATTTCTAATCTTTCCAATCATCTCCTGTAAAAACCATCCTCTAAGTGTGTTACTTTAGAGTTAATTTAGTCACATGATTGTGGCATTTCCATACCATCAAGTGTTGTTTGCATAATCACTTCATTATTGAATTTTTCCCTCCAATTTTCCCACCAATTTGATATATGTTTATGAATTACATGACAACTCAAAAACACCTCTTGATTTCACCCAATACCTTTTGATTTTGCAACCAACCACCAATTAGATCCCCTTACCCCTTGGCCCATTGCCCTATTAATTAATAATCCAAGATGAAACATTGTAGACCTCATCTGCCTGTCCCAATTCACATAAGCCACCGACTTTTTACGACTCAGTATAAAATAAATTGCATTATTTAAGACACAAAAAAGTACATTTTACTCTGTCTTAATCCTATTCATGCTAAACCTCACTTCTAAAGCTTCTCTGTTAATCATAATGTAGCATTAATATAGTCACGTTTCTTGTCCTAACTTATAAAGTAGCTCTTTTTAGTCCACTCAACTATAGCTATTTTTTCAGGCAAAAACCTTCAACAATGGATACCCTCTTGGATATGCCAAGTGAAATCCATATTTGGTGATTAGAGATAAAGTACTGACCTGCTAGCTTAGTCATTTTTTATATCGGTCTTGTATCTCTCTAATCCAATTGTTCTCTAAACTAGTAACTACTCCATTGAGCGTGTTTGGTCATGAAAATATATGTAGAATTTTTTACATTGTTCGAAACCACCATTAAACATGCATTCGTGAACACCCATTTCCATCAAATGACAGCATCTACTTCTCATGTACCCGAAAACAAAATCAGTCAAAATTCAGCAAACCCATCAAACAGAATCAACTAACCTACACCACCTCCCCCCCCCCCTCCCCCCCCAAAAATAAATAAATAAATAAATAAAAATAAAAAGAAAGAAAGAATCATCTAAGACGCAATAGCTTGTAATGAAACAATTCTAAATCTACAGAATTCCACAGATGACAATGTGTTACAGTGCCATAATTTCAATTGCCTCCAATCTCCTATCTTATACTTAAAATTGCCATAACAACACAACCTCAAGCTCTCTTAGTTGCTGAGAAAATGTGGCAAATCATAGGAAATCAAAACTCATAGTTCAGATATTCGGCCATTCGAACCCGAGGAAACAAGTCAACCCAGCTCAACTGAGCCCAGTCCAACTATTTGGCTCAGTTGAAATGAACAAATTCCTCCCGCAGAGAAACTAAAACAACATAAAATATTTTGCATTCAACTCAAATTTCCCTTCCATTTTCTCCATTTTTTTCTCAGCTACCAAACACCGAACATAACTTAGAAAGCCTAACTCGCGGTTATACATACACACATATGCATATATACATTTATATACAAATGTAGATATTAACATCAACCATAATTGGAACAGAAACTGGATATAGAGCGAGAGAGATTAGGAACCAGCGCAGGATTTGATTGTGTGGATCTTGAGGAGCAAAACGACGACGCTGACCAAATGGGTCATGTCTCCAGCTAATCTGAATAAATTCATCTTTCCCTTTTCCCTCTCTCTCTCTCTTCTTTGCTTTTCCTTTGTTCCTTTTGCTAAATTATATATATGTGCGTTTGGATCAAGGGAAAAATGCGCTATCTCGGAAAATTTTATACGGAACTTTCTCAGATCTCTGATTGATCCAGCAACGTACAGAGAGAAGAGAGACTTTTTTCGCTCGAGTTTATTTTATTTATTTCTTTTCTTTTTCGTTTGCTCAGTTTTATGTTCCCAGTAACGTGGGAGAGTTGCGATTGCGTATCCTTCCGCATTATATTGGTCGAGATTTGAAATTTTGAATTATATGACTAATTAATTAATTAATTAATTATATGATTTAATTAGTTACATGTACAAACTTTTTCTTCACTTTTTTTTGGTTGATGTTGAAATATTTTTTATTTACAAGTTAATTATAATGAAATATTAGGATTGTGATCAAATTATGGAGATTTAATTACCATACTAATTGGTATTTATATTTTATTCTAAACTTTGTAAATAGAGACATTTGTATTGTAGACAAATAAATTAATGAGTACAATGTAATCATTAGGTCTAATTCACAGTGGTGGACATGACTATTTAATACCGAACCACTCGTAAATTCTGTGTGTCTCTTCTCTCTAATGCTTCTTCTGTTATTCCCTTTTTTTTTCTTTTTTCTTTTTTTTTGCATTTTAGACTTCTACACAAATCTGAACAGAAAAAATATATAGAGAAATTCTTAAAAAAAATTAAAATGCTAAATTAGATGTAGATGATTTGGAAAAGTATGCAATTAAAAAAGAAAAATTTTAAAAGTGATTTTTTTAAACTAAAATAAAGAATAAATTTGTTGAGCCAGATGTGAATACTCTAATATGTTTGAAAGTGCGGTTAATTTTTGCTTATTAATATATTAGGGTTTCGTTTGTTAATTTTTTTGGTTAAAATATTAATAAAAAAATCAAAATACTCTTAAAAATGCAAAACAATTTTGACATCTATGTCACATCAAAATACTATTTTAAACAAAATAAAAAATAAGAAAACAAAGTCTATAAGTTTTTGTTATTTGACCTGAAACGATCAAACATAGAGGGTGTGAATTATAGACTAATTCAATTGAATTTCACAAAATTATGGTAATTATTGGATACGAAGATTATGGTCGACAACTAAACATTTATCAAATAAGGAGTAGTGGGAGTTATTGTGGGAGATGATTGATAAAATAGGGATATCATGAATATCAGTAGATATATTATATGCATGCATGGTTTATTTCATAAAAGTAATGTCATTTGATGACGACATGATGCATGAACCATGATCAATCTCAAAGCATGACTGATTTTTGTCAATTTTATATTGGATTTCTTACACCTTTATATATATATAGTTTTCAGATATGCTTGCCTACATGGCCATTGCTTACATAAATTTTTTTTGAATAAAATTTCGGACTTCATTGACTTGAAGAAATTGAGTAGAAAACTTCTACATATCCGGAGTATGGGACTCTAACAATACAATATTTTGGATACCTTCAAGAATACAATCTATTCAAATATGTTCTGTCCATTGTTTGACGGCCTCTTTGGCAAGACTGTGTGCCGCAAAATTAACCTCCCTTTTAGTATGACATGTAATATATTATTCCTTTTTGGTTGTGGCCTTTATATCACATTTACGGTATTTACTATGTTTATTATTTTTTCAATAAACATATACGGCATTATGGATATTTCCATTAATTTAGATTACCGTAAATATGGAATCGGTATTATGGTTATTTCTATTAATTTAGATTACCGTAAATATGGAATTGGTTAATTGATTTTAAAATCAATTAACGATATTGTTTCCTTGATGGAAGGAAACAAATACGGTGTTTACCATTTTGAGGGTCCCTAACCTAGCCTATAAATAGAGTGCCTGTGTACACCATCAGTACAGCCATCAAGCAATAGGCATAGGTTAGAAGATCCCTCAAATAATCTTTCTTGTTCTTCAGATGGATCGTGAAGACGCTTGAACAAACATGGCTAGAGGTAAGCCTGAATCCTGTTTATTCGTTTTCCGCTGCGCATGTTAGATTAAATAATATGTTGATTATTTCTAACATGTGGTATCAGAGCCAGCCTCTATGCTATTTTGCTTAGCATATAATTTTACTATGTGTTATCAATATTGAATCAAGTATTTTTATTTGTTATCAATATTGAATCAAGTATATTCTATTTGGTATTGTTCACTTCTGTTTGTCAATATTGTTTGAGCAATATTTTGTCTTTTGTGACATGATAGAAACGCATTAGCGATTATTTTGTGAATATTTGTTGTTCACGTACTGTTTGTGAAAACCCATAAATTTGATAAAACTATTTTTTGTTTTATCACTATTCTGTGTATTATGATATACTGCCTAATTTTGAGTTGTTGTAATTTTGATATGGGTATTTTCATAAAGGGGTGGCGGCTAGGGTTCCATTTTTTAGGGTTTTCAACCCATCTGGAACATTACGGGTCGGGTTGGTTGGTGACTGGATAGGGTTTCGACCCATTAAAGTTTCTGGGTTGGATATATTTTTCGGGTAGGGTTTTATTTTTTAAAACCCATGCGATTTTTGGGCCATTTAAGTGGGCTGACCTAGTTTGGGTCAGCACTATACATAGACTCAGAGGCCTGACCCAATTAAGTGGGTTGACCCAATTGCCCAAATACAGTAGCCCATTTGGAGTCTTGTGACCCAGAAGCCCAACCCAATATAGTAGCCCAATACAGATACCCAACCCAAATTAAGTGGGTTAACCCAATTGGGTCAGCCCAATACAGCAACCCTTTTCAGTAACCCATCAAGTTCTTTTTAAAAGCGTAATATAGGCTTATGTGGGGTTTAGAACTTGGGTCGACCAAGTGTAAAGGGCTTAAGGCCACTTACTAAATCATTGGGTCATGTGTTTTATTATGTCTTCATATTGCAGTTTTATTCAACTTATTATTTACAGTATTGTATTTTAAGATTATTGTTTCTTTAATACATATATTGAGGAATATATTTTAATTGTTGAATTTATATTGTTATATATAAATTGTTTGATGCCTAGAGACCTAGGAATAATTAACAATACCATATATGCTGGTGTGTTTACAGTAATATCTAAGAATGCAATGTCGGGGAAAGTTCTGGCAAGGAAAGTTTTGGGATTTAAGTGTGTCCGGTGTGACCCCCCTCACTTTCCTGTGAGCTCATCTGCTTGCACCTTGGAAAATGCTGTTTACCCCATTTAAGTATTGGTTTGTTATATTCCTGGGGCTATTAAGGGGGCATCTATAAAGTTGTTAGATGTTAATGAAGTAGCAATTATCATGATAATTTTGGGAGAGCCACAGCATCCCAATTTTGAATGACAATTGCGTCAAGATTACACACAGTAATTATCATTATGATTTTGGGGAGCCACAGCATCCCGTTTTTTAATGATAATTACATTAGGATTACACATAAGAACATCATAAAGAATTTTATTAGATGTTCATAAACTGCAGAGTGATTATTATGATTTTGGGAGAGCCACAGCATCTCGATTTTATAATAATTGCATAAAGATCGTACACGTGAACTTCATATAGAAAAATTAACATCGTCTTGTAATTAATTCATAAATTTAATTACTTATCCCCGCAGGGAAGTTTTTATTTTTTATGACTTAATTAGAATAAGATAACAAATTTAGTTTTAAAAGTAAAATTTCTTTCGGTTGCCCACAGGTACGGAGAATTTTATTTTTTAATATTTAAATTTGCCTTAGTCTTATTGATAAAGAGTAAATTTCATGCGTGATGCAACCTTTGCCCACAGGTAGGTTGAAATTTACTATTTACTATTTAAATTGGCATTGGCTGATTTAAAATAAAGTTACTTCATAGCATTAAAGTATTCATTTTCTTGGTTACTGCAGCTATTCATATTACTCTATTTTGGTAGTTTTATATTTCAATACTTTATGGTAATATTTTTCTGACTGGAAAAAGATTAATATACTTTTTCATTTGAGTGTTTCTAATTCCATTATGGGAATGAAGGATATTGTAGTTTAGCTTAAGTCCCTAAAGATTGAGATTTTTTAAGTCAGTATTGGTCATTTTATTTTTGAATTTTCTCTTCTAAGTGTAAAATTTTATCTTGTAACACACGTAAGAATAAATTGTTAGTAAATAAACTTCTAACCATGTGTGTTCAAGGATATGAGAGAATTCATAAAGTGTTCACATGATTACTCATGTCAAGGGAATGACCAATAAATGCAATCATGTCCAACACTTAAAGCATGAGAATAAAGTGCCAATAAAGTATTATGGCAATCAAGATACATAATTCTCATGCAATAAGGAAAATTAAGGGCATATAAAGAAAGATTGCATGAAGTATAAGAAATGACTTAAAATAAAGATAATCTCCATATCTAGTATGTCGTGAATCTCTTTTAGTGACTCAATCAAATATATTGTGGATTGATTATGGTTTAACAATCCACATTGTCAACACAAATGCAGAGTCCTTTTTAAAATGGATAACACGTGTTTATAATTTGAGCTTGTTGGGATCTATAAGTTAATTTTAAAATTCAGTTATAATGATTTATATTCCATAATCTTTTTGAAATCTATTTTCTAGTTTGGCCAATTAAAAATTTCAATTTTATTTTAAACTTGAAGTTTTTCTTATCTTTGGTGGAATATTGGTTGGGGTTTATTTAAAGTCTATTTAAAATTGACCTACGTCCCAATTTTTGAAACAAAATTATTTGTTTATTTCTACATAGTGATGTTGACGTAAAGTAGAGTCTTTGAGAATTTAAAATGCTCTGGTTATGGCTTTGGAGATTGAAATATATCTCCATACAGTAAATAAAAGTCGGTAATTTACTGACTTTGGTTCTTGTGTGGGCTGCATAAGGGAAAGCATACCAACAAGACCACTAGAGGTGCCAAAGAGAGCATTTTGAGATTCTTGAGATCATGTACATTGAAAGGTGTTGACCTTTTCATACTCACTGCCTAAATGGTCAGAGATATTTTTTTATCCCTTTTAGTGATGACCATATAAAGTTTATGTATCTCTATCTTCTAAATATTAAAGCTGAGGTATTGAATGCTTTCAATACCTATAAGGAAGAAGAAGAGAAACAATATGAAGATCAGAAGATCTAATGTAGGCATAGAGTATTAAGGTAGGTACACACAAAAGGAAATGATTAGTAATACTAATCTGTTATTACCCTTATAGAGTAAAGCTTTGAAGACCGTTGTGTATATGTTAAACAGGATTCCATCTAAGGTTGTCCTTAAGACACCTTTTAAAGTATGAAATAGATGGAAGCTTAGTTTAAATTATTTACACATATGGGGTTGCCTTGCTAAAGAGAGGATTTATAATCCTCGCCTTAGGAAATTAGATTCAAGGACAACTAGTGGATCTTTTTATAAGCTATCTAGTAAACTTTAAAGGGTTTTAATGTTTTATTATCCTTCATATAATCCTAGAGTTGTTGATTGTAAAATTTCTAGAGGATGCAGAACCTAGTGGGAGTGCTCATTCACACAAATTGAAATTTGAGAAAGCACTAGAGTTGGCCAAATCTCCTCCTCATAGAGGATGATTGATTGTATTCAGGAAAAATCAGATTGATTATCCTGAGCCACAATCATTTCTAGGACAACCAACTCATACAGAATAGGTTCAAAAGTCTATTCTCCAATTGCAAAAATGCAGAGGAAGTAGAATTAAGAAAATCCTATAGAATAAGGAGATCAACAATTCTTAGTGATCATGTTGTATATCTCCCAGAGTCTAATATTAACATTGGACATAAAGATGATCCAAATTTGTTTTCACATGCTATGAGTGGAGAAAACTCCACATTGAGATTCAATGCCATGAAGTGAGAGTTAAGTCCATGGCTGAAGGGTCGAGCTAGGCTCGTAGCCAATGGTTTTACTCATAAGGAAGGCATTGATTATCGTGAAACATTCTCTCAGTGTCTAAGGATGGTTCATCAAGATGATCATAGCATTAGTAGCTTATTTTTTGATCTAGAGCTACATCAAATGGATGCGAAAACAACTTTTCTAAATGAGGATCTTAAAGACGAGGTTTACATGAAACAATCAAAAGGTTTTATAAATAACAGTCAGAAAGCTTGCAAATTAAAGAATTCTATTTATGGGCTATGATAGATCTCTCATCGGTGATATACTTTTTACAAGGTAATTGAAAACCTTGATTAGTATATATACCTTAAGGTCAGTGGGAGTACAGTAATCTTTCTAGTCCTATATGTAGATATTATTTTTGCAAGTGGTGATTTAGGTTTGCTACATAAAGTTCACAAAACTTTGAAATGAAGGATTTGTGTGAAATCTTTTATGTCTTTTGACATAGAGATTCACAGAGACATAAAGAATATTAACATTGTCTCGGAAGGCCTACATTGAAAAAAGTTTTGGGAAGATTTAGAATGAAGGATTATGCACCTTCAGTAGCAATTAAGAGGGATCAATTAAATACAGATTAATGTCCCAAAAGGTATTGGAATAAGGGCAGATGAAAAGTTTTAAGTGTCTGCATTATACATAACCATATGACTGATAATAAGTATATTGAGTCAATAAAGTGCTGCAAATAAAGTCTTGCGATATATGCAAGGAACCAAGAAGTACAACTTAACCTAAGGATACACTTTCCATTTGAAGGTGGTTAGTTGTTCAGATTTGAGTTTTGCTGATTGTGTAGATAGTAGAAAGTCTACTTTAGGGTATATATCTTTTTATTGAGAGATATATCTTAAAGATGCAGTATGCAGACTATGGTTGCTACATCTACCAAGAAAGCTAAAATTCTAGCATGCTATGAATTTAGTACACATGCATGATGGTTGAGACATTTTGTTGAAAGTCTCAATATTGTCGATTTTTACAGTTAGACCATAAAGATACTCTGCGGTAATTCTACTATAATCTTCTTTTATAAGAATAAAGAGTAGAAGCAGAAGTAAATCGACATCAAGTATCTCAGTACGAGAGATAACATTAAGAGACATAAAGGGTCTATTGAGCATATAAGTACTGAATTAATGATTGCGGATCCCATGACTTAAAGTTTACCGGTAAAGAAAGAATAAAGTCATGCGGAATATATGAGACTCATTAATTCATTTTCGCTTGGTTTGTCTCTTTTTGGTCTATAGACATAAAGTTATTGTAATAAAGATTTTTTGTGCACATTTGTTATTTTATCCATAAGGATAAATAAAGTTGGACCCGAATGACTTATAGGAAGTTCATTCATAAAGCTTGATTATCCATAAGGTACTCATGTAAGGAGTGTTTTACATCGTGATACATGGAAGGGACGACCTAATTTTATAATGGTTTTACCGCCATGATTCGTGTGAAACATTTCTTAACTGAGTTGGAGGATTCCATAAAAGATTGGCCAAAACTAAAGAACCTAATACCATATGGTCATGTGTTATAAAGTCCAAGTGGGAGAATGTAATATATTATTCCTTTTTGGTTGTGGCCTTTATATCACATTTACAGTATTTACTATGTTTATTATTTTTTCAATAAACATATACGGCATTATGGATATTTCCATTAATTTAGATTACCGTAAATATGGAATCGGTATTATGGTTATTTCTATTAATTTAGATTACCGTAAATATGGAATCGGTTAATTGATTTTAAAATCAATTAACGATATTGTTTCCTTGATGGAAGGAAACAAATACGGTGTTTACCATTTTGAGGGTCCTTAACCTAGCCTATAAATAGAGTGCCTGTGTACACCATCAGTACAGCCATCAAGCAATAGGCATAGGTTAGAAGATCTCTCAAATAATCTTTCTTGTTCTTCAGATGGATCGTGAAGACGCTTGAACAAACATGGCTAGAGGTAAGCCTGAATCCTGTTTATTCGTTTTCCGCTGCGCATGTTAGATTAAATAATATGTTGATTATTTCTAACATGACATACTTGCCAACGACTACAATTAGTAAGTACCCTTTTGCATCCTTGACTATTTGTTCATATATATTCCAATTGGGTTCAACTTTATTCATAGTATTTACCACCTGCAAATAATCTCCTCCTCGATCCCCACATGCCTATGCATGATTTGTCGACCAGAACAATGGGTTGACAAATGAAAACACAAAACATCGTCAAACTAGAGGAGAGAGGTGCCACAGGCTTCAGCCAACACCTTAATTGCTTGCCTTAGAACACTTCCTCTCTAACCTATATATGCGGTGCTGGTGCTTACGCCGTCACCGTCAACGTCTCCTCTGCCACCGCCATCGCTACCCCGCTTGACATTCTCTTTTCTTTATCGCTTAGCCCCTCGATCTCCTCTGTAATGGAAAGTAGGCGTTAACTAGCTACTTACTACGTACGTGGCAATTTTGAAACCTTAGATTTTTCTATATAAATAATAGCCATGAAATGGCTCGAAACGGATGAGTAGTGGACAAACTTGCATGGAAGCATATTCGAAAGGAGCAGCCTTCGTGACAGACCAGCAATCAAAATCAGCCAGAAAAATGGCTTTTGCATTAATGTAGCCCGGCCATGACACTTTTTATCCAGCATCTGGTGAGGTATGATCGATGGTTCTAATGCTTTACCTTGTTGCTTTTTTACGTACCTTCTTTAAGGGATCTTAATTTATGCTTCTTTTGAGTACTTCATTTTGACGCAGCACTAGTATATCATCATGTTACTCATATTGAATTATATTGAGAAACTGATCGGTCAATGATCATGTACCTGATATTATATTGAGAATTGGCCAGCATATGGCCATATCTCCGAAACACCTCTTGTTAAGTAGTCGATCAAATTAACCATAACGAACAACCAAAACAAGACTATGAGCTTTGTAACAAGTTATCAAGTAATTGATTGTCCAATACAAAACGAGTGAGACCATCGCTCACATAAATAAAATCCATTAACATACTTCTCTAAATTCTAATACCCCACTCACAAGAGTCAAATTTCATCTAGAGCTACCGAAAAACTCAACTTCCAAATATATATACAGTATAAATGCATGCACTTATTACATGCATCATAGGGATAGATTAAATAATTTAAATTAAACTTAGTACATTTCTTATATCACTTTATGTAGGGCTAGCAATTCGGATTGGCGTCTCGGGTTCGGGTGGAGTCACTTGACCCACCAAATTGTTAAGGGTCAATCCGACTACACCACCTGTTTAAAGAAAATGAGATTAACGTACATGATTATAATGTTAATCCTCATACGTATGTGGCGCATATTATAATGTCCACTTGACCTTTCAACTATAGTTATAGATTTTTCTTCTCTCTTCTTTTCATTCCAAAACAAAAAAGGTCTTGGCTAGGATGTCATTATCCCAACATATGTATACTACATGTAATTTTGCAATTTCACCATCAACTCAACAATACATTCACGTGTTAATAAATTATTGGCTTTAACATAACGATCAGCCTACGTGTCATTCTTCACCGTATAAAACCTAACGGTAGATATATACGAGTGAGTTATTTGATAACGATACACATGTTAAGAAGCGATTTGATAAAATTCAAAAACTCTAAAGAGCAATTTGATACGAGATTAAACCCAAAGACCTCTACATTACTTTTTCCATATATTTTTTTTGATTTACATTAATCAATGGCATTCATAATTTTAGAATGTCTACTCCCATACTATGAAAAAGCTCAAAAGATATTTATGCATGCATATCCTGAGGGGAGAGGCCAACACTTGATATGAACGAGAATGGAGAAGAAATGAATACGATTTGAATTCTTTTTTCAACCTTTCACATCTCAACTACATATAATAACAAAAATGTCTACATCGTTATAATAATAATAATCATGATTAACACCAAACGAGGAGTCGAGCGTTAAATGATTAGTGAATCCTTGTCTCTCTTTTGTTTTCAATTTTTTTAACAAAAGATAATTGTTTGGGTGTCGTTTTATTTTTAATTATTTCTTGAGTTTATATTTGGGCAATTGGGCGTCTTTTACACCCAATTCTAATTTTTTCAACCCCCACTCAAAAAAAATTATTATTTTTTTTTTTATAAAAAAAAAAAAAAAAACAGGGTTGGCAAAACAATACAAAAATTAATAAAATTTTGAGATTTTTTTTTTCATTTTTAGTTTTACTTCTTTCAAATAATTCAATTTAAGTTATATTCCCAACCATCTTTTTCCAATTTTGTTTCATATTTTCAATAACTTATAATATAAGGTTTTGATAAATAAATAAAAAAAAAATTTGCTTTTTGTCTTTTTAGTTAACAAAGCAAAGTCTTTCAAACGAATTGTAAATGCATGAACTTACAAAAAAAAAAAAAAAAAAAAAAAAATTGTAAATGCTCATAAAATATTTAAAATTACTTTTATTTTTATATCACATAACACTTTTAAAAAAATAAAAATAAAAAACACATTCTAAATTTAGAGTATTAACATTTTTGAACCACAACCAAGGTTTTTATCTATATACTCATGAAGCTGCGCACATAAACCAAAACCATGAAGATTATCGAGATTCAAAAGCGTAAGCGGCCGCCGGTCGCCGGCCATACGCCAGCTGTACCTGCAGCAGTAGCACGCCCTAAAGAAACAAGAAAAGAGGCTAACCGGCAGTAACTGCTTCACCGTTACAAAACAAGTCCAACACCTTAGCCAAATCTGCCATAATGCGTGTCACAGTTAACCGAACTTCTCCCCATTCCCTCGTACTTTTCTCCCCCTTTTCTCTCTCTCTCTCTCTTCTCTCGTGCGTGTGTACTGTGTAGTCTGTGGACATATTGTAATCCTGAAAAACCAATTTGTCATCTCCATTGCCTTTTCTCTTTGTTTTTCTTTTTTTGGCTATGCTCTCGCGCTCCCCCCCTCTCTCTCTCAGAGTACTCTGCCACCCTCTCTTTCTCCCTCATTCACTGATTTCAAATACCAACCTTAAAAATCATCTCTGGGTTGTTGTTTATGCATGCAGATAGAACCTACAAATGGGTTTGGTCTCAGTCTCTGCAGTTGAACTTCTTTTGCTGTTTTCACTGAGCTTCATATATGTTCATGGCGGTGCTATTCGAACGACACTTGATGGACCCTTCCAGCCCGTCACGGTCCCTCTTGACAAAAGGTTCCGCGGGAAAGCCGTAGATTTGCCGGATACAGATCGGCGAGTGCAAAGGATCGTCGAAGGTTTTGAACCTGAGCAAATCTCTGTGTCTCTCTCTGCAACGTATGACTCTGTATGGATATCTTGGATCACAGGTCTCTTTAACATTAGAGTTGTTTAGTACTTTCTTCAGCTTTTACTTAACAATAGCTGTGTGTAGTTATCCCAAAATGGAAAAGTACACATATTTATGGAAACAAAGTAAATATGTAATTTTGTAAGTACAATGTTTTTTGCTTTGTTCATTAATTGTATTTGTAAATTAAGGTCTTCCACTGCTTTTTATTGGCATAAAGTTTATGTTAATATATTTGGACCGAATTTCGCAGGTGAATTCCAAATTGGGGACAACATAACTCCATTAGATCCTGAAACTGTAGAAAGCGTTGTTCAATATGGAATGTATGGATTTCCAATAAGTGATGAAGCAACTGGTTATTCTCTTGTTTACAATCAACTTTATCCTTTTGAAGGCCTTCAAAACTACACTTCTGGAATTATTCACCACGTTTGCCTCACAGGTATAACTAGTCATGTAATTAGTGCACACTTCGGTAGATTCAAGTACTCATCTCAAATGACTGACTCTATCAATATACTCATGAGGCCATGAGGGTTTTGTCTTCTATTAACAATGGATGCTTCCTCTGCTCAGTAGTTTATTCTTATTTTGCATATTTATGAGCTGCAGACATAGCAATGATTGATTAATGTAACCATTATGGATCATTCATAAGATTGCCCTATGAAACAGTTCTTTTAAAATTTCACTAGCTCTAAGTTGCCAGTCTATTAAGGCGAATGTATAAACAGTCTCAAAGTACTCCTAAAGCATCATGACATAACATGCTGTTGATCATGATTGACAATGGCTAAAATGAAGTTCTTTGACTTTCATCTCGAGTCCTTTGACCATGTAAAACCACTATGTTAGTTAGAAAGTAAGAGCTCAAGAGTAGCAATTTTCAACGTTTGACTAGTAGTATTTCTGAGACTCCTAACAAGTCTGCAATTGAGTTGAGATTGTATTTAAAGTGTGTATAAACTTTGGCTAGTAGGGTCACACTCAAGGACTTTGTACTCTGCAAATTCCATATTGGAAGCTCAATTCAGATATCTATGCCTATGAATATATCCCCCAAAGTAACAAAGTGGATTATTGATTGGTTTTAATTTCTTCTTATGTCATGTTTCCTCAACAAAATTAATTCATCAATATCTGCTTGGGGACATGTTATTCACCAGAGACAAGAAGTTATGGAAAAGTTAAAAGCTTCTATCAACACATCCTTGATTGTTGGTCAGTTTTATCCTATTATTGTCACGGCGTAAATACTATCGCTAATAATGATTTTTCATATTTGTATCCATATAAAGTAAGAAGAGATAGAGATTATTATCTACATAAAGGATATAGATGTAAAGAAGCACCTGCAGCGTTCAAATTTTTTTCTATTGGATTTCAGCTATGGAACCACTGGTGTGACTGATTGATTGGTGCCAAATGTGTAATCTATTTAGAACCTTTTTTTTTTTGTTTACCACATAAGGTCTTGGATATTCACTTAAGATTATAAATGATCTTGTTCAATGTATGGTGCAAGATTTGGTAGCATGTATTCCAACCGATATGCATAGCAAACAAATACATAAAACATAACCTTAGAACAGTTTTTTACTTCAATTCTTTCTTAAATAACTAGGTTTAGTGTCAAGTATAGCTTAGCAGGATATGGGTGGTCCTCTATAAGAAGAAGCAGTTTTAAGTTATTCTTACCTCAATTTTGTTGCCTGCCTTTTTGTTTGTGTGTCTTTGCATCTTTATGACCTTTTGTGAGCTTGAACCTGCCAAATTTTGAATTTCTTTATTAATGTCACGACTCTATTATGTCTTTACACAGGGTTGGAACCTGACACACTATATCAGTATCAATGCGGAGATCCTTCTATACCAGCAATGAGTGATGTATACTATTTCAGGACTATGCCAGTTTCTGGACCTGAGAGTTACCCTAGCAGAATAGCAGTGGTGGGGGACCTTGGTCTGACATACAATACCACATCAACAGTTGGCCACTTGATGAGTAACCATCCTGATCTTGTTCTGCTGGTTGGGGATGTTAGTTATGCTAACTTGTATCTCACAAATGGAACTGGGTCTGATTGCTACTCTTGTTCATTTTCGGATACTCCAATTCATGAAACTTATCAGCCACGTTGGGATTATTGGGGAAGGTGAAACTCTAACTTTTTTTTTTTTACTGAAAATTATTCTATCATATTTGTTCTTCCAGTTAGGCTATGAAATGGCAAGCACTTATAGAAATGTTTATATAGGAACTGGACTGGCAATAATGCGACTGGCAATAAAACTGGTTGAATCATTAGTGCACTTCTGAAGTCATTGTAGTAACAAAATAGATACTAAGAACTTAGATTCACTAGTATCTGGTCTAGGGTATGGAGGGAAGCTCTGTAATTAAGTTTCGGATTGTTAATTAATGCATGATGACCCTCAGGTTACATGTCATGTGAGACATGCCAACATCAACTATCCTCTATATTCTTTTACTAATAAATGTTTGATTCGTTCCTGAATAAAATAGACCACCAAAAAAAAAATTATTTCAAGTAAAATGAAGGTTAATTAATCGGGAATTGCTCTCTCTCTCTCTCTCTCTTCCAATCTTTGATTTTGATTGGACCAAACAAAAAAGACTGGCAGTTTTGTTATTTTAGCTCATGGAATTATTATGGGATTTTTGTTGGCAGGTACATGCAGCCTCTTGTGTCTAACGTTCCAATTATGGTGGTAGAAGGGAACCATGAAATTGAACAGCAGGCTGAAAATCAGACTTTTGTTGCTTACAGTTCAAGATTTGCATTCCCATCAGAAGAGAGTGGATCATCATCCACATTCTACTATTCTTTTAATGCAGGTGGGATACATTTTATCATGCTTGGCGCCTACATTTCATATGACAAATCAGGTGAACTCAAGTTTCAATCTCTTTCCCACTCTCATTCGTTTTTGCTAGCAATTTCCTATTTTCATTCTAAACAAAACTAAAGGACCTTCTTTCATTGCCTGACCTTCTCATTTATTGTGTACATGATTAATTTTATGCATTTGGTCATATAACCAGTAACTTTAGAGAGTGATGCTGCCATTTCTTATGTGTGTGTGTGTGTGCGCGTGTGTGTGTGTGAGAGAGAGAGAGAGAGAACATATTCCATGGTTAGAAATTACATGGTGAGTTCTCCAAGTTTTTCAATTTCAGGGGATCAATACGAGTGGTTGGAGAGGGACCTGGCTTTTGTTGACAGAGAAGTGACTCCGTGGTTGATAGCTGCATGGCACCCACCTTGGTACAGCACCTACAAGGCACATTACAGAGAAGCAGAGTGTATGAGGGTAGCGATGGAAGACTTACTGTATAAGTATGGTGTTGACATAGTCTTCAATGGACATGTAAGTATGACTTCCAGAATAATCTCTATTCTGATACCTCATTTTGGTGCCACATAGGTACATCTCATCAGCACAAAATTCTAAATATGTTAGAAGTTATTCTGTTTCCAAATACTTAAGAGATATTAATATAACCTTCTGTCTTCTTTGAATTTGTGTAAGAAAGAAGTGCTGAGCTGCAGATAAACAGGCTTAGTTTTGATATTTAAGTGTTCAAGATAACAATGTGTTAAATATAATGACTTCAGGGTGAACATAACATAAATACCGTAAAGGCAAAGCTTCTCTTCAAACTGCAGTAGTTCTATACAGAACTTCCTCTTAAATATTTTTTTGATAAGTAATAAGCCAATCGCAAATATAATTACAGCATTGCCAATATCTAAGACCAATGTCCTTGCTATAAGACAAAAGCTTGAAAAAAGAAAAGAAAATGTCATATGGCAAAGGGATGAAGCTCAAATATAAAAATAATAATAATAATGTTGTTCATATGAATAACTTGAAGGCAGATTTATAAATGGTTCTCTATTGTGTTTCTGCTTTCCTATACATGCTGCTTTAACAGTCAAGCTGCTTACAGCAAACCTGTGCAATTATTTGAATCCATATAGTCAACCGTATGTATAAGTGCTGTTGTTCATTTGGAAACCTTCAACAGGTTCATGCCTATGAGAGGTCAAACCGAGTATATAACTACACTCTGGATCCCTGTGGTGCCGTCTATATCACAGTTGGTGATGGTGGTAATCGGGAGAAGATGGCAATTACACATGCTGATGAAGCTGGCAACTGCCCGGAACCATCTACAACACCAGATGAATTTATGGGTGGGTTCTGTGCTTTCAATTTCACGTCAGGCCCAGCAGCTGGTAAGTTCTGTTGGGACAGGCAGCCAGACTATAGTGCTTATAGAGAAAGTAGCTTCGGCCATGGGATTCTAGAGGTACTCTCTCTCTCTCTCTGAAAAACAGAAATTTGACAACACCCTAGACTTGATCTTTCACAGACTCCAGTTATATTTCGACACTAATGATTCACTAAAAGCCTTGCTTTGACAACTGCACTGGATCTGAAATATGAACAAAATAATGAAAGATTCTTTAAAAATTAATTTCCACATGTGAGTTTTGAGTATACCTGTTACAAGTTGTTTTCATGTTTAGTACTTTTCTGGAAAACTATAAGATACAGATTTATTTCAACAACACATTTTGCAAGCTGAGTCAATTCTTATAGTGCCAATTCCAATAATTATTCCACTCCTAAAATCAGTCGTATCTAATAACAACGTGGAAGACAAATGCAAAACCCTTATAAGATTGTTCCGAGGTATCCAAAATCTATGGTTTTGAAAAGAAGCCTTTAGTTGCAATGCTGAACCACATAAAATACCCGGAGGCATTGATTGGTAGACTTAAGACGGAAAATGCTCATATATATTTATATTTTTGGGTGGAAATCAATTTTGTCAATCTTCTTGAATTCTAGAACCTAATGGTATTTCTATGCGGTTTGCAGGTGAAAAATGAGACTCATGCTTTGTGGACTTGGCACCGCAATCAGGATATGTACAACAATGCTGGAGATGAGATATACATTGTAAGGCAGCCTGATAGGTGCCCAGTTGAATCCGAGGTATGTGATTACTTTGGTGAACATGCACATAGAGCACCTTAATTGGAAATAACATCATCTTGACCTCAACAATCAATTCTATTAAAATATGCACCTTCAATATCAATTAGTTTTAGTCAAAGATCTACTTAGAACCTTGGTGAGACAATAAAGATGACTTCAAAGGGTTTTTTGATATGTTTTTAGCTCAGAAGGTCTTATTTGATAGAAAGTTTGCTCACATTTTCTAAATATATAAATCAAACATGTTCTGAAAGCGATCTTAATGCCAATATTTGTTATTATTAAGAAAACGACCAACTAAACACAGGGATTTTATCTTTTCAAGACAACTTCTTCTTCACGGCATCGAAAAGAGCCATCAAAGAAAGCCACTTACAAGACACTCATTGCTCTACTACATTTTATATTTAAAGAGTGGCACGACAAACCTTTTATCCCTTGTCTTTTACCTTTTTTTTCCTTCAGGTGTAACTTTTGTTTTTACATCCATCAATCAAATAACTTGACCTGAATGCATTTCTTTTATTCCTTTTCTTCTTCTTCTTCTTCTTCTCTTAAAGATCCCCAAGTGATAAAAGCCCATGCATTAAGCCCCAAAGAAGTACGAAGCATGGAGATAACTTTGGACTACTTGGTGGAACAGAGCAAGGAGCTCCGAAGGTGCGTTTGGTTACCAATATTAAATGTACAATAAAAGGAATACAAAAGTATGATAAAATATTTTTTGGTCTACCATTCTTTAAAAGAGAAAGTAATATCATTGAAACATGCAGACCAGTATAGATATACAAAAGTTGTTCTAATTTCTTTACATCTACTTAATTGTCATAATAGTTTTACAAGTTATTTAGAATTTGAATGTGAACTGTAATTAGTGTTTAAGCAATCATTTAACTGTGATTGTCAAGAGCTCAATAACAATAAGAAAAGATTGCTTGCAAAAACTGCCTGTTTATCTGTTTTCCTACTTAATATGTAATTCATGATTAAATGATGTTTAGCACCTTAAAAGTACTAGTTTTTGGTTCTTTCTTTCCTCATTTTTATATACTAAAAAAAAACAGTAAATGTGGTTCTTATATGGCATTCTCAAGCTTCAAACTAATCTTTAAAGAGAAAGTAAAACATCATTGAAATATACAAACCGGTATTTATAGAAAAGTTCCTTAGAAAAAGAAAAAGAAAAAGAAAAAACATATGCTCTGATTTCCTTAAACCTGTCTTTCTTCATGGTTTTGAAACTGGAACTTTGAATGATGTAACTGTAAATGGTGTTTAAGCAATAATTTGCCATGTTAACTGTTGGATGTGACTTGAACATCAAGTCAAAGGGGCCCACAAGTTCTCTTTTCCAAGCTGGAGAATATGTGTTAACCGACTTGAAGACACTAAAAAAACGGCATAGTTTGAGGGTTTTTTTGGAGAGCTTTTTGCTTTTTTAGCAGCAAAAAGAAAAAAAACTGCATAAGTAGTTTTAACAAATAATTTTAAACACAAATATTCAAAATTATTTTTATGTGACATGATAATACATTTTCTTAAAAAAAAAAAAATGCTCTCTAAAAAATTCTATCAAAAAAGTTTTGACCTTTCGTTAATAACTTAGAGAAAGAAAGTGAAAAAGAGAGTTTGGAAGCTGCGTGAAAGAGCTCTTTGGAGATAGCGTTTGGATCCTCTCCAATTTAAACGAACAGGAAGAAATCTAGCTAGTGTTATTTGAAAGGCATAATTGTCCATAAAAGTGTAAAAGAACAATTTTGCCCCTCAAATAAAACTAATTGAATCTAATGAACTAGAGAGGATCATTGTCCGTAGAGATAAAAGCCACACACGGTGAAATTTGGGTCGTCGTTTGTCCCAACAAAGGATAAATTTGTACATCTATAAAGTTCGTTCCGACAAGAGCGCAAGGGCACCATTTTAAACTCATAAAAAAACCAATGATCTTTTCTTTTTGGCCATCTGATATGTTATGAGGACGAGTAGCACAAAGTTTTGATATGATCACACTCTTTCTCAAAATCAGACCAATTAAATTGAAGTATTGAATTGAATTTGTGAGACTTACAAGCTTTGGACCATAATAGATGCCTAGCTATAACACTAACTTGGATTCAAATGAGTTTTCTCTTAAGCAGCCAATCTAAAGCTCGTTAACAGCCTTTTCAATGAGTAGAGAAAACAGTTTAAAAGATCAAATGGGTAGTGAACAAACAAGGCCCAACTTCTAACAAAACTGTGTAAGCCTCTTCTCTCCACCCTGAGACCTACATTGGTTGAAAGGCAAGTGTGAGAACAATCAGAAAGGAGAGAGGCAGTAACATTGTGGGGATCATGGACTCTGAAAATGCCTCGGAATTGTCCGGGAATGGCGGGGTCATTCCAGGAATCTGTCCGGCAGTACCGCCATTGCCAATGCCATTGCCAATGCCATTGCCATTGCCCGCTGTTGTTGGCACATTTGGATTATTTGGAGTTTGTGTTGTTGGTGTTGTAGTCCCTCCAGCCGTGCTGAAATCATATTAGCAATTAGTCCTTATACATTGCAAAAAGTATATACGTCATACAGATTTAATAGTTGATTTAAAAGAGAGATATAAAGAATATATATAAGTAATGTAAAAACACGGGAAAAGAAGAAAAAAGAAAAAGAAAAAAAAAAAGACATTAGAGTGATTCTTTGGCGTGACCACCCAACAGCATCTTCAAAGGTCTCATCATTAATTAGTATTATTTCTCATTTTTTTCTTTATTTTTCTCTTCTTTCTTACAGAGATGAACATGAACAAGAATGATTAGGAATAATCTAGGATAATGAAAGCATTTTGTACCAACCCCATGTGAATGATTAAATAGTATACCCACAAATAACTCTTGCTTATAAGATTAGATCAACTAAATGTCATTGGGAGGATAAATTAGGCACTAGAGCAAGGCAAAAGAGCCCTAACAACAAAATGTTGAACATTACCACACCTACCTCATGTGTCCTCACCCAAATCATGGTCGGTCCGCTTAAACCGGTCAAGATTTTTGGTTGAGAAATGATTGATATCTTCTTCTTGTACTTTTCTCATCATCTCATTTTTTAAAATTATCATTAGATTTGTGTGGTTCATGCGTGCCCTTCATATGAGCCCTACAGATTTAATAGTAATTTTTTAAAAGTGAAAAGATAGAAGTACAAAGGGTCACCCACTCCAAGTTCCCACAAACATCTTTGGAGCATATACTGTTAAAATAATATCACAACAATTTGAACCCTGAAAACACTCTTTGTTAGGAGTAAGTAGAGTTCAAGAAAAGAGGCTCTTCCCCCCTCTTTCCTACTATTTCAAGGTGGCTTTATAAAGTTGGGTGGCATTAGTATTACTCAGGGTTCTGGCCGTTGGATGTAACTGGGACCAGGAGGCCCATCCAACGGTGTAAAACTAAGGTGAAAGTACAATCTCCCGTGAGGTAAAGACCTAAACAGTACAACCAAAGTGAGAAGCCCAAGATTTAGAAAAGAGAGAGAGAGAGACAGGAGAATCAGAAAAGGGACGTGACAACACTTGACCTGGATTTTCGAATTTTGAAGGGTGCTTTGTCTACATTACCGAAATTACTTCCCAGCTCCTGGAAATCAAAATCACTCACCAAAAAAGGTGTATCTCTCGACTCTCGCTATCCATACACTATCTTAATACTTATTCTAAATCCTTGCCTTTTCTCCCCCCCACCCAAAAAAAGAAGAAAAAAAGAAAAGCTGACCCTTTTGCGTGAAGATGAAGAAACGATTTCATAAAAAAAGAAAGAAAGAAAAGGAAATGGTTAAGGGCACATACCTTAAGGAAGAAGGATAGACACAAGATCCATAACCTACGTACAGTACCCAAAACACAAGAACCAAAAGGAATAAATAGATTACACATAATAAGCAAAGCAACCGGCCACCAAACAGCTGAGAAAGAAAAAAACATACTAGGATCAGTTTGGGCAATGGTGGCAGTGCCGGAAAAGTCGCAGCTGCCGGGGGCCATGGCCTTGCGCTGGAAGAAGCTGTTGAAGGCGTAGGAGGCGTGGGCTTGGATGGTGTTGGGGAGGTAGCAGAGGCCATTGGAGAGAATGGGGGTGCAATCTGCGCCCATCCCGCATGCGTAGTCCAGAGCCGTTTGCAAGGCTTGGTCGCTCGCGTCACTCCTTACCACGCACCAGTATGCACCTTCCACGCCCACGTTAATACTATTGATCACCAAGATGCTCATCATCGTCGTGGCCACCGACGACACCCAAGAGACTGCCTTCTGTGCTCCTGCCATGGAAGAGTACTAAGTTATAGGCCAGGCGGTGACTGATTTAGTGAGATGGCCGGCTTACCTTAGTTGGTAAAGCAGGAGAGAGAGAGAGAGAGAGAGAGAGCCGTCCAGAGAATATCAGAGGGAGAGGGAGAGAGAGAGAGTTCTTTTCCCTTTATTTCTTGTTCGCTTTTTCGTTTCTTTTGCTGTATTTATGTTTTGCCGAGATGAATATTTTGGCGTAGTAATTATGCTACACGGATCGGGATTGCCACTTTTTCATATTCATTTTTGAGAAATGATAAATTCTTTTTTTTTTTAAAAAAAAAAAAAATTGGTTATAAAAAATGATGTGCCACAATCTCATTAGATGGTGACACATTTTTCAAAATAATAGATCACATGAGATTGTAACACATCATTTAGGAATCAAATTTTGAAAAAAAAATTTAAGATGTGTAGCATTGCTCTTCATTTTTATATTTTGTTCAGTGACTTTTAAAATTATATTTAGATTAAAATTTAGTAAAAATTTATCTCAAATTTAATAGTAATTTTAAAAGCCACTTAAAAGAGTGTTGAAATTGGTATGAAAAAGTGAGAATGTATATAACATTACTCTTTTGACATTAGTTGCCTCTCCAAGTTATTTTCAAAATGAGAAATTTTATTTTTCCTTCTTCTGTTTAATTCCATCCATATTTTTCTTTTTAAATCTACCATTGAATCTGTATGACTCATGTGTGATTTAAAAAAGAGTTAGAATAAGAGATGAAAAAAAGTTGGAAGAATAGCAAGTTTCTTTCATAATTATCAAACATCTCTCTAACATGACCTCATTAGCTTCATTCAAATCTTGAATTTCACCTTAATTTTATGGAAAATAAAAATGTAAAACTAGTAGGGTGGTTGCATCCATTAGCAATAAGCTTTTTGGAGATTAAAGTGGTTTTTTTTTTTTTAAATAATAATAATTAAAAAGTGTTTTAAAATTCTCTATAATAAGCATAAGTACTCCTCACCTCAAATTTTCATTTGTCATTTTGACAGAAATCACTAAGAACAATCATACTAATCATAGGTGGTTCGGCCACCCAAAATAAAAAGGTTTGGTGGACTCGTGGCCAGAGCCACCCCCACCCCCATTGACTAGTGTGTGCTCTTAATTTTGTGAAAAAATGAAAAATAAATTGACTAGTATAACCTGATATTTCAGCCATTTAGACTTTATATGATATCAACGAAATTCAATTTTTCTTTTACTTTACCATTAACTGTTAGGAATTTTCCAAACAAGAGGTAGCAAATATTAGCAGTCTATTGTTACTCTTTTAGCGAGTAAAGTTTCTAAATGTTTATTTGCGTTATTTATCCATTGCTGCTATTTTGAGCCTGCAGAGTACTTCACTGGTTGGTTGTAAATTTGTAGTCCATCTTTCACTTGTCACAGCTTGGTGTTTATAGCAAAATAGGCTTGTTTGGGTGTGAATGCTGGTGTAATCCAACCTCAGTGGAGAATGGAGATTGTGTTTTGGATGTGCTCTTTTCAGATTTTGCTGATACAGACGCCATTTGAGGATAATCACATTCTTAAACATTCATCCAAGATCATAGCAGTCAAATCTCTTAAAAAAATAAGCAGGGACAAGAGAGGAAGAGTATGTACATCTTATGATCTTTGGCTGAAGGAATTCTCATCAACCAATAATAGAATAATCTGAATAAGTACTTCAACCGAGTATTCTACAGGAAAACATTGGCAATTCATGCAGCCAATCCCCCACCAAAAGAATGGGACCAAAATTTCTGATGAAATAATGTGACATGTCAAAAAAATGGGTATCAAGATATAAGAAGATCAATTGATGTTGTAAACTCACCTGCTATCTCTCTCTCTCTCTCTCTCTCTCTCTCTCCTCATTAGGGGTATTGAAGCTACCCCGAACCGTAATCTGAGAAACGTAATATGTATGGGAAGTAGATCTACCTCAAATCTTTTCATAGAATAAGATGTAGGCCTCGCACCGAAGAACTTCGTCTAGGGAAGCCGAACGGACATAGGCATCACTGACATGATACCATACAGAAACATCACTTTCTTTCTCAGCCTTTCCTTTGCTCTTCTCGCCCCCTCTCACATATGCAACATAGTGGCCCCCTCTCATGGTCCCCGAATGCACTACTACCCCAACTAGGCGGTAATGATACTTCTCTTTGTCTATGCACCTGTAAATGCTCAGGAAAGAACATAGTTGAGTTCTTCATACAGTACAAAACTATTAATAAAGAAAGAACAAAACATGTGAAAAATTTATTCAGGGGCCAAAAGTTTGTCATTTAACAAGTGTATTTGAGATGTAATTACAATCACAATTGCTCAAAACCAATAAGAGTAGCCATTAGGAAGCTGCTCCATTAAAAAAAGAAGCCTAAATTGTGTCCAACAGGAAAAATGAACCCCAACTTCTCTATGACAAATTCAGTATATTTCTGACTTGTAAGTCACAACAAATAAATCCACAAGCAAAGCACTCCTTCATGAATAAAATATCAGCTGCATATTCTGTGTACAACATTTTTGTACTATAAGTGACCACCTAGGCAACTGGCAAGGCTCAGTCACACGTGTTCAACAACTATGATTAGGATGTTCAAACATGTTAAAACGAGTTCAGAAGGAGAAAATGCATGATTTTTTTCATTAAAAAGGGCAATCCGGTGACCATACCAATCTCAAATTATAGCAGAGCGCTTGTTTGACCTAAGAATGACAATTTTTTAGGATCATGATGCCTTCGCATATCAATACAAAATGGCCCATGACAATGTATTATCCACAAAGATGTTGCCACTCTTTGCGGTTTTGGTTCCACTTAAAAAAGAAACAAAAACAAGCAAAAATAAGAAAGAGGATTCTCAACAGTAAAACCTAATAACATTTTGTGCATTAAGTGGTAAAACAAAAAAACTTTCACAATCTAAATCTTAATGTTTAGTGCTGAACACAATTAAGGCATCAAACACCGACAAGAGTGTATACAAATGAGAAGGAAAAAAAAATGGAATAAAACAAGGGAATAGAATACACATGAACAGCAAAGATGGTGAAAGAAACAGTTTATTACACATCATGTGAATCAAAAGCTTACAAAATGCTAATGAGCTAGTAATCAAATTACTAGCATACTGCACAACATACTCAACAAATATCCAACTAATTATAAATTATTGTTGTTAAAACGTCCAACCGAAAAGCTTATGCTACGAGTACCAATGAATAAGCTTCAAATCATCTTAGTAAGGCTCCATTTGTAAAAGTTTTAAGTACATGTAGCATTTTTCTTTGGAAAGGTCTAACTAGCACATCCAACCAATATGAGACTTGTTTCCATGATACCCACTCTCATGTGCTGGCCCAAGAAAACAGAAGAAATCCTGTAGAACCAAAGAGGCTCGGCCAGCCCAACAGAACCAGAAGAATTCCAAAAAAGAAAAAAAAAAGCCAACCAGCCAAACAGAACTAGAAACAAATGCAATGAGCCAAGCACGTGGAGCCCAAGAACAAATAAACTGCGATCTAATACCATATTAAAACATCCAATGCAAAAGGTTAAGCTATTTGGTGGAAATGCCAAGTAGCACATAAATTATAACCAACCCTGCACAAAACCAATGTAAGACTTCTTTCTTTAAATCAAGGGAAAAAAAAACCCTTTATTGGTGTACTTGCAGCATGAGATGGCAAGTCCTTCAGGTTACAACTTGAAATTTCCTTTAGGATGACTTTAAGTGGACTCTCACTAATTTTGGGATGCTATTTTCCAAAAAAAATAAAAAATAGCGTTCATAAAAAATCATAATCAATAAAATCATAATCACAACAATTGTTTGGCGTGATTCAAGCTATAAATACTTTTTTTTTGTTGGGGGGGGGGGTCATAGGTATTCTTTCTTGATTTCACGAAGGCTCACGCCAAGCCAAAGAGCAAGCGAAGCAGCAAACGAAGACCCCCAAAAGGTACAGCAAGTTACAGCCCCCTAGGAAGAGTTAAGGCCACTCAAATGGAGGCTTGGCTTGAAAGGTTTCTTTCCTTAGAGAAATAAGCGCCAATTATTAATATTATTAGTCAAAGTAAAGGTGTGCAGGTTTGGAACCCATTTTCAGAGCTGGCGGCAAAGCCCTTACGTCATAGGAGTAGTCGCATACTGTACTACATCCGTAACCTATAGCATCATAAGTAGAGCTAGCGGCAGATTCTTTAGAACTCGTACCTTCATTATGGATTAACTAGCACGAGTAGTGGCTTTAGTAGCTTATCCAGGGTACTTCCAGTAGTGGAGATGGCAAAGCATCATTGGTAGCATCAGTACCGGCATAGCCTCTTTTTTTTACAATAAAGAAAGCATGGGAACCAATAAAAAAAAAAAAAAACTAAGGAACCGAAGCATATCTGGGATAATTCTCTTTTCCTTTAAGAAACATGTGGAAAAGCTATTCCACTTAAGTCATTGTTCAAAGTATCCCATTTTCTAGAACTCTTGAGAGAAGGTACACCTTTTCCTCAACAATGGGTTGTGCTGTTCCAATTGTCTAGCAGTTTCGGTTGATATTTTTAGTACCTACCAAAAATCATTACTTTTCCCTGAAAAACTTTTTTTGTCAAAATTTTTCCTCGAAACATTTTAGATCCAAACAAACATTCTAAAGGTCACTTATTACTCCCTCAAATGGTTCATTATATCTTACAATTTATGTTGTGGATATTACTCAAGATACAACATATTCTGAGCAAGGCTGCTAACTTTTCAATTTTCAAATTTTTCCAGGATAATAATTAGCAATTCTAGCAAATAAGAACCTAACATGCTAGCTACACGTTTTCATTTCTTTTGTTCAATTATGCTAAATAAAATTTAAAAACCATGAAAAATGCCATTCTCAGCCTTTCAACGTGATGGAAAGTATTAGATTTTGAAGTACATTTCCGTTTGGTGACAGTTTGACCACTTTTGTCTGGCAGGAAAAGTCTTAATTTGGGTTATTGAAAAAGAAAATTGTTTAACTCAACGAAGCTCTGGCCCCTGAAAAAAGTTTGAGTCCACAAGGTCTCATACTGTCTTCCAAATTTTGAATGATGTTGAGTACATCATAATTTTTTATTTAATAAGTATTATCAATTGAAAAAAAATGTTATATTCAGCAAAAATAAGATTTTCTATATTAAAATAACTATCTTGTAATAAACATTAAACAAAAGGAAGGATTAAATAAATAGTCAAGACTTAACGAGATGGTAGTCATATCCACCAGAATAGTTCTACAATGCACAGCAAGGCTGTAATTACAAAGGAAGGACTTGACATGGCATTCTTATCAAAGAAGATAAGCACCAATTATTTGAGATACATTAAACAAAATTACCTATAATTCAAATACAATGAACATGTTGGTACCAAACTTTTGCAGAAAAGATTCTCTGCCAGCCAAATAAAGCCACATATATTTGATGAAGTTACATTATGCCACTACCGTTAACTAACTGGGTCAGACAGGTAATGTTTCAGTTCCCCACATCCCCAAACCTACCCCTTTTCCTGAATAGGGAGTTCATGATCTCAATCTCACAACTCAATGTGAACCATTTATGAAAAGTTCCTTTCACATCTACACAGGTACAAGTGATGTGGCACAAACAATATTATGGAGTATATTAGATGTAAAAGCAATAACATGATCCTTCTCACTAGGAAAAGGACTTTGAATGAGGACAAATTTCTTGTTTGCAGATATTCCTGTAACTTTGTGATCCACTGTAATAATTATATGTACACCACAAGCATAAACCGTGTTACCATATACATCCACTATAATTTTCTCCCTCTGTCAAACATCAAAATTATTAACTCTGCCAACTCATCAAGCTACTAAAATCAGTATTTTGGTGCTTTAATTGGCACACACACACACCATTGCATCCAATATTATATTAAACAATGAAGATATATGCATCAAGAAAATAAAGTATCTAATCCACACGGAAAAGAGAATTAGTGGCAACAACAACAGATCTTGATTGAGATAGTAGTTCTTTTACAAATGCATGATAATGCAGCTTTAGAGAAGAGGCTTTCCGAATCAATAAAAACAAAAGACAATGTGATGTCAAAAGGCAATACAACTATGGAATTTCAATAATTCAAAATGCATTGAATATAGTTTGGAAAGTACCTGGGATCCATATATGACCTAAGATCAATGGTTTCTCTGAAACTGACATGGCCGTTCAATTTGCTTAACCGACCACGAGCATCTTGGCTGAATCTTTTAAGATGGATGGTAAGAATAGGTGGGGCCTTATAAATGAGGACCCTTTTGGTTGCATCCCTTTTCACCTTCACGCTTTTGGAATCTATCTCCTCGTCCTCACTTACCTCTGGTTCAGGGCCTCCGGCAAACAATTGGGAATCATTCTGCTGGACTTTACCAGTGGTGTATTGCATACTACCTAGCTCATGAACACTACAGGAATCAACGGCTTGACAACTGAAGCTTTCTTGTCTGCATGTTTTATAGCAACCCGAAGAATGTGATTGCTCTGGAAGTGCATCTTTTATCTCACCATTTCCTTCTTTCCATTGAGAAACAACTGGATTCAGCTCACCTGTTTGACCATTTTCAATTTTTGGGCAATCCATTTTTCTTTTGTGTGAAACCAAGCTTTCAACAGTAGCATTAGGAGAAGCATCACTTCCAGTATGGCCATTATTCAGGTTTCCAACTTCAGCAGGAGAGGAGAAGTTCTTATCTAAGTGTGGTTGCTCATTTTGGATTTGTCTCTCATCTCCATTCATCAAAATCGCTGAAGCAGTATTCACCGGCTTCTTTGCTCTCAACATCTGGTGTCGTAGAATTTTTGAACAATTCTCACAATGCCAAGCATTTTCATTAGAAAGAATCTCTGGTTTTATGAAATGAGCTAAACAACTCTCAACGGTTACTGGAGAATCAGTATTATCTACTTCATCTGGATCTGACTCACTGCTATTTCCCACCACAACTCCAGTTTCTGCAACCTTGTTACCTAAAGAGGGCCTTGTGGTCGGCTCTGCAGCAATCTCAGGCTCATTGAACATGTCACCAAAGCCATCAAAGTCCAATTCATCTTGTCCACATCCCATAACAGATGAGGAGGCCTCAGCCTCTCCTTTTATTATCTCTCCCGCAGTGGAACTTTCGTCTTTATAAGGA
Source organism: Alnus rubra (assembly GCA_028654335.1). Lineage (NCBI taxonomy): Eukaryota > Viridiplantae > Streptophyta > Magnoliopsida > Fagales > Betulaceae > Alnus > Alnus rubra. Next base: position 1,031,948 of record JAJPGS010000243.1, read on the forward strand.
AGCAACAGAACTTCAGTACCTTGAACCTGTAACGGTTGCTCATCTTCCCAATAATTCACAGACGTATCTGGTTTTGGATTTGGCTCTTCATTGAGTGGACAAATCAGACTGCTAGACTCAGAGCTTGCCTGTACTGGTACGCCATTCATATATATATCCTTGTTTTCTGGATCTTGAGCCACTGAAATATCATTGCTTTGTGAAGTCCAATCATTTTCATCTGATACAGTCCCCGGTTCAACGTAATCCAACCATGTAAGATTTTCCAATAATGGTGATGTTTGCTCTACATCATTCTCAAAGACTCGCTCATTTTCAAACGCTTGGCCAGCTAAGAGATTCTGTGAATCTGAGGCCCCTTCACCAGCCACAGTAATTAGGGAACCTAACGGTGCAGAATCACATGAAGAAGCCATCACTTTTTCTGCAACAGGCTCAATGGACCGTGTCTGGCAGGAAATATCATTGCTGGTTGATGGGGTTGAAACACTTTGGGCTGTTAACAAATCTGCATCTTTATTAAGTTTCGGCCGAGTTTTTCCACCTTTCTTGGGCGGCAGTTTAGTTTTCTTTGCTCGAGAGACAGGTTGGACCTTTCTGGGTCGAGGATTTTTAGTTGGAACTGGCAGGGAGAGATCTAAAAAAGGTTCATACACTGTTGAAGAGTGCTCACATTCAACACAACAAACAGTACTAGATATTTGGCCCCCAAATACAGCATCCACGAAAGTACCCGAATTTGAAGAAATCCCATCACTCTTTGAAGAATTATTCTCTTTTCTGGTGCCCAACTCTTCAGTAGACAAACCATCAAGTAAGCAACGGAGAAATTCATGACTGTCATGCTGCTGATATCCCCTAAATTGGGGAGCCTTGGAACAGACACAACCAAAAAATGATCTAGGATTTATCACATTTTTAAGTCCTGCCTCCGGCTTGGTTTCAATAAAGAGCTTCTTTAAAGCAACAGTAAGAGGTCCAACAGAAGCATCCAACTTGAAAAAGTAATCCCTCAACCTACCCATCGCTAGAAGATTCTGCATGATTGAATTGAAGAAGCAAGTATTTCCAAGATTAACCAAGCCTCTCACTGCATAACTGCCTCCTCCATCCGAATCAATTAGTACACTGCTTCCTGCTTTAATTTCACTTGTAATACTGCCACTCCCGAACCAAATGTCCTCAACATCCACTGAGGACTCTTCTGATGATCGCCCTTTTATCAACTTCACAATATCTGATAAGATGTCTTTATGTTCATCATTCTCGTCCATCTTCTCAACAGGAATGAGTGTATTGCAAGGGAAGCACCAACATAGCTGAGGTTTCTCAATATGAATTACCAAACGGTGACGTGTCTGCCTTATATGCCGAACCGTGTGACTTTGAGCGCCCGTTGGGAGTCCAACCCCTCCACAGGCATAATGCCCACATTCCAAACAAACCCAGATGGCTCTCGAGTCAGATTTCGGATCAACTGCAGCCCCACCTTTCTTCTTCCCATGTTTACCTTTTCCCTTACTCCCCTTCCCTTCCACCCCACAATCTTCACACGTAATAGGTTGTGAAGACCCGATTTTAGCTGACAAAATACTAAAATCAACACCCTTTTCAAGATGAACACAAGGTTTTCTCTCTTTTACTACTGAAACTACATCACCAACAGTCTCAAGACTTGGGTTGGATTGTAGGGGAACTTTTTTTTGGGAATGGGTTGTAACCCGTTTCTCCTTTGGGGGAGCTCGGCTCTTCTTGACTTTCTTCCCCATTAATTCCTGAAACCAATCCAATACTACCAATAAAAACCACCAGAATAAAACCAACAATCAAAGCAGCAAGCACAAACAATTAACAAAAACCCAAGGAACAAGAATCCAACCTAATATTACCGCTCACACGTACAGGTATGGGCCTAGCAAAGCAAAGAAAAAAGTACCCATGCATATATTGCTCATATAAAAAAAAAAAAAAAAAAAAAAAAATTACACGATTTTTATCATTGGAGCAACCATAAAAGCATAATCAATAAGAGTCAAACATAAAGAACAAAAACCCAAACCTCACTATCTGCCAAAGCATAAATAGAAAACTAAAAGAACCCATTAACGATACGGATACATAAAGCAAAGCCTAGACTATTATTTGGATTGAAAAGTGTAAATAAGAGCTTCAGAGCAATCGTATTAGGTGAAGCAAAAGCATAAATTTGGGCAAAAATTAAGTACTCGAAATTTAAAAAAAAAATAAAAAATTAGATATTAGTTTTACCTCAAAATCTGGAGGAAAAGGACCAAATATTGCTTGGAGAGCGTTCCAAGGGAGTCAGCCCTCGGCAGCCTTACATGGGCGAGAAAAGGAAGATTGATGTTTGAAGATTAGGATCCAACAATGTTAGAGTCTTAGACAGACTCAAAGACTGGTGTGCGCACTTTAAGGGGTTTGGCGCACCTTCAGCTACTCGTCCGACACAGACAAATGTGAATATGTGAAAAGAGTGGCAACTGGTAATAATAAGGGAGAGTGTGCTCAATCCCTCCCTTGGAACGTTCAGTAATCAGGGAAATGATATTTAATTTGTAAACATTTTTTTATTATTTGTACATACTTTTTATATAAATTAAGGGTCCGTTTGAGTTTGCGATTTCAAAAAGTGCGATTTAAAATCACGATTTTAAAATATGCTATTTGAAAAAAATGATTTTTAAAAATGCAGTTAAGCGTTTGGTAAAATCGCAATTTAGCCTTTAAAATTATGCGTTTTCAAAAAAGCATCATCTTACCTGCGATTTGAAAAAACAGATTTTCTGCGTTTTCAAATCGCAATTTTTAAAAATGCAGTTTCCAAACGATTTATGCTCTGCGATTTGGTTTAAAATCGCACTTATTGTCTACGAAATCGCAATCTCAAACGCACCCTAAGATTTTTTATAATTATTTGCTCGAATTTAAGAGAATTTTAACATGTAATTGTAAGAGATCATTTATAAGACCTATTTGACCAAATAAGAATTGAGCTGCTTAACCACTCATCAGGTCAAGTAGGTCTCATAAGTGGTCTCTAACAATGTTTTGCTTAATTATATACAAGACTCTTTATTATTGATTATTTTAATTCTCTTTTCGAAGTTTTGAAAAAAATTCACTGATGTCTTTTACCTTCTCTTAGAATTTGAATCTCTCTATTTAGTGTAAAAGTGATGATGTAATTGTCTTTTTAAATTTTATGAAAATGTAAAAAGACAATTATGTCCTCACTGTTGCACTAATCGGAGAGAACCTCCTCCTTCTTATGGCTATTACGCCATCAACAAATTGTTCGTTTAATTCAATTTTTTTTCTTCTTAAAATAAAAACATGAAAAGGCGACCGGAGTGATTATTTTACTCTAAGTGTGATTATAACAACACCTACCTATTGAGAACCAATAACAAGAACTAGATGATGAGAAACCGCATGCAATCATAAATCAATGAGGCCAAAGTGTGGAACCCAATGGTGCAATCATATAGTAGAAATTTTTATTTTACATATTCTTATACTATTGACAGATTACAATATGCTACACGAAAATCCTATAAAATAAAATTAAAAAAGAAAAAGAAAAAGAAAATTACATATATTTTTGACATAAATAATTTAATTAGAATGAAGTTAAACTTTTCAGTAAAATGACCTAGAAACAAATATAAAATGTATAATTAATAACCAATTATAATTGCCCAAAGCGTTGCTGCCCGCCCATAATATCTATGGCCCATGGGCTGTAAAACAAAACAAAATAAGAAAATTAGAGGAAAAAGAGAGTAATCCATCCGCAACAAGGAAATAGACGCTCTTTCTTTGAGGCTAGTACTTCAACGTAAAACCGACGCCGACGCCGACGCCGACGCCGACGCCGACGCCGACCCCTGCAGGGACTGCAGGATTTCTTATACCTATTACATATATTCACCTTCGACTAAGTTCAGAGAGCAACTCCAAGCTTTGCATACTACTCTTCGTAAACTGCAGTCTGCGTCATCATCTTCTTTTTCTTCTAGGAAAAAGACAGGGAGTTCCGCCAAAGAAAGACAAAAACGGAGAAAAAAATCAATCTTGCAAAGGATGTCTGATTTGACAGATTGTCCAATGAAATCCGATCTCCTCCCACATCGATCAACTTTTCAGGCCCAACGCTTCCAGGTTGAAAAGCCCTTACCTATCCTTCTCCCACATGAACTTTACGGCCTCTACGCTCACGGGGAGACAATTGACAAATCGCACGGCAGCTATCCTTCTATCACATGAACTCTACGGCGTCAACCCTCGCATGGAGCGAAAGAAATGGCCAAGATAATTCTGAAGATAGCAACGGATCACAGCATAACACACCCGTGAAGAAGCAGTTTTTTTAGGTTCGTTTGGATTTGTAAGATTCGAAAAAATAATTTTTAAAAACACTGTTAAGTGTTTGACAAAATCGCAGTTTAACCTTTAAAATTCTGCGCTTTTAAAAAAGTACAATCTTATCTACGATTTGAAAAAACAGATTTTCTACATTTTCGAGTTGTAATTTTTAAAAACATAATTCTCGAACGATTTATATTCTGCAATTTGATTTAAAATCGAATTTATTATCTACGAAATCATCATTCCAAACACCTCCTCCCAACTCGCCTTTTTTTTTTTTTTTTTCTTTTCGCATGAGTTCTTCCATAGCCACAATCATACGGAGAAAAGTATCCCACAAGGCCACAACAATCTCATGAATCAATGACACAAAAGAGCGCCCATGATAGTTCTGAAGAGAGCAACGCATTGCAGCACAAGTCAACCGCGAAGAAGCGGAAGCTCTTTTTGTTTTTGTTTTTGTTTTCGATTTTGATATTGTTCTGTTTTGCTCTTTCTTTGCTTTATTTATTATTATTATTATTTTTTATTTTATTTTATATGAATCAGAAAATCTTTTGAGTTCGAACGTACTTCCAAAACGACCATCTTTCTAATCGAACCATTCAGTATGTCTGTTAATGGGCCGATTCTGAATCAATTGGGTAGCGACGGAATATCGATCGATCTTTCTACGTACTTTTTTTGTTTTTCTCTCAACTCTTTTGCGAGGATCAAGCTAATATTCTATATTAGAGAATAGATCCACTGCAGCACAGCAAGCCCACGCCTCTGCAGCACAGCAAGCACCACTGCCACAAGTCATCAGCCATTCCCACACCTCAAGACCATTCCTCAAATCTTCCACCCATACCTATTTGTATTTCTCTGTTAGTTTATGTTTTTGCACTCTGGTCTTTAACTTTCATTAAGTCTACATATTAGACTATTTTGTAATCAGAAGACGTAATGAAAATCAGTCAAAATGTAGTCCTTAATTTGCTCCCGTGTTTCTTCCTCTTCTCCTTCCCTGCTTCTTCTCTGTGTTCACTGCCTTCTCTTTATTTTCTAATATTCTAGTTGTATTTAAGTCTTGACTAAATAATTGGATATTCAGAGTACAAAATAAAAATTAGTGTTTACTTTCACTTGATGATATCTATCTCTTAGCAAGTTAGCATTGTCCCTTTATGTTGATTAATATATTTCTCACCTTGAAAAATTACATTAAGCTTAATAATTTTTTGTTAAAAAAAAAAGGCCCTCAAACTGAAGGTAAGATCGTGTCCACTCAAAGATAAATATTTTAAAATTACTTTGAGACTACTTATAGGACCCACTTGACCAAATAAAAATTGAGTTGTCCAACCATTTATCCGGTCAGGTGAGTCTTATAAGTGACCTCTCACAATCAGTTGCCCGAATTCTATCAAATTCGGACAAATAATTGTAGAGGATTCTAATCTGTATAAGTATGTACAAAGTGTGTACAAATAACACATGTCCAAAAAAAAAAAGGCAAAAAAAAAACTGTTATAAGTTTTCAAACTTAATCATACGTATGATTTTTGTCTAAATATGATTTTGTTCCATTAATTATATATGAGACTCTTGATTATTGATTATTTCAATTCTGTTTTGGAAGTTTTGAAAAAAAATCACTGATGTCTTTTACCTTCTCTTATGGTTATTATGCCATCAACAAATTGTTCATATAATTGATTTTTTTCTTTCTTAAATTAAAAAAGTATGAGAGGGCGACCAAAATGATTATTTTATTTGGGAGTAATTATAGTAGCACCTACCTATTAAAAACCAACAACAAGAGCTAAACGATGAGAAACCGCAAGCAATCATAAATCAATGAGTCCTAAAGTGTGGAACCCAATAGTGCGATCATATAATAGTTTTTTTTTTTCACATATTCTTATACTATTCATGTATTACAATATGTTACATTAAAATCTTATAAAATAAAATTAAAAAGAAAAAGAAAAAGAAAAAGAAAATTACATATATTTTTGACATATATAATTTAATTAGAATGAATCAGAAAAAATTCCTCCCGTAGAAAAACTAGCTTGTCCTTTTGGTGGAGTCTAAGTGCATGTCATATGTTTTCACTTTCCCTCACTGTTGTTCCTATTTTTTGGATCCTTCCAACTAATTATATGGTAAATAAATATTGTACCTTCATCTAATTTTTTTTTTATTATTATCTCTAATTTAATAATAATTTTAAAATTAACATAACATACGAGAAGACATAGGAAATACTTTAGTCCTCCTAGCAAGGGCGGAGGTAAAAGGGGATTGGCCGATTGGGGGCTGTTTTCTCCAAAAATAAATAAATAAATAAAAATTTAAACTCTTTTTTAGTTGGATATAAATTATAATTGGGTGTTCCTTAGTTTTTTTCTTGCCAAGAAAAAAAAAGCGGTAGAATGATTTAAATAAATTTCTTTATTCAAAACGACAGCCTAATTGTCGTGTTGAGAGATATCCACAGACGGCCAAAAAGAAAAGAGAGTAATAATTGGACGAGGCGAATAAAAGACTCCCAAGACTCTCTCTCTCTCTCCGCACCCATTGACTCCTCCGACCTCTATTTCTCCATTCCTCTTGCTCACCGCCACCATCACCGCCACAACATCCTCTCGAATCTCAGAGCTGATCTGTCGCCACCATGACTCATATCCTTTTTTCTTTTCCAGATCTCAACGCTTTTCTACGCTTCTTTTACTTCGTTAATTCTTTGTATGTAATTGTTTGAATACTTTGGGGTTTCTTTGCTTTGTTTTGTTCTGGTTTGGTTTGGTTTTCCTTGACTCGGATCTTCACGCGGAAACCAGAGGGAGAAGGATCGCGAGCGCGCTCAGTCTCGCACCGGAAAGGGTTCCAAAAACAAAGAAGACGGCTTGACCCCTGAACAGCGCCGCGAGAGGTCCAAACCTTTTGTTGATTCTCAATTCGTTTGTTCAAATTCTAAGTTTGGTTTTGGTTTGTGTGGGCAGGGATGCGAAGGCTCTGCAAGAGAAGACGGCGAAGAAGGCTGCGCAGGCGTCGGGAGGAGGAGGGAATACCTCCGGTGGAGGTAAAAGCGAAAACAAGAAATAGAATTTAGTGTTTCGATGGGGTTAATTTGTGAGTTTGTGGTGATTTCTCTCTGGGTATGTGTTTATGTGGATGAATCTTCTGTGGTTTCATGCCTATGAATTGTTATTGATGCTTTGAGAGACATGATTGTTGTGCGTTGTTTAAGGAATTTATTGTTGTTATGTACTTCGATTGGTAATGTGAGAATTACAAATAAGTTTAAATTTGTGTTGATTTTTCCTAGTTATACGTTTGTTTCAATTTTCTTCTTGTCTGGTTGTGTGTAGTGTGTAGAATTGGTGAATGTATTATTGAATTTGAATTGTAAAGAGCATAGTATACAATTTTTTGGGGGGTTGACCTAATTATTGAGGTTCTTTTCCCTTTTCTATTAATCTAAACTATTTTTGAAGGGATGCTATTTTTTGAGAAAAATTACTTCTTGGGGGGTTTTTAATGTTACTGTTTTAGGGGCCTTATTTCATAGGGGTCTTAGTTACCCTTTTGAGCCAGCCCCAACCTAGAGAAAGAGGGAGAGAGAGAAAGCAGTACTCTTGTGAGGAGGGCGGTTGCATAGCAAGTTCATCAAATGACAATCTGGATTTTAGTCAACTCTTTCTTCATTTTGCCCCATTTGTGTAGACAAAGCTTACCAAATATAACATGATGCTCATCCAACCTTTATAACAAACTGAAATCTGGCAAGAAGAGTTAGAAACTTACAAAGAATATAGACTATGTATCTTATTGGTTTGAGAAAACTCATTTGTCTAACTGGCATTAAATAGTGTTGCATGTATGAGTCAAACAGTTTTTTTTTAAGAAGCATTAAATTTATTTAAACTTATTTTTTGAAGTGAATTCATATTGAACTTGTTTCAAAGACATAGCATTGTTTGTTAAAATGGCAAGGGCCCCATCAATCTTTTTTTCTTTTGGATGAATAAGGGGCCCTATCAATCTTGCCGGCTGGCCTCCTATCATAGGCGATCCTTAAAGACGTTTGTTTGGCAAAAACTTTTAGAGGGTGATTTTTGCTTTTTGGTTATGGTGTAACATAACGATTAACGTAGTTTTGAATGTTTTGTGTTTTAAGTTGTTTGATAATGTTTTTGATTTTTTGCCCTAAAAAGCGTTGTCAAGCCGAAAAGCTGTTTGGCTAGGCGTCTCAAATCCTGCTTTGAGACCTTATGCTTGTGGTGGCAAAAATTGAAGCATGTCTAGCCCTTTTTTGTATAACTGCCAACTGCCCACTACATCATGCCAAAGATGACCTTCGGTTGGTGAGGTTAGAGCTGATCTCCATTTATACAAAGCATAAATACATTAAATGATGTATCAGATGATTGCTTCTTGGTTGCCCAAAGCCTAGTCTATTAACATTTTATCGGTCAATTAAAATACTTGTAAATGCTATCATAACTTGTTTAATACGGAAAATTCTCTTGCTATGGCAGTAACCTAATCTAGGGTGCTCCCCCACCCCCCGAAAAAGAAAAAAGACACGTTCTACGGTGGGGACAACTAAGCCATACTTCAGCCCTAATGCCAATGGGAGTTAACAGTTAACCTAGTAAATTCTGGTTTGCAAATGTTCCTTGGATCCAGGATTTGAGTATCTACCTAGAGAATGCCGGGGTCCCCTACTCATATCACTGTTAGAGTTTTTCAAGAACCCCGTTTTCCTTGGAAACAAATTTCCTACAAATGAAACTCTTACAAACGAGTTTTTAAAAGTAATTTGTGTCTTTTAAACTATTAAAAAAGCAAGTGAGAAACACATTTAAAAAACTATGCTTTTTACATGCTAAGGACATATGTTACTTTCCTTTGTGTTCCTTGCTCCATCTAATTAACAGCTCTCTCTCTCTCTCTCTCTCTCTCTCTTCCCCCTTTAATGCGCCACTTGTCCTAAATATCTTTAGACTTTGAGTCTTCTCCAAACTCACTCAGCTATGGTACTCTTGCCTCTTCCCATAAATAATTTGTCCAGCATCAGTACAGAATCTATATTATTTCTGTCTACTTTATCATTTTTTTACTCATTTTCTTTACGATAGGTAATTTTTTTTTTTGTTTTTAATCTTTTGTTGCATAACTTATGGACTCAATAATTCTAATAATATATGTATTTTGCATTTTGTCATGTAGTAAAGGAGTGGCCGTGTGGCCACTGCCTCTATTCTATTAGGCACAGCCTCCCCTTTGCTTCAGCTTTTTTTTTTAATCACCATTAAAACGGTGCGTTTTTATACATGACAATGAGAAATTAGTCACGGAAAAATGACTAAGAGGTATGTGCTAATCATCTGTAATATTTCTATACTAACGGCTAATTCTAATACACGGGTTAACTCGAAATATTTTGGTTTTTTTTTTTAAACAAATACATAGAAGGGAAAGGGAAGAAAAAACTAAACGAGTGAATCTTTCTCACTGTTGATCCCAAGAGAAAAGAAAAAAGAGAGGAATTAGGAATGCTTCCAAATATTAAGTTCGAAACGGTCCACTTGGCAGTGTGGCGTGCACGATAATTGGCCTTCCTAGAAATATTAGATGCAGTCTGTTTAGGCATAAAATGCAGAAGATAATGTGTGTCAACAATAACAGAAGAAAAGTTCCACTCAGTAAAACATTTGGCATTGTTAATAGCCAATATAGAAGTCAAAGAATCTCTTTCCAACATGAGAGAAGAATAGCCCTCCAGTGAAGCAAGTTGAACAGCCAGAAGAGCTGCGGTTGCTTCACCCAAATTCACGATGGTAGTTTGTGGGATAAAGTATTATTGATTAGAAGTAGGAAGACTTTAGGCACAAAAATAGGCATCAAGAACCAAATAGTGTTGTCCAAGTAGAACTGTTCTTTTGACCAGTGCAACACCTCTGTAGGCATTCTGCTACCTCCTTCACTACATTGCCACTAATTAATTAACAGTTACCACATCCACCTCTTGAACAGTTCCATCCTACCACATCTAGCCTTCCAACACATTATTGTCATCTACCGCCACCCACCAATGAAAACTGTGTTAGAACAGTGACAACCGCCAAATGTCTGGTTGAGGAGACCTGCATTGCAAGGGAGGTACGAAAGTTAGAGAGGTACACCGGTGATGTCAACGGAATCACCTCTGATGCCTAAGTAAACAAGAAAAAAGTGAAGATGATAAACTAACTGAGTGTAGGTAAAGGGAATTAAAGTGAGTGTACCTACTTGCTGTCTCTGTCTCTGTCTCTTCTAAATATGGTAGATGGACTATGGGCGCCAAGTTGACATCTACCAAAGGCAAGAACCCAGTATGAGAAGTTAGGTATGAAAAGCGTGAAATAAGTATGGAATGTAATAAATTGTCAAATGTTCATCAATTGATTTTCCCCCTTCATAGAATCCCTCAATGATGAGTTTTCCTACAAAATAATAATGGACAGATCACATTGCCTTAGAGCACTCCCAATTGATTATCTATTTGCAATTTTAAGCTAGAATAGATAATAAAAGTGCTAAAAAGAGACTCCATCAGTTTATGTATTCCAACTCTATAATAAATTTTTCTTAATTTCATAAATAGTGTAACTCTACAAATAGAGTTATACTATTCACTTATCTATTTTTTTTTTTATTCTTTTGTATTATAAATAATGTTCCATGTATTGAAATATTGCCACTTTTTGCGGATTTTAAAGACGAACAACAACATGACTTATACAATATAAGAGTAGGAAGAAATTGAAAAAAATCAAGAGGATTAGGCCAGGCTGATATTTGCTGCCAATGACAAGGATCTAATTTTGGGTTGAAACCCTAATGACGTTCAAGATCGAGCAATTAAAAAACTTAATCATTCAACAAAAACAATTGACTTACTCAAGATTAATTAACTCTATTTTAATTAAATATGTCAAACTTAAGTTGTCACATATATTACTTTTCTCTCGATCATCTCTTTCCAAATTTAATTACTATCATATGATCTTTACTTACTTTATCCTAATTCCTACCATGCATGCATCTGACGTAAAATGGTTTTTGGTAAACAATTTGGGATTTGTGTTACCTATCTACTTCCATCATTTGATAATCGGTTTGAACATGCAAATTGGCATTTAATATATGATTATATAATATATTTTTTAAACTAATAATATATATTCCAATACATCAAACAATCTTATATTAATTGCTTAATCTAGTTTGCTTAATGATTAATTTATACAAGTCTTATATTGACTTAATCAAGAAAATATTAGTGGATTTAAAATTAAAGTATTGACTTAGCTACAATATTGTATAATTTCGTTGATTCATTTACAACAATGGGGCGTAAGGAGATTAATGTTTTAAATTCTTAAAAGGGTCAAGAAACTCAAAGCCACTATGCTTGAACAACTTGGAGTCAAATAATTGTGCCACGTGTACGTACACCACACAATCTAATACTTGACACGTCAATATCTAACATATTAATTAAGTACACTAAACTACAATTTACAATTATATGTTTATGTTAAAAAAAAAAGGGAAGAAAAAAAAATTGGCCATCTATATAGGATTGAGATATGTTATTTGCACAACAATATTAATGTGTCCAGTAATTTTTTTTTTTTTAAAAAAAATAAATAAAATTGAGAATGCTGGACACATTAACATTGTTGTGCAGCTAGCATATCTCTATAGGATTATATAGGAATCCTATTTGATTTAGATTTCGAACATGTTTTGATTTATATATGCTTATATACTATATTTAAAGATGTATATAGTTGAGTGTATCTTAAGAAAGAAGAATATGTCTTAGATGGAGTAAATTAGTTATTTATTCTAAATTCCTCAATATGATTTGATTTGTATTTATTTGTTTTTTTTTTATTTGATTTGGACATTAATAACACTTTACTTATGAATATTAGGATACCAAAGAAATCAATTTTTTTTTTAATAAAAAAAATATAGATCAAACTTTCATTTAACAAAATTGAGGGAATTAACTAAAGCAAATTGATCTAAGAAAATAAAGCATGATACTCTAAAGTTACAATGTCACAAATACACAAATGAGTTTCTTCTATCTAAACAATAAACGTGACTTGATTTTATTGTAGCCTTAGCTAAACCATGCGTAGCAAAATTTGCCTCTCTTTGTATGACCAATCTGCCAAATCCGAAGCCCATTTAAAACACATTTAGCATGCATCCTCCACAATTTGACCATACCAACTCCAATTTTTTCCATTGTTCTTAATCGCATTTACTACTAGCAATGAATCGCCTTCCAAAATAATATTTTATAGGGTTAAATCATGACTAAACTCTGTTGCACTCAAGACAGCTATCGCTTTTGCTATCATAGGTTCAAATACAAAATAGGCAATATGACTTCTAACAGCAATCGTATAACCCATATGATTTCGAACAATGACACCAATGCCTAGACGAGTGTCGGTGGAATCAATAACCATATCTCAATTTACCTTGTATAGGCATGGCGGCAAGTTTTTCCATAGTAGATGTCCTTCAATTCCTCAATACTTTGGTTCGTAGTTGCTATTAATTTAATTTGCATATGCTATTCTATACTCATTCCATTTGATTATATATATATAAAGATGAATTCCTGGCTCCGTCGTTGCTGATGTTTCTTGATTGAGAGCTTCTCTTTCGATAATCAATATATAAAAAGCTGATAGTTATTTATCAAATAAAAAAAAGGGTTAATAATTGCTTCAAAGATAATGAAACAAGAATTCTTCTAAAAAATAAATAAATAAATATGCATTGGAGTCTAGCAGCTTGCATGACATTATCAATATATTTATGCTGAAATATAGGGAAATAAATCAAGACACTTGAAGAACGTGTAGTTTATTATATATATATATGGTCATATATGTATGTATTATAGGTACTTAATTAGTGTCTTCCTTTGAGAATTATAACAATTTCTAATTTGTTAAATTTGTTGAGGGAATCGTAACATGTTACAACAGATCGATATGCACAAAGATCATCACATGCATGGGAAATATATGTAGAATTTTTTTTTTTCTAATTGAATAAGAAAAAAGGTTATATAAGGGAGGATCGATCCAAAAAGAATAAGACGTGGATGATCCTATAAACGAAAAAGATATAAGTTTCCCAACAACGGACCCAAAATAAATCAAAACAGTATTGAAATAATTACAAAAGGTAGAAAATAGGTCAAACATTTACACGTATCTGTATACGTATTTTTTTTTTTTTTTTTTGACATGTCCACACAAGAGGGAGGAGGGGGGATTCGAACTAGTGACCTCCGCTTTATGAGGCGTGGTCCCAGCGAATTGATTTCAGGGAAAGAAAGAGAGAATAATATTATACAAATCTTGGGAGATAGTGGTCCAGGTGATTCTTCAATTGACGTGCCATCCACGCCTTAATTTTTAGTTTAATAAACACAAACAACGTCATAACCCTCAATATTTCTTTCCCCTTACGCCAACCATTTTTTTGTGCCATGCACTTGCTACCTAGGGTTTACTTTTGCCCCTGCCCTAGCTAGCCACATGCATGTAACCCATAGCGGTTAAAGCCAACAGTTTTTCTAAGAGAATAATAAAATAATTAAATTTATATAACATATCTTATAAGCTTAAGCATAGTATTAAATCGAGCAGAGGTGTTGAATTGATTACACTTGTTAAAGAGAAGTTTGAGCCCACACGTTAGAGGTCGAGAGTGGTAAAATATTAATTAAATGATTAAATTCATCATTTCTCATCGGTTTAAGCGTTTAAGATGAGTAATTAATGATGTATATCACATAAACACTTGTTAATGAGAAGTTTGAGTTCACACATGAGAGGCCGAGAATGTTAAAATATTAATTAAATAATTAAATTCATCATTTCTTATAAGTTTCAACAGTTGAGAATTAAGATGAATAATTAATGCTTCATACCATTTAAGCATCCCACAAATATTTTATAAAACATCTCACAAATATCCAGCGTTTGGATATGTATTTTTTTTTTTTTAATAAGGGCTACTAAACCCTATCATGTCAATTTTGTGAGGTGTTTGTGTGATACATAGTATTATTATTATATAAGCGGTGATTTAATACAAATAATTGAAGATAAAAAAAAAAAAAAAAAAACATGGTAGGATGGGGTTGTTAGCTAGCCAGATGTATTGAAAGAAGAGTTTGTCAATGGGGGACACGGTTAAGTAAACTAAAATTATGCAGATCGAGACTTTCTCGTGGCTAACTGGTAATTAAGGGCAATGCATGAACTTGAGCACATGATCAAACGCCCAAGAACCCACACAAACAAAACCTTACAGCTAATCACAATTGTATTTGATACAGATGTGCGGTTGAGGCTAGGGTGCTAGAGATTAATTCTATACATAGCTCATAATTCTTATCATCATCAATAGCAGAAAGAATCCAAAACCACAATCATTTTGACACTTGGAAATTCCACCAAACTTGTGTCTCTTCTAGGGTTCTAGAGAAGAAAAAGTTGGCTATGGTACGTAGATCAGGTACCACTTATTCCAAAGAGATAAATTTATTCATTTTAATTAATACTTTAACACTCTTTCTTACGTGTGAGCTTCAACTTTCTTTTATATAGTAGATGATGAGGCTCAACACATTAAATATTTCATTCAGACATGGTTTGAATTCAGAACCTCTGCTCTGATACCGAGTTAAATCACAATTTATCCTAAAATTCTAAGCTCATAGGAATGAATAAATTTAATTATTTAACCAATACTTTAACACCCCATCTTACGTGCGAGCTCTAACTTTCCTTTAGAAGAAGATGAGGCTCAACAGGTGGAATATTTGATTGAAACGGGAGGTGAATGATGGAGACATAGCTCAAATTCAAGACCTCGATCTGCTCTAATACCAAGTTAAATTATCACTTATCTCAAAAATTTAAACTCATAAAAAACAATAAATTTAATTATTTTAATCAAACACCTTAACAGATTCGTGCGCCCACAATTTTTCTCCATCTTTTAAGCTAGCTTGTCTTCTATACCCATGATTAAACTAATCAGTAATCAAATGGTGATGATAAATGTAACAGCATTGACAGTCATGCTTAGTTAAAATAAGCATAAAGTGATCGAAGTCAGGTCTTAATCATTCAAGCATATATATATACGATGAATTGGTGGGGGTCATGATGGTATAGTAGGGAGAAGATAGCCAACTACAGCTTAGTTTCCAGTATAAGGTTTTCTAATCTTTTTCTTCAAAGCTTTGCTGGTTGTCTACGTATCATTTTGAGTATGTTTACAGCCACCCAGCTATATATGGCCGGAGGGGAAAAAACAAATACTGAATGATATATATATATATATATATATATATATATATATGGTAATATTATTATCTTACAAGGTATCACCATATTATGGCCCAAAAGAAAAAAAAATTCTAGATTTTCTTGTTTTTAGTTTTATAAAAGACAAAATCAGTGTTTATGTAAAACTATACAATTACCTTTAAAATGGGTACAGTACAAACAAGAATATATACAATCTACCTTTAATATATTTCTTGTAATGCTTATACAAAGAATGTCAATGGTAGGTGTGAAAATTCATGATTTTATTGAGGTATAGGTATAAGACTATATAGGTTAACCTTAATCCGACCCATTTAATTAAACGGGTCAAACCCCTCAACCTTAACCATTTAATTTTGTATTGGGTTCGTGTCGAGTTTACAAGTCATGTCAAAAATTTATTGTCATTATATCGCGTATCGGGTTCGGGTCATGTCAAAGTATGAGTATAAAACTATATAGGTTAAGCCTAATCCAACTCATTTAATTAAACATATCAGACTCCTAAACCGTAGCCCTTCAATTTCGTTTCGAGTTCACGGGTCGTGTCAAAAATTGCTAGCCTTAGCCGATAGTGATGATGATGATGATGTGGGCTTATATATGGATAGGTACAATTATAATTTGAAAAAAAAAAAAAAAAAAGATTCTCTTTTTTGGTAGACAAGTGAGACTAGATCATGCATTGAGCTAGAAAGCAGCTAGGGAAGAGTAAGTGGTTTAAAAAAAAAAAAGAATCATTTGTACAAGGAGGATTCCACTTTGCTGCAGTTGTTTTCATCTTTTACACTCTTTCTTTGAGTTTTTCTTATCTAACAACTTTATGCCTTCATCATTTTACTTAGAATATGATGTATGTCTGTGGGCTGTAATGACTGGAACAGAGAGGAAAGACAAAAGGGTTGGCATGAAGGGATGAACTTCCTGTTTAAAAAGGTCTGGAAGCCCTACAAACGTGCATGAATGGGAATAATAAAAGTAAAAGGGAAGGTATTTAGTCAAATGCAGTGGTAGTTGCACCTATTGCTTTGTTTTTTATTTGTCTGCCAATTAAGCTCCTAATTAGTAGTTATTGTATATACATTGGTATTTGGTGATGCCAATATACTTTAACCAAAAGCCTTTGGGGGTAGTTGTGGAGGTTAGGAAGCGAACATCTTAGAAACTGTTGACAAAAGACAATCCTCTCTTTCACTCTCTCTCATACATCAGACCCCACACACACACACACATATATATATATATATAATATTGATTATAAAAAGATTATAAGGGAGACTAGATCTGTTCATTATGCCAGTTGTTTTCATTGTATATATAATTATGAAAATGTTTTTGTCTTCTTATTATTATTCACCTTTAATACGAAATCAACTGTTTTTTAGTTGGCAGCCCTAGCCATGTGAACAGAACGCATAGTTGCAGAGAGACAGAAGAAAGCATAACACAGCTACAAGACAGAGTGATCTTTATCTTATTTCTGGCATCTGAGAAATACTTATCTTAAAGGTTGAGAAAGCGTGGAGTGGGGAAGAGAATTGAAACAAGGCATGTCATAAATGAATCAGAATCATTCAGGGGATCAGAGACTCCATGCATGAATTGTTATGCAGTAATTGGCGAAGTCAGTTCCACATGTCTAATCCATCTTTTTCATGAATAAAGTGTAGTAGTGATGCTTTTAATTCTGTTTTGTTTTATCGTTTGGAGGCCCAAAACACTGGAAGGAATAAAGAACTTTGTTTGATAAGAGGGAAAAGATAGAAAGAAAGAAAAAAGAAGCAAAAGTAGGATTGAAGAACTTGGCTTCATGTCTCTGCCCTGCATACTAATAATCAGCTAAACATGCATTACACTGGTATAGCCTAGCCAGGGAAGGCCATGTGCCTGGTTTATAAAATAACAATGACTTGCACTACTGGAAGAGCCTCATGCCAAGAATAATTCTAGCTGCCAAAAAGTGAAATAAAGAGCTCTCGGGAATCTCTCCCCCCCCCCCCCCCTTCTCTCATATAATATTTAGCAGATTGACATGCAACTGAAATGACGTGACATTAAAAATCAACATTTGTTTCAGTAGGGGCTCGTAAAAAAATTCATTGTCACGCTATCTCAATTGTAGACAATCGTAAAGCAATCTACTAAATAACATTTCTCTTTAGTTTTTCTTCTTCTGGAATGGTTGCTCCAAGTGGCATCGACCAAAAGAGGTAGCTTAAGAAGGCTGCAAACAAGCACCCACCTGGCACCTAGAAGGAAAATTCTAATCATTTGTGGCTCAAAATGGGAGGAGGGAGATGGCCCATAGAAGGTCCCGCTACCTTTTCTTGATTGAATTGATGTGGTGCTCAAGTGTCTCCTAGCCCTTGCCAAAAGAGCACCAAGAAACGCCAAATAAGCTATACCTTTGTTGGAACCGTGGCCAATTGTTTAATGCAACATCCAGAAAAGACAGCCATGATTTCCTCATACATAAAGGAACATAACAATTTATTAATATTTGATTTTAAGGCCTGTTCATAAATAAGGTTGATTATATCAATAATAAATTAATCTCTGTTATTTACAGTAATTAATATGGGTTTTATTCAGGACCAATCATGAGGCAACCCACCTCAGTTTTGGTGATTATTTTCCTCAAGCAATGACAACGACGCTTAGAGATGACTAAAGTTTAATTTATTAAAGGCTAGCTCTAGTCTTCAATATATATATCAAGTTCAACTAGGAAAGTAAAAAAGAGAGAATATTATAACATGTGGGTGTTTGGGAAAATCACATGATGATCATTAAGAAACAAATTAACCTAGACAAACAATGTCGTGAAATTAAAGTTTTGAGGCTCCTGCAGTCAGCGTCATGGATGAATATTCTCCCATCCCATAAACCCTAGATGAGAGGTAAAGCAAGGGGGGGAGCCTGAGTTGTCAGGTTCTGATTGGTTGACTACAAAACTCGAGAATGGCAAGCACGAACAAGCAGATATGGCTCAGAGAGATATATAGCTTCACTTTATCAACATCATTAAAGTAGTTTCCTTTAATTTTCTATTGAGAATTAGCAGATTCCCGTCCATGAGGTGTGCATGAGGATAAATATAAGAAGCATAGTGCCTTCACTTTACGTCATTTCTATACATCTCTTTTTCTGTATTTTCTTCTTTCAATTCCCTCAGAACTATTTACCTGGAAGATCAGTTCCCTAAGATGAAAAACTTCATGCAAAAAGAGTACTTGCCTTCTTATATTCAAGGAAGGACAAATCTCTTTGGTGATCCAATCATGTTAGGCGCTCTGGCTCATCAGACTGCTTGTCAAGATCATCCTGGTAGAGGTGATATGATCAAATCATCAGCAGCAGCAGCATCACCCGATAGGCTGTTTTCCTGTACAGATTCTACTTCTTCCACTACACAGGATGTTATCATCCATAAACACCACCATACACGTCCATTTGCTTCACCATCAGGTGCCAAAGAAAGCTTCATTCCTGTAAATTTTTTGGATACGTTTCCAAAACTAACCAAAGCTCAAGTTTCTGATCAACCCTCTTCTCCATCTTCATTATCAGCCACATCCAAATTCCCAAATTTAACTTTGTTTCTCCAGGAACCTACCATGTTAGATCCATCTACACCAATTGCTGACTCCCCTACAGACAAATGTCAATCCATGGCATCATCGTCATCATCGCCATCATTCTCTTCATTTCCCATCTCCCAAATTGGCCAAATTCAGCCCCATAGGGGCAATGATCAATGGCTCAAAATCGATCAAAATATGACAAGCTACTCCTCTATAGGCCTTATAAATGACTCATGGCTCAGCACCACCAAGACTCAGCCCATGAAGTACACCGCAAGAAGAATGCAAAATCAGGTACAGAAGATGAATAATATTTCATCCGTTTCATCACAAGTAAAGCTTTTCAGAGGGGTGAGGCAAAGGCACTGGGGGAAATGGGTTGCTGAGATAAGGTTACCAAGAAACAGGACAAGAGTTTGGTTAGGGACTTTCGACACGGCGGAACAGGCTGCCATGGCATACGACACGGCTGCTTACATGCTACGTGGGGAATACGCACAACTGAATTTCCCAGATCAAAAGAATCAGCTGAAGGCCAATTCTTTGAATGGGGCCACAGCAGCCCTTCTCGAAGCAAAGTTACGGGCGATATCACATTCGCAGGGCGTTTCCGGTCACAAGAACCCCGCCGAGCCGCCGCCAACATCGCCAAAGAACTGCTTATCTGATCAGAATAGAAAAAGAAAAGACTGGCAGATTGAGTTGGAGAGCAAAGTCGGATCAGAGGCGATTGAGAACAAGAAAAGTCAGGAGGTATTATCAGATGCAGATGCTGTTCAGTTAAGCAGGATGCCCTCCTTGGACATGGACATGATCTGGGATGCTCTTTTAGTCTCAGAGTCATGACCATCAGCCCCCCATGGTTTCTCTTCATGTGGTATTTATGTTTTTACTCAACCATTTTTCTTTCAGTAGGAAGAGCGATAATTTTATATTTTCCCGTTACTGGTCATACTACAGGATCCATGCAATCTTTTGCCAAGATGATATTTGGTTTGAGGATGTTCTTCATGCGGGTTTTTCATTTTTCTTCTGTAATTTTGTTGCTGGTAGTTTGTTAGTTTCAAGTACTATTTTGTTCTGTTAAGGGAGAAGTTTTGAACTTCGGACTTCGATTGATATTCCAAATGAGAAAAGAACGTGGGAGGGGGATTGATGAGCCCTTTTACAAGGATAAAACGTAAAGGTTGAAGAAAAATGCTACGAGTACTTTTAGTTGCTTCTCTTTAATTCAATTGGACAGGTTGATCTATATATCTCGTATTAATTATGATTTTCACTATCACATCAGAAAATAAGCACTTGAAAGTACATGTAGCATTTATCAAAAAAGTAATCGGCTTGCATGCAAATTCTACAATTAGACTCAAATTTGCAATGAACGGTGTAATTTATGCATACAACATTTCAGGATTAAGATCGTCTCCATTTCAAGTATTTACCGTGAATATTTGGTTTATTGTATCTAAAAATAATATGACAACATATTTACCATGCGACAACATATACATTAATAAATTTGTGAAATCTACCTTAATCACAAAATATAGTCTCAATTTTACTATTCATGATCATGATAATATGCACTTCTATATATAATCAGGGTACTATGCAAAGCGCCCCTCTACACGGGTCAGATAAAGTTCGAGCTTTCACTCGCGGGCGTAGCTCCAAAGAATTGTTTGCACTCAAGGGAAGGTCAAAACTTAAACCTAATGCTTCATGATCGAGGTACCGAAGCCGAGTGACTTGTCACTAGATCGAGCCAACCCCCCTAGGGTTTGCACTTCTATATTATATGCTATAGCAACCAGAAGTGGTTTGCCGGTTCTAAGATCTGGCCCACTCAATTGACAGGACTTATAAAATATTAGAATTCATTATAAGATTATAATATTGTATCAATGTCTTGCTTCGCTTAGGCAACAAAAGAAAACAAAAATAGAAAAATCGTTTTTCTCGACCACCTCATCTTATTTAACAATATGATAATAATAATAATAATAATAATAATAAAACCAAAGAAGTGTACTAAGATCGGATCTAAACTCATACCGTAAAACTGACATGCTTCTCTAATCGTCAGCACCATGCAGTGAAAAAGAATGCACTATGAATCTTTTATTCACCAATCTTTCAGCAATTTTTTTTATGAATAATGAAGATAAATGTATTTTTGGTCCATGGAGCTTGAAGTTTTGACAAATAGTTCTTTGGGTTTTAAAAAGTGATAAACCAAGTCCCTACGATTAGAAAAAAAAATTAAAAAAAAATATAAAATTAGTCTCTACCGTTAAAAAAAATTGACAGAAATTCCCTATTGTGCCAAAAATATATATAATTGACCTTTTCTCTTGGTTGATTTCAATCACATTCTAGTATATATATAAGCCAAAGAGATATATAGTTACAGTTTTATCTTAACTAGCCAAATCAATTTTGTTTTCATTGCTGTGGACCCAAGTCTCAGATTCAATGAGTCATGTGTTCTTGATCATGAGGTTACCAAAAGTAAAAATGGTAGATCATTGAAACTTTGAATATTGTCCTCTGCCAACCAAAAAGTAGCACTTGAATCGGAGATGGCGACTGAATTATCAACTATCTTTTATATATTTCTTGATTTTTTATTGTAAATTATTCGTGTCACTATAATCGGTGTCGATGTAACATATTAACAGATTCCGTTAACTTTCTTTTTCTTGCTTACCCTAAAGAATGATTAATCACTTTTTAAGATCCAAAGAAAACCACAAGTGTATTTATCCCTAAATAATAAGCACAATGACTCACCAATCTCAATGAAAAGTCAACCATCCACTCCATAAAAATAAAAGTACCAAATGCAGTGGTATATGTCAACAGTTGAATCTAGTTCAATTAGGAAAAAGACTGCCCTGCTAATTTGTAGACTCAGCCTCTCAATCCAGGCAACATTGCAGATATGTCTCAACCTAATTCCAGGGCCCTTTTGAGTTACTAACGATCAACACAGTAACCATAATCTAGTTTGGGAACATATCAACACAACCCAAAACATTAACTCAAGAAATGCATCAAAATTTTCATTTGCTACAAAACTGCCTCTAGTTGGCCAAGACCCCTCTATCTGACTATCTCTATCCCAGTGAAACAAGTAATACAATTTGCAACAGCACGCCGAATCTACAAATAATTCGAGAAAATGGTAGGGAAAGAGGCACGAGTAAGAATTAGTAAACCGTATCTAAATGCAACTACGCATAAGAAAATGCTAGAATGGATAGATTCAACCCTACGTTGTGTAGAAAAATGATTTCTTCATACCTAAAGTCACCCCTAATTCGCGTGGAAAGATTTTAATGCTCCTCAGTAGATACTGGTTCTTTCATTGCCCCGGCTATGGTGTCGCCTAAGATATCTTCCGCAATTTTCTCAACCTTGTCATCTCCAACATCATCTTCCATGTGCACCACATTGCTGGACTCAGCACCTACAATTGGTTTATGGAACTTGTTTTTCCTTTTTTTCCTTTCTGGGATGCATCCATATCTGAATCCTTCTCTGCAGTCTTATCATCCTCGATTTTTTTTCTTTTTCTGTCTTCTGGAGATGCATCCATATCTGAATCCTTCTCTGCAGTCTTATCATCTTCGAAATCACTTTTACCAGAACTCTCATTGTCAGGTGTCTGAGGAGAGTCCCCTCCCTCATTTTCTTCAATGTTTGCAACTGCATCCACCAAATTTGCACCTTGTTCAGGAAGCCGCTGTTGTAGTGGCACTGCATCACTGATGACTTGACCAGTCCTTAATCTCTCCCTGTAATCCTCCATCTCTATTTTGTACCTTTCTTTATCTTTAAGAGCTTTCTCCTGATAAACCTGAAACAGCAGATTTCAATGCATGCTTTAAAATAATACTCTTAGAAGCGGATTTAAAATAAAAGAATGTATGACTAGTTGAAAGTCATTAGAAATGAAGATAAACCATAGTCTTACTGCTCTTTCAGGCTCTTTCAACTTGTTCCACAGCTCACCAATCATTCTACTGATCTCTCTGTCCTTCCCTGGATGCAGGGGTTTCAGTCGTGCATGCTGCTCAGCAAAGAAGAAATTATATCCACTTCTGTTAGGTTTTGGATGAGCTGGATCCCTCTTTTTCATCTCAGATTTCTTCCTGCGGCGGCGACGATGGATACCAGGTACATAAGAGGCATTGACATTTTTGCTGGCAAAGACACTATAGTTCTGTGGCACTTGCTGTACTGCATCCTGTGGAGTCAGATAAAGTACACCTTTTAGCTCCTCTGAACCTATTGTGACAGTAACAAGGTATCCACTTTCGAATTTCCCATCAATGACCCCTACTACATTAACAGGAGACCCTGAATATGATGGTGACCGTACTGCAAACACCAGAGAAAAGGAGCTTTATTATGTTAAAGATGTAATTTCCTCAACCAAAAAAATCTTGGCAATAGAAAAAGCCATCAAAAAATATAATTGAAAATCTTCACACAAAAATAAGCAGTTAACAATATGAATACCCCAATAACCTACTTGTTGAGAACAATCACCAAATATCCCATTTCATTTGCAGATAAGACATGAAACAATAACATAAATGAAGAGAATATCCTAGAAAACAAAGACGACACAAGTTATTCTTATAACAGGCTAGAGGGTAATAGCTTCCATGACACTAGGAGACTCCTTTATATCTTACAATCTCAGCAATAACAGACCATAACTTAATGACAGCAATTAATTCCTTCGGCAGACACTCCAGAAAAGTTTCCTGCAGGGAGGGAAAGTGGAGAAGAAGAAAAGGACAAGCATATCCAATTGTCTAGCTACTTACTTCCAAAGCATTTGAGACATAGCTAAAAATAAAAAAAAATAAAAAAATAAAGCGCAAAGGTGCAACCCAAATACACAAAATGTATACAAGAGAAATATACCTGACCAGAAAAAGAAAAAAGAACAAGAAAATCGGGAACATTGCTAAAAAAAACTGTTCATTATAAGTTGTGGAACATATATTTCTTCCAGTGACTAGATGTTGACAGAATGATTTTTGGTTTAAACAACCATAACTATGAAAATTATTCATTGAGGATATGCAACACATGACAGAAAGCAGATGCAACCAAAACAAAAACATTTTTTTTTCCAGAAGCCACAGTAGATTCAGTTGGAAGAAGAAGAATATTGTTTTATTCCACTATGATCCTTGATTCGTTTACATGGGTTTAAATAGAAATAATTACAAACTATTATGGAAAGGTACTTATTGCAGATTACAATTAAAAATAAAATCAGGTAATCAAATCATGGAGAATTAATAATATGGCCTACATCCTGTAAAAAGAATAACTGGAAATCTCCACTTAAGAAAATGGACAGTCCAAATTGAAGAGCAGTTTATTTAGGGCAGATTGCAGATTGAAACTTCCACCTACTGTACATGCCTCAAAACTTTGTAATCTCTAGCAGTTAAAGAACACTTTTAGCGCAGCATATGACTCTCTCTCTGTTTGGTTCATTCTGTTTTATATTTTCTCATCTAGGTATCTTCTACTAGAATTCAAATCTATCAATTTGCATTTTATCAAAGAAAATCAATTTGCTAATATCCTAGATTCTTTCTGCTTCTTGAAGGGTGCTTCAAAATCCCTCTTTTTTTTTCTTTTTTTAAATCAATTTCTCATCTTGTTATTCCTCAGAGCTTCATCATATGATTATTGTCATTCAAATTTGTTCCTTTACATTAATATATCATTGACTTCCTTCAATAAAATGCAAAAGGAAATTTTAGGAAGTGATACAATATTTAGAGAAAAAAGTTCATCAACGCCAGTTTTGGAGAAGATCCAGATGAAATTTTTTGAAATTGATGAGACTTTTGAGATCGATTTGAGTTCTAGTAGAAGATAGACAGATGAGAAAATCTAATATTTATTCAGAATCTAAAAGTATAACAAAATAACTCGACAGAGAGAGAGGCAATGGTGTGAAGGAAGTGTTCTTTAACTGCCAGAGATTACAAAGTTTTGAGGCATGTACGGTAGGTGGAAGTTTCAATCTGCCTTAAATAAACTGCTCTTCAATATGGACTGTCCATTTTCTTAATGGAGATGTCCAATTATTCTCTTTACAGGATGTAAGCCAGATCTGAGAATTAATACAACATATTGTAGGCTTCTATCTTCAACACTCTCCTTCAAGTGCGAGCCCACACTCTCTCTTAACAAGTGAGGCCCAACACATACAATATTTAATTGAAATAAGAGATAAATGACGTAGATAAAGTTTGAACTCAGAACTTTCTCTGATACAAGTTGGAAAAAGAAAAGTTTGGGTTTAAATAGAAAAGAATTACAAACTATCATTGAAAGGTAATTATAGCAAATTACAATTAGAATTAAATAGAAAAAAAAATCAGACAATAAATCGTGGAGAATTAAATTAACACAGAAAATTGTAAGTTTCCATCTTCAACAGATTCAATAGTTAGAAATTTGTAGCTTATGACTCATTCTTATTCTACAACAATGAAAGCACCTTTTCACTCTGATTGAAGTAGTGTAAACACTATAAATATTTCACCCAAAGCCATAAAGATCTCAGTACTATCTAAAAGATATATATAAAAAAAAAAAAAAAAAAAAAAAAAAGGACAATTCCTGTCAAGAAAGATAAAGCTCTCATTCTCCAGAAAGGAATAGAGAAAAAAAAAAAAAAAAAAAAGTGAAAAGACACCAGGATTTGGCAATGGCAAAGAATTTATAACTGATACTAAAGAAGCATAGAGAAATTTATCCTCTATTTTTCCTCCCAAAAAACTTTAGGAATTGAAAAGAAGAAAAGGCAGAGACCTCTAGGCAATTCTGCAGTCTTCATCCTTTGTTGCTTGAGCACAGCTGCTTGGGTTTCTAGCGTAGGCTGCAAAGATTCTGTTCTTTGAGCGGGCACTGGAGTTGTGGATGGGCTCATCAAAGAATCTGCCAAAGACTGTCGTATTATAAAACTGAATCCAGTAATGTTTATTCAAATGAGGGCTGATTGTTTTATGCACACACCAGAAGACACAGGGATCCGGGCCTTAAAATAGTATATTTGTTCATAGTGGTGAAGCAATGATACATAGTACTTCCGCAGTACAAAAGAAGCATTTGTAGCTGTGGAAGGGAAGTTGAAAATAGCAGTCACTTCTTTCCATCTTCTCTCCCTAAGAATCTGCAAACTCCATTTTGTAAGTTAAGCAACTATATGTCTAACACATCCCCAGTGAATATTAAGAAAATAATTGTCACTTGTAACTATGTAACAACCTTCATATAGATGATAAATATCTGTATGAAACAAAATAACTCCAAGCAATATGACACCCCATTTAATTCCAAAAAGAACAGGGAGAACACAAGAAAAACAATTATGAATAATTACTTATAAACTCTAAACTGCAAATCTCAATTGTTATCTACTAGAGCTAGACTCCAGTAACATTATAGAGCCATAGGGGTTAGATTCGAGAAGTTAAATAATATGACTATTATCAAGAAACAAAAGAGTAGGAAAGCAATTAATCAGCACAACCAAACCCAGCATAAGAGATGAAAATTCTCAAGAATAGCTTCTGACAAGTCTACACGCCAATCGATGGAGACCTCTTTCAGAAACCTAAAAAAAATGTCTTTGCCTTTATAATTACCCAAATATAACTATGTATGACATTATTCACCAGTCATTTATATTGCAATTCCAGCACAACTCTTCATTGTGGCAGTGCTTAGGAGGACACCATTTTACATGGTTAACCAATGCGATGGGAGACTCAATTGTCTGATTATACTTAGGTTGATACATTTACTAGTCTATGATTTATCTATTGTATGCTGTAAGTTTCTTGAGTTAGATTGCTGGAAGTGTATATATACATATCATACTCAATCTCACATCAACCTCACCCTTTTTAACCAT
This sequence comes from Alnus rubra, assembly GCA_028654335.1. Lineage (NCBI taxonomy): Eukaryota > Viridiplantae > Streptophyta > Magnoliopsida > Fagales > Betulaceae > Alnus > Alnus rubra. The sequence continues at coordinate 1,059,307 of JAJPGS010000243.1, forward strand.
CGTTTAAAAAAATGAAAGGAACAAAAAACATGCAATATGAAGTCCTGGACTTAAGAGTGAAGGTAGCTTAAAGTCAAGGAAGAATCAAACACAAATTTTCATTAGCTGAAAAACCATTTTCAGAGGTAGCGTAGTGCAAGAACATATCACAGAAAAGTTCAGGTAAAAAAAACCACCAAAACTCGTTAATCACTTGTGACTGGAAGTGTTCTGACATTGCATCTTTAGACATTTTAATAGTACTAAAATTTCAAACAAACTGTACATGCCCGAATCCAAAATATGCATCACATACAAAATGACATTGGAACTTTCAGACAACCGATTCACCTGTGGATTGGTTCAAATCAAACTAATTGCAAAAGAAACTCAACTACTTAGCCGTCAACACTTTCATATTACCTTTTCAATGCCCCCACGAGAAGTTACCTCCACAAAAAGTCGATGCAAGTCTAGCTCTTTACCTCCAATTATGGGAATCCTACAATAAAAATGTACAAAGAAAACAATAGAATATCAACAGTAGAACAGAAAACCTCATAAAATATAAGCTAGGTCAAAGAGAAGAAAGTGAAGATACATGCTCGTTATAGATAGTATGAAGCATGTGGTAATAGCACAAGACTATAATAACACACAAGATAGTGTTTATATTCAAAACATCCATTGAAGAAACTTTGTAGTTGGTGGTCACATCACGTACACATATAGGGTACAAGAAAGCTAAGTAACAAAAGACAAGCAGCTCCCAGCATTTTGACATGCCAACACCTACAGAAACAGATATGTGTCAGTCTCACCTAACGCAAAGGAAGAGTGGACAAACGCTTCAACCTATTGAAGCAAAAGCTATAGATCATTTTTGAGCCAGTTTAATAACATTTTAAGCTTTTTGTGCAATTCACAACTAATAAAACCCACCACCTATGTTGGGGCAACACACCATGCAAGACTGCTTGCGTCTTTTCTCCCTAAACACAAACCATTACAAAATTATTTTCTTTGAGATTTTCACTTGGAATTAAAAAACAAACAAACAAACAAACCCACCACCACCAAAACACCAAATTAGTTGCGACATTAACGAGAGAATCACCTAGACATTGACAAAAATGGATTACTTACTGATTGCCATACATTTAAGCAAGCAGAGGAAATGGAGGAATTGGATCACTTAATGCAAAAAAGAAACCATGGGACATTTCAATGAAGCATATTGCAGTTAGATGGTCCTTAAGATGATGTCTGTACAACAGGAATTAATGTCATTAAATGGCATTTTACCAACACCGTTTTGAAAACCAGATTCTTCTAAATGGAAGTCATTAGGTCATAATCAATTCCTGCCAGGAGGGGGGAGATCTAGGCAGGATCTATAAACTTAATGGTTCATTATGTCTATTATGATACATTTAAGGAAGAGTTTTATGAGCGTAAACACCTAGTACCATAGAATGACTTTAGAAACCCCAAGCCCCTTTGCTTGTCTACAAAGTTTACTATGAAAACTTTAGAATCTTCATTTGTTCAGTCAAAGCTTTTGTGATTTATTGTGTACAACAATACATTTAGCCTTTATAGCATGAATCAAGTTCTATCAAAAGCATGCTACACCTAGAAACCACACCAGAAAACAAGATATAATGACACTTGGCAGCAGAGGTCTGAGTTAATTGCACCTAAATAATAATATAAGTGGTTATTAACCATCACATTCTTAAACCAATTCATTTCAAAGAGCAATACCACAGATATATGTGTTCCTCTGTGAGTTTGATAAAGTTATTTTATGAGAACTTAAAAAGGACAGTTGTCTAACACATTCAAGTTTAGAGAAATGGATGCATGATACCCACTACAGAAAAATGTCCAACTTAGATGAAGTAATGCATAAAACAAGAAAACCAACCAAAGGTCTTCATGCTTTGTTGCAACCCAAATCAACCGCAAAAAGTATTCCATAAACAAATAAAAAATAAAAAAAAGGTACACCAACTAACCAAATTAAAAGGAATAAGTATCACTAGATTCGAATGACTACTAAAGTATTAATGCTGGTTTAGTTAACATCAAAAGTAACTTAAGAGAAAACAAAACAATCTCAAAATTAAACTTCATAGAAAATTTAGTTAGGTAAATTTAAGCGGTTTGCAGTCAGCTTGTGACAGCCAACTCCAGGACAATTTGTATCTTTTAGTCACAGCTTAACCCTGTCCCATTTAGGTACCATGAAAGAACAAACTCCTAAACCATGATGTCCAAGATATGCTAGTAGTTCTATAACTAATTTATGGCAATTAATATCACTAGATAAAAAAAATTAAAATCTTTTTTTTTTCGTTCACTGGCTAGCAAAATCTTTCACAAATTCCCATCAGTCAAATGCCAAAAGATTCTAACTGCTATCTTAACGGTAAGCAATAATAAGTTCATGATCAGAAACTCATATTATAAGTATAGCCCTGAAACGAAATAATGAAAACTTGACAAAACATCAAAACATTTGCATTAAAAAACAATTCCTCTATCTTCCAAGGAATAATTTGCTCAAAAGAAGACGGAGCAAGACCATAAACAACTACTAGCAACGAAAAATACAGGAAATAGACACGAGCAATAGTATATTGCCATATTATTCATAAAAAAATTAAAAAAAAAAAATTTGCCATACTCAAAAACAATAGTACAGAGCTAAAGAAATCAAAAAACATCACATAAAAATTTGAGATGATAAAGCCAAGTACACTACAATCCTAAAGTTACAAAAATCACTACTTTGGTTCATTGTATTTCTGCTTCTACAATAAATCATGGCTTGATAATATGTTTGTGTCAAGGCATAAGGTTGAGGGAGGGAGGGAGGGAGGGGAAGAGAAAAAAAGCTTACATGAACTTAGTCTCCAAAGAAGTGTGGAGCTTCTCCAAAGTAGCCATGAACAGATTAGGACTGTCTAAAACATCTTCATATTTTGCAAGAGGTGGAGGGTAAGTATGATAATTAGAGGATGCTTCTTTTATGGGCAATGGACTCTTACTGGCACCAGAAGCTGATGCCATTGGCAATTCGGCCCCACGACCCCAACCTTACTCCGTCCTTCCCTGTTTAACCATCAAACCACTGTACCTCGATCTTCACTGCATAACAAAAACTAATACAGGTGAAGGGAAAAACAGAGAAAGATATATATATATATATATATATATAAAGAAGAAGAAGAAGAAGGAAAACTTTCAGGTAGAACTAACAGTATGCAAAAGGCAGACAAAAAAAATCAGAGGAAACCCATCAAGGATATAGCCAACGCTCTACTTTCATGCAGAATCTGGCGAAATGAGAAAAGCTAAAAAAAAAAAGTGAATAGAAAAAGACAAGCCCATGAGGATAAGGCAGTGGAAGAATATTATGACAAAAAAAAATAAAAAATAAAAACCATTCAAATCACCATGCAGATTGCAACTGAGAGCTGAAAAGTCTGAAACAACAAGGCAGACCATCTTGATGAGAAGCACAACAACCTCAGCTGATAAAAATAACTCCCGGTACCGAGGGAAAGATTCAAAGCCCAAGAAAAGCCAATGGTACAGCATAGCTGTCATAGCCATGAATTCCTCCTGAGTACCAAGGATGTAACAGAAAGAATCCATCACAGCTCAATTGCTGCCTTTATAACCAGAGGCTAAAAAGAAGACACCCTTTTAGGCTATATGCCGCTATGTTAATAAAGACCCAAATATAAAAAAGTCCTTTCTCTTTCTCTGTCTCTCCCTCTCTGAGCCAGAGTTTACAGGCCTATACAGGCTATGACCTTGCCTGACATTTGAAAGATATTACGATATCTAATATGTACTTAACAGTTGTACATATATATATATATAATTAATTAAATATCAAAGTCCAACACTCCTCTTCCTCTCTCCCTATTATCTGACACTGTTTCAGGCTAAAAAGATTCGGAAGATACCCATTACCCATGAGTTGGGGTTTGTGGGGCGCAGTGCCCATCAATCAAAAAGTCCTCCTTCAGCACCCACCTTTTGTCCAAAGGGACCCCCATCCTGAATTTTCAAATCGGCACTGTCTTCCCTCTTTCATGGAAGCCAAAGATTACCCACAAAAGGAATTATGGAACAATGCACTGTTCTTTATTTCATATGTGCAAATGGCATAAAAATATAAGAATATAACAAACAAACCCAGATGAAGAAAATGACAGACAACAACAGTATTTACATTAAAATGATACACATTAAGGAACTTACCAACAGTGAGAGATTTGAGCATGCAAAATCAAATACATTAAGGAAGAAGCTTAAGGTTAAAACTCTCTATTATAATAAAAGGTTAAGAGTTATTATATATATATATATATATTATTATGTTTTTTTTTTTTTTTTTTTTGGGTGGTAGCAAATGGTGGAGAAGAAAAAGTAACCCTAATTATACAGAGCTACTTGGGAAAAGACCAGTTTGACCCAACTAAGTTGTGGTACAAGCCTAGATGCTGAAGGATAGTTCTGGACTTTTTGAGTGCCCAAATCAAAGACACCCCATAAAAGGAAACCATAATAATAATTAATATATATTTATGATTACAGGTGTATAGTAATGGAAGTGGGTGAAAAGGTAACGTGTGGATTAGTAAAACGTGCCCAATTGACTTTCCCATCTGAAACGGAAAACAATCTCAATTCTCAAGGACTAACCACAAGGGATAAGAACCAAAAATAACCGAATTTATCTCAGGTGTGGTAAATAAACAAGTAATAGGAGATTTTCTATTTTTATTTTTTTTTTAAACTGTTTATAATTTGTTTTTATTAAAAATTTTAAATAAAATCTGAACCATTGAAAAAACTTACCGTTTTAATTTTTTTTTTTTACGGCACGTAAAAAAAATAAGGAGAGCGGGTGGGGAGCTATGGGTGCCGTAACAGTAGCTCCTGGGGAGTTGAATGGAGGTCAATCAGCACTTCAAAATTATTCCCTCCCTCCCAAACGTTCCTTATTTTAGGATCCCTAATGGCTGATATACACATTTTAGAGTCAATTCTGAATGAATATAAGCAGCATGTGGTCATTTTAGGTTCTATTTGTGGTAACAGACTGCACTTTTTAAGGATTGAACACACACTTTTTAGATATAATTTTGTCATGAGTTTGGAAGGTGGCCCTGGCCCATGTTGTGGGTTATTCAGGTCAGTTAAGATTTTATATTTACATTGAATTTTTTTTTCTATAAAAAACAAAAAAAAAAAAAAAGGTGCCTTTTTGAATTATATTGGTGAGATCCTTGTTCGCCCCATAATAATGTTGTAAAATCTTTTAAATATTTATTGAATAGATTACGACATAGTTATAAAGTAATGAATGCATAGAAAATTGAACAAGTCGTGTGAAAACTTCTATTGATGTTGGTTTTTTAGTGACTTGCATTTTAAGGATGTGCTTTTATATGTTACGATAAGACCACTTATTCAAAAAAATATTAGGTAATTCTTTTGAGATGATTACAATTTTAGCATCATGTAATAATAAAATTGCAAAGCTTATTTTGAAAAATGCTCAAAAATCTGTGAAGTATATACTTTACATACAACCCAAAATGAGATTTTGCATGTTCTTGCGAGTAAGGTTCGAGATAAAATTTGTGAAGATATTAAGGATTATAAATTTTGTATTATTGTTGATTAGGCACGAGATGAGTTGAAGATAACAAATGGCTGTTGTTTTTAGATTTGTTAACGAATATGATTTTATACAATAACGTTTCTTTGATTTTGTCTATTTTAAAGATACATGGGCATTGACTCTAAAAAATGAAATATCTACTATCCTTTTTCGTCATTATTTTGATATTCAAAATATTCGTAAACAATGATATGATGGTACTAGCAAGATGCAAAGTGAATAGAAATAATTGTAGGCGTTATTTCTTAATGATTATTCTTGTGCACACTATGTTGCTCATCGATTACAATTAACACTAGTTATTGCATCTAGAGAGGTAATTTATATTAATGAATTCTTCTCAATTTTTTTTTTCTTCATTATCAATGTAGTCGGTGCTTCATGTAAATATCATGATGAATTACAAATTGCTCAAACATCATAAATTGCACATATGCTAACTATTGACGAATTTGAAACTGAAAAATAAGCTAACCAAATTGGCACTTTAAAAAAAGCTGGTTGGGGTTCTTATTTTTATTCTATTTGTAGCCTAGTAAAGATGTCTGGCACTACTTGTTTAGTGCTTGAAAATATTATAAAAGAATGATCCACTTACTCTCAACGCGTGGATGCTAATATTGCTTATAAAATTGTCACATCATTCCAATTCATATTTATTTTAGATTTAATGAAAAAAAATCACGAGTATTACTAATGTTACTTGTCAAGCTTTGCAACAAAAATCTCAAGATATCTTGAATGCTATACATTTAGTTTCTACTATAAAAGCACTCATCCAAAAGTTGAGAAATAAGGGTCAAGATGATTTGCTTGAGAATGTTCTATCTTTTCCAAGCAATTTAAAATTGACATTCTAGATTCAAGTGCTCGTTATATTGAATGTCAATGTCATTATCAACATGGTCATATTACAGTGGAACTTCATTATCATTTTGACTTATTCAATATTAAAAATGTATCACATACTTTTAATTGCAAGAGCTCGATAATATGTTTGGTGAAAGTGCAATGAAACTTTTGACACTTAACTTTGAATCCAAACAATGACGGATTTAAGGGGGAGTTGGTATAGGCCATGGCCCTTCCTCAATTCCTATAAACCAAGAAAACAAATATATATATAAGGTAAAATAAAAATAAAAATTAGCCTACTGACCCCTACTAACAAAACTTTTTGGCCCCTAGCCATAAGAGTTTCTGACTATGTCCTTGAATCTAAATGATGCTTATAAATCATTTAAATTAATGATATATGTAGTCTTGTAAATAAGTATTATCCTCTTGATTCTTTTTAAGTATGAGAAAATTAATTTGAGATTTCAGTTGAAGCATTTTGAACTTGATGTGCTTAATCATCCGAAATTATAAAATTTGTCTTCCATTGCAAAATTATGTCAATGATTGATAGAGACAGAAAAATCAAAGTCATACCATCTTATTGATAGATTGATTAGTTTTGTTGACTCTTCGAACGCCTACAACGTCTAAAGAACGAGCATTTTCAGTTATGAATGTTGTTAAAACAATACTTCACAACAAAATAGAGAACGATTTTCTTGCATATAATTTAATTGTCTATATTGAATTAAAAATTGTTAAGAACTTCAATTTATATTCAATACTTTTCGTTTTCCAAAAGAGCATATGCTACAATTTTAGACACTTTATCTTTGTATTTTTGTTTAATTTTGTATTAGTACCTACATTACGCTATCGATATATCAATCTTAACACATTTATAAAGTTTGAGTATACTTTTTATGATACACATAATGTGGTATAAAATACTTTATTTCTATTTTGTACAAAATTTTTATCAATTGGTTGTTGTTACTCATTTTATTTGGCTATGTTCACCCAAAAAAAAAGAAAAAGAAACAGCCCGTTACAAATTACAATGCCTAGTAAGGGCAAACATAGCAATTGAGTCAAAGCCAAACTCAGATATATCAAACTGCTCAAGTGATCCATTAACTTCATGCACTCTATAAGAACAGGTTTGACAAATCCTAAACCAACTTGATCGAAGATTCTCAACAGGAACAAATTCAACCAGGTAATATACGGCTGCCATAAAAATTGATGTATATCAGATTACTCCATACGTTCACCCCCTGGCAGATTCATCCAAGGATGCATATCTTAGTGATAGGAAATTAGGAATAAAACAATTACCAACAGAAACTGGTGACGACACTTCATCTTTATTACAACTATTATCCAAACAGGGAAACCAAAACTCGTGAGAAAGAACAGTTTGTAATAAAGGAAATTACAGTCACCAGAATTCTATTCTGAACTGGCACCTTAAGAGAATAGAAAGTGGTCAAAATTGGGTTACTACACCTACACGAGGGAAAGCTTTATATAGATCGTATCCACCTATCACCATGATCCTGTTATCCGTGGAAAATTATCCAGCAGGCAGCTTCATACACGCCTATGATAGAAACAACATCAATTACATGCTTTTTGAAGGGTTTGATCATTAATCTTTTCACAAAAAAGGAACCAACATCACAGTTTAGATAGCTGCAGAATTTTACGTGTCAAGTGAAATGTATGCAGACAACTAATAAGATGGAGCCCAAGTATCCAAAAACACCAAGGAAGCTATATATATTAAGTTTATTTCTTATTTTTCTGTAGCTTAAGGTTTAGTTAGAGAAAACCCTAATGAACTTTAAGTTATTTCATTTTACCACCTTGAACTCTAGTGTTGTATGGTTAACCTCCTAAAGTTCCAAAAAAACAACACTTTCATTGAAAGCGCAGAGGGACGCAACCCTTATACACGGGAAGATATATATATATATTACATAAGTGACTTAAAAAGCATATTTTATAAACTGAAAAAGAGAGAGAGAGAGTAACGGGGATCTCGGGATCTCTGTAAATATCCCTTCTTCTTTTTTTGGGGGGCGGGGAGGAATGGAGCTTGGGTTTCCAAAATGCAGCTATTCATAACCTGAATATAGGTGTGAGATACCTTACAAAAGTCCTTCAACGTACTCCTAAAGATGCACTGCGCCAGCATCTTTTCTTTGACATAACCTGAATACAGATAAGCTTTAGGTATCAGCAGCAATTATTCATGGAGCAATCACTTATTAAATGCTTCTTGTGGAACTCCAGAAATTCTTTAAATAATAAAAAGTCCAATTGATGACGAAAGGAGTTGCTCTAAGAAATCTAACATCAACAAATGATTTTAAAGAATATGTAAGGAAAGATATGGCATTGAAGTTTAGACAATGGCTGAACCAGAATCTAATGAAGAACAATTTAAAGGAAATGCGGCATTGTATTCTTGTGGCTGTTAATCCAAGTTATACACACATAAATCTCACAAGGATTGCCCATAGCCACACGAAATCCAAAATTTCACATTCAACTATTGTGCCCTCCCCTGCTGCCGGTGTCCAAAAAAAGTCCCCTCTCGGCATACCGTTTACTGGAGATCGCATAGCAGTCAACACATATTTTGACCTAGAAGAAATCTTAGTCGAAAGTTGCCTACTGAAGCTACGGTTAATATGTCAAAATACACCAGTCAACTACCAAACCCTCAACTGAGATCGTCATCAGCTGGCTAATAAGCTGAAACTCTAAGGAGACTTGATGCTGCAATCTCCCGAATGAGCTACAGCTGAGTATTGCCCCTAGACGCTGTATATTAATGATTCGAGAAAGTATAAGATCCTAAATCCACCGACAGAAGAATCTGATGTCAAGGGGATACATATGTATTGCTACTTCAAGTATATAATAAGTACGTAACAATTAATTTTTAACACCATACCTTAGAGGATGGAGGGGGCAAAGAGGCCTGACGTACCGCTTTTCCAGGCTCTGTTAACTGTCGAATCTCTTGAAGCTGACTTGCTATATCCTGCAGAAGTTGCAACTGAACTTTTTCCCTTTCATTATTCCCCAAACAGAAGTTGAGTTTCTCTCTTTCTTCTTGCACAGTCCTTAGTCTTTCTTGGAGCCACTCAACTTCGTTATCAATTTTTAACCTTTCATTATCAATTGGAGACATTGAATTTCTACGTAAATCAATTGCAGACATCGACTTTTGCCGCATATCAGAAACCGAAGCTTTGCTGCGTGACGGAACCTTTGGAGGCAGTCCACTAGTTATATCTGGCCTGCTTCTGTTGAAGTCTAGCTCAGTCTCTGCCGTGCTTGGGCTTGGATTATCACCTTTTCTACAAAGGTTTAAGGAAGCATTCCTTGAAAGTTGTTCACTCTTCTTTACACTCTCTTCCCTAGAGATACGAGACTCGTCATCAATGACATGGACATCATGAACATGAAGCTCCGTATCACCAAATGACCTATGTGTAACTTTGTCTTCCTGATTTGTATCTCCACACATCTCCACATGATCGAGATTATGTGCAATATCAATCTTATCTTCATTACAAGATTCAATCATATTTGTTGCCAACGTTTGGGATAGACTCATATTATCACTTTGCTCCTGTCCTCCCCCAACTTGTTTAATGCTTCCCACATGCAAATTAAATCCTCGCGGAGTAGTTGACGGAGTTAATTGTGAGCATGCCTCTATTGTATGCAATTCTCTCTGTTGAGTAACTGGATTCTCATCCATGGATACCATTCCCTTCTCTCGAAACTCATCACAACTTAAAGAATTAGGCTGCTTGTCAAGGCTTGGATGCCTACGAATGTCTCCTTTCTTCGAAAAATTGGCATCTTCATCCAATTCCGGATATGGCAGTTCTTTCCCAAAAGCAAGAATACAGTTCTGCAAATCGAGAGATGGGACCTCAAAGTCTCTAGAACTACTTGTGTTTTCCAACCTTTCCTTCTCGCACAAGGATTTGCTAATCTGCTGCAGCGTTAGCATCGGACCTTCACTTGAATAAAACAAAGAAGAAAATCCCAGTTCCTGTGTGTCTTCCATATCAGCATCTAATTGATCATTTCCAAACATTATTTGCCTGTAAGCTTCAACTTCATTCTCTAAAAAGTGCTTTTCCCTTTCTCTCCTCAGTAAGATCTCTTTGAGAATGTTCATTTCCTCGGCATCATACGCAGATTTTTCTTCTATCATCCTCTGGTATTGCTTAGCTTCCATTTCAATCAATGCCTTCTCCTCTTGTAGTCGCAATATCATAGCCATGGCCTCATCTGCAGCACTAGAAGCAGCACATCTCTCTTTCTCAAGTTCAAGGTACAGAGCAGCACGAGCAGCGTGCTCTTCTTCAAGTGCTTGTTCCAAGACTCTGACTGTATGTGTCTTATTACTATCAAAGCCTAGCTCCCTTTGCGTGTTGTAGCTGGACTCTTCAACATGTAGTGCCTCCTCCGCAAATTTATCTTCATCAACAGATTCATTCAATTTGGGGCCACATGAAACTCTTTCCTTCCAAGAAATGTCCGCAGGTGCTTCCCAGCCATCTAAAATCAAATAGTTATCCACATCAGAAGCAGCATCAGCATGCATGGTGTAGAATAAAAGTATACGAATATGCAAGCATGCGCCATGCAGGAGTCTTCTGTTTCAAAACATTACTTTTGAAGTGCTTAAGGCTTATGCCTGGAAAAAGTTAAAATAGGCTCATTGAAAATATCAGCATGCATGGAGTAAAAATAGGCTCATTCAAAATACGCATTGCTAAACCATATGACTATTAGAATCTAGTATTCTTTTCTAAAAGCATAGGTGACTATCACATGCTCTTTTGATTCAAGACACAGCTTTAAAACTAAAACTAAAAGAAAATGAGAAAAATGGAGGTTCAAACTAGAACTGAAACATTGAAGTGCTATAACAAAATGGACTGAAAACTGAGCTCAAAAGAGAAGTAACACTCACAGAAAAGGCCATCACCTCCAGAATTAACAGGAACCGAGCTGCCTTCTTCAGTAATCTCAGTCCCTATCCTACAAACACTGGAAGGAGTCAAACAACCATCTCTTACATCCAAGCATGAAGGATCATATGATGAAACTGTAGAAGACTTCCCATAATCAACAGCCCTCCGTTTGTGACGCTGCCGAAGACCAAGCCTCTTCCTCTGTCCTGCAGCCCTCTTACCCTTAAGATCAAACCATCCTTGTTTCACGGTTGGCGAGTTCGCCATACCGAACTCAGAACCAGCTTCGTAGCTTTCCACCAAACTTGTCCCAACAAAACCCTGTGCCTTCTCCATATACGAGCTACTCGACGCTTCACCTTCCGTCTCAACATGCCTGTTCTTACCATTTTTCTCATCCACCCACCCCAGATTAAATTGGCAATTTGGTTCATCAGCCCATATCAAATCGAAAGGGAACGTGCTCTTCACCGACAATTGAACCGAAGAGGTTTTCCCCCGCGGGCAATCCACTAACGCTCTTTGCAAGCAGTGACTACCTCCGGAGCTCCCAAAAAGTCGCTTGCAAGGACTCGGCAGACACAATCCAAACAAACCCAGAAACTTCGAGGCGAAATAAGCAAGAGTTGATGCACAAAGCAATAGATACGCTATCCCAAGATCAAGAAATGCACCCACTAGCTCGCTGAATGTCCATGAATGGATTGCTCCGCACGTCATTTCCTCCGAAAGCAGTGTCATTTTCCCAGAAAAAAGTTTCTCACCGCACGTAATCCATCAAACGAATGCATGAATCCTCCTCTATTCAATAGGGGCAGAAAATATCTGAAAGTCCAAACAAAAACAGAGAAAGCAGTAACACATCAAACTCACCATTTTTATTTTCCATAAAACCAGGACTAGAAAAACAACAACAAATTTGAGCCTTTCTTTTGCTTTCAATATTTTTCTCAGGAACCAAACAAGGATTCGTACAAACGCAAAGAACGATAATAATAACAACAATAATAACGATTATGATTCACGAGATGAGAAATTAACAGTTAAAACCCACTTGGAAATGGAAGTTTTGGAAGATTTGATCCAAACCTGATGATTTTGAGACTGCTTCTGTTAAGCGATGAGAATGTTCAAGGTGTTGGTTAAGTTCCCGAGGGTGATACGACGCCGCTGGTGGCCCACCGACTTGGTCCAGTCAAGATTCGTGAATCGTGAGACCTTTTTTTTCTCCTTGGCCCATTGTTTATGGATCTTAAAAACGCCAAACGAGGCCTTAGATTTCATTTCATCGCATCGTCCAAAATCCAAATGATTTACGAAAATTACAAAAAAATCAGGCTCCTGTTTGCTACATTTATATTAAGAATTAAGATTATTATTATTGTTATTATTTTTGGTCTTATTTTTAGTCTTTTGGGCCTTCTTTAGATATTTATAATGGCTATTTTTAACGATTTTAAAAATAATTTAAGCTAATTTTTAGTATTTTAGACTTGTTTTAATTTTTCAAAAATATATTGATTTTATGTTATTAAGAAAATTACCAAATATATATATATATATACACTAACAGGATTTACCGAGTATAATTTAACGTGATTCTAGCCCGTCCTGCCTCTATTGTAGCCGCCTCAATACCCTTCTACCGTACTCACACGTCGGAGGATCATGCTTAGAGAAAAATACATAGGACTGATCAACCTTCATAAAATCCATAAAAATTCAAATTGAAAAAAAAAAAAAAAAATTGAAAATTTAAATCGTACAACTTCTGGTAGTGCATTGGTGCAACTTCTGGTAGTTGTAGGAGTGAAATTTAGAATTCTCTTCCTGGCTGTGAAACGACGACGAATGAGACAAGTAAATTTTAAAATCATTTTATTACACGTGCTGGTAAAGAAAAAGGCCAGCGTTTAGAAGTTAGAAGTGTCCAAGCCCACGTTGATTTCGCAAGTTTAGGCCCATGTTGGTTTTCTAATATTTTTTAAATATTGATTTAATTTTTTTTATTGTAAATAACACGTGTCACAATATGACTGGTGTTCATGTGGCAAATTAACAAACTCTGTCAACTTTTATAATGACTTTCCTCTTCGATGTGGGACAACACACACAAACACGCACACTTTTTTGTTTTTTTTCTTTTCTTTTCTTTTGATAACAGGGAAAAGGGAAAATTAGATGAAGTCACAACATATTGGAGGAATTTTGAGAGGAAAGTAGAGTGAGGCGGCCTTATAAGCTCATTCCTCTCTTCAAGAGATATGTTGGATCAAGCTTGTAAGACTGTCTGCGTCTACCTCTTCCTCTCAAAATTCCTCCGATGTGTTGTGCCTTAATCCCATTTCCATTTTTTCCTATTATAAAATTAATAAAAAATAATAATAATAATAATAAACTTTTATAAAGACCGAGACCTTTTGCTTGCTTGTTTGTTTTTTTCCTTAGCCCAAAGAGTGTTTAATCACTTTTCAAATCTCAATAAACTATTTGTAAAAAAAATAAAACCACAAGTAGGGATGTACAATCGGTTGCGGTTATTTTCTCATAACCACTATTGCAACTGGAGTAAATGGTTATTCCCATTTAAATAACCACAACTGGTACCGGGTTGCAGTTATTACCAATCGCCGATTATTAATCAGATAACCGATTTTCATACATTGTTATTTTTTTCAATTTTTTTTTTAATTCAATATTCAATGCTAAATAATAAAGACTATTGGAGGTGCATAATTTCATTTACCATTCACCATTCATTTATTTCAATGAGCTCACAATTAAGTCCATAGATTAAATAAAATGATTGCAAAGAAAATCAACTATTCAATATATAATGACAATTGTATTGTAATTAAAAATATGATGACCATTCAAAAAAATATAAAACATTTATATTAAAAAACTTAAGATGAATCATTCTTTGAATTTAAAGGTTGAGTTTGAGACTCATCATTAATTATATATATATATATATATATATAAATCGGTTACTAATTACCCGGTTATTAACCAATTTTTTAAAACCCTATAATTGTAACAGCAATCGAGATACCCAATTATTCAGTTATGTTGTTGCGGTTATTTTCGGTTTTCCGATTACTCAGTTAGCACCCCTTGTCCATAAGGATCAATTTGCATTTTTCTTAAAAGAAAAAAGAAAAAGAAAAAGAGAAAGATGGGTTTTAAACTTTTAGTAGCAGCACAAAATTCTCATATATACATATGCCTCCGGTAGCAGAGCGTGGTTCCACGCTCTTCGAAGCAGCGTGTAATTTTGCTCCTTCCGTGAACAATTTTGATAAAAGCAGCGTGTAATTCTAGAATCTTTTGGTTCCTGCTTTTTGGCGGTCCGTTTTATATACGATAAGGGTTGAAAATTTATGCTTTTTGGCGGTCCGTTTTATATACGATAAGGGTTGAAAATTTATGCTTTTTGGCGGTCCGTTTTATATACGGTAAGGGTTGAAAATTTATGCTTTTTGGCGGTCCGGTTTTATATATGGCAAGGGTTGAAAATTTATGGTTTTGGCGGTCTTTTATATGCGGGAGTTGAAAATTTGAAATAAAATAATAAAATGGCTCTATTAATTAATGCTCTACTGTTGCCCTGACCTTTTACAGGTAAACCCCATTTATTGCCTTGTTTTATTTCCCCCCCACCCCCTCGTTTTCAAGAAAATTAAACAAAGACCGCTTCAAGTCAATCCATACAAAAAAACACCAAGAAATTTCAAACAGCTTTTGGTACTGTTTGCCTGTTTGAAAATAAAATAATATCACTTTAATAAATAAGTTACAAAATAATAATTTCAACTCAGTTTGGGAAGAAAAACTTTGTTTGCATTTGTTTTTATTCCTTTTTTTTTAAAAAAAAAAAAAAAAAAAAAAATGTATTTGTTTTTATTTAATGGGTGATAGGTATGTGTCCTGATCAATTCAATTGACTTGGCAATTTAATGGCTGACTTAGTATTTTCTCAATGGGTGGATAAATATTTTATTAGATTCCCCATTGGATTTTATATGTCTTTCCAACGTTGAACCCACGAGACGATTCAATATAATCCAAGTTGATAACTACTTGTGAGTCTTTAACCACTAGCACCACCCATTCATAATTGAGCTCAAGGAATCGAGGAATGGATGGTTACGCGGATATGGATCTCTAACAATTAAGCGGATCTGGATATGGATAAGCGAGATTCATTGAACATTTTGACGACTATTGCAGCAACCATTTGAATTTATAGAGACTGAGTTTTCAATAATAGTACTGCAAATTGCATATCAAAATCCAACTGTGATCAATTTCAATTCTAATAATAAGTTTAAAAGCCACGTCAACTTCAAGAGAATAAAAAAATGGCCTCTAATAAAAATGATAAATTAAGAACTAGTTCTATATATATATATATAGCCGCACAATTCTCAAAGAAAAACGGGGTGTTTGGTAACAAACGCCTCATTTCTCTCATTTATTTTCACTTTTATAAAAAACAATCAACTTCAAAATATTTTAATTTTTTTTTACTTTTTATATCACATCAATAATATTATTTTTTTACTTTTCAAATAAAAAAAATTCACTATGATACAAATTTTTTTTTCACTTTTTCATAAAAAAAAATTATACTTTATATTACATCAATCACTTATTATTACTACTCAAACAAAATTTAACTCAACAACCTTTACCGACCGTCCCCATAAACAAAAAATCTCAAAGAAAAATATTCAGGGAAAGAAAATGGAATCAAAAACTGATAAGGGCTTGTTTGGCAAATGGTTGTAATTGTGAAATATTTGTTTGAATAATAGTAAAAAGTAATTGATGTGATATAAAATATAAAAAAATTTGAAATTGTTTTATAGAAAAAGTGAAACAGTTTTGTTTCGTAATGAATTTTTTTATTCAGATAATAATAAAAAATTATTAATGTGATATAAAAAGTGAAACAAATAGAGAATGTTTTTTATTTGACTTTTTTGAGGGAATTGAATAAAATAGAGAGGGAGTAGGAATTAAAGTTTGACTTCAGCACAAGAGAGGTAATATTTTTTTTTTTTTAATAACATGTAATTTTTTTTTTACCAAATTTAATAAACACAATACAATAAAATAAAAACCTGTTATCTTATTTACGGTTGACCCAATTTTGTGAGTTAGTAAACACCCCCAAAAATGCATGACCAACCACCTTTGATTCCCATTGATCTATATATTAATAAATTTTTCTTAAAAAAAAATGATATAATTAAGAAATTGACGTCCCAACTTGTAATATAGTAGCAACTAGTATATTTAGGTTTGGTACAAGTGCAATTGTTGGGGATATGGTTGGTGTTAAACCCAAAAAAATAAAAATAAAAGTTGTAAGAAAATGACGTTCTTTTCATCTTTTTGAAACTAAATTTGCATTTCCTTTTCAACGTTTTGGTGGATCCAATCTCTTAGCAGTACAACCACTAGGGGATCTGTCCATTTCTTTTGTCACTCCCACGTTTTAATTAATTAATTTTACGTGGTAATCACATATTTTAGTCACATATGTATCACAATTTTATCGGCTCTGACATGTCACACTATCGAAATATTTTAAGTCAGTGGCCGGACAGAATTTTACTGTGGGGACTAAATTATTATTATTATTTTTTTTTTTGACAATTTAAGTCCGTATCATACTATCAGAATGTGTCAAGTGTGTTGACAAAATTTGACTGTATGGATTTATTTTTATTTATTTTTGGGTATACTCGCAAATTTTTGCTAAAATCTTGGGAGCCTAAAGTCTTCACCTAAAAGGATTAATGTAGGCTTGAAAAACAAGTGTTATAGTCGGCCGGATATGATCAGCCTCCAAAACCAACCAGATCATGACTTTCTGATGTTTGGTATTGTTAATCAGGCAGTTGGGACCATTTTATTTTATTTTTTTTCATTTATTTGTTGTTAATATATATTATCATCATCATCATCATCATCATCCTCATATTACAAGCAGACTGAGACTTAATTAGTGATAGTTTAGGAAAAAACAGTGGAATTTATTCATTGAATAGCAGCATAGGAAAGAAATATATGTTAATTAATCTGTATTATATTATATTGATAATGCATGCAGTTGATCACAGCCAAATCTCCCCCTAAAAAAAAAATAAAAAAAATATGCTTAATTGCAACAGAAGTCAAAAGGTAATTTTGGAGACTTGTTAGGAGTGCCGGCAACGGCAAGATACCTCTGATACTTACCTACACCGAGTACCTCCTCCACTTGCATGGAATAATCAGACAGGTATTAATGTACAGTACTGATAGCTGATAGGGTATGATTTTGGTTGGGTGTGGCATTCGATTAATGTACGTCCTAGCCTCTAGTGAGGTACTGATTCCTTATCGGGAATATAAGTATATAGAGTTAGGATGAGGACACGATGGTGATCACCTGCAACGTGTCTAGCTTTGTTCATTCTCTGAATGTACAGTTGGGTGGCCGATCTACCCTGCCGGCTGCCGTCCACGGGGCTTGACTATCACGTGGAAAGGTTTTGGCTCCACCCTCCAAGCTCTCCTCTCATCACCTTATTGTAATAGCTTAAAGGCCAGTTTGTTTGGCAACACAAAAGAATATTGATTATTTTATACTTTTTTTTTAAAAATAAATCATATTTTATTTAATTTTTTAAAATTTTATCTCACAAAGATCAAATTTTAAAATTCATGCAGTAATTAGAATTGAATTCTTACTCAAAAAATCGAAACACCCAAAAAAAAAAATCCGACCCAGCTAGCTGCAATCTTTCTTTGGAAATTGGAATAGGGTCTAACTTCTTTATCATTAAGGTCATCTATCTCCATCCATCATCACAATAACAAGTACTGAAAATTCTATCACACGTGCATTCCCTATCATTACCTTTTTTTTGGGATAATTAATGACGACTAATTTTGATCATGCTAATTAATCATATGAGAATTAAAGTGTGTTAACACACCAAAAAAAAAAAAAAAAAAAAAAAACTAGGTTAATTAGGGAATTTGAACCTTAATTGATTTAAACTTACTCAAAAGTTGATGTTTTCTCATGTCATGACAACAAGTTTAAGTGAATATATACAAATTAATATGGTCCAACAACCCGGCCCCTTAAAGGGACAACACGTACATTACCTTAAAGGATCCACCTTAATTACAAGTAATGACGACATAAGAAAGAAGATATAGAATGAACAAACTATGTCTCATCAAATGGATTATATCATAATTAAGTCCAATCTAATTAATACAATTAATGGCACTATAGTATTACGAACAAAGAGTTGAGCCACTAACGAGTAGTGCTAGAACGTGACGCTCTTTAGGTAGTGCATGCTTTGGAAAAAAAAATAAAAAGATCAGAATTTAAGTTAGTATGGCTATATGGTTAAGGGAGACCCGAAGGGTTTTAAGATGCCTCTAACAATGAAAGGGCAATCATACCAAGCGTTTTGCTAATGGAGATGTGCATCGTCTTGCAAATGAAGCATCTTTTCTTAGCGAGGAACGGGTTGTTATTGAGGATATTCTCATTTGCATTATTGATACTATTTATGTTGGCATTGTACTTAATATGTTCTAATAATATTTGGGCTCGGCCACTTCTTTTCTTTTTTTATTTTCTTTTAAAAAAATAAAGAAAGAGTAGTGAGCTAGCTAGTCATGTGAAGACTAATTTTCGGATATATATATATATATATATATATTAATCGAAAATTTAAATTTCATTTAGATGTCGTAATGTGGCAAGTGTTGCCACAATAAATGGGAGCGTCCATCTTTGCTCCAACCCAAGGATCTTTTCTGAAAACAACAGAAGTAGGCCACCCAACCAAACTGCCATGCACCACATGCATCATTCAATAAAATAAAATTTTCCTTTTTTTAATTTGAAAAAAATTTCAACTTTTTCCTTCGATTGTTTATTTCATTTTGTCCCACATTGAGAATTGTTATAACAACTTTTAGCACTTTATAAGGGATTGTCTTTCATTAAGTCTGGGTTGGCTTTTGAGTAGAGAAATGCTCGTGGTGTCACTGGCCATGTGTTATTTATTTATTTTGTGAAATTTGATGCAATTTTTTTTAACGTTAATAAATGTTTTTCCAACAGTTAATAACTGTTGTTTCGGTGGTCAAAAGCTGCTCTTATAATTCTATTTAAAATGATGATTTTAGAAATTCTAACTACTATTTTTCTTCTCTTATGGTATAACACATTTTTGCACACTATATTCGACCAATATAAGGTATGAACAAAGAGTAAAACCTAATTTTAATATGAATCAAGCCTAATTTTATTATTAATTTTTTTTTTAAAAAAAAAATCAAAATTAAGAGACCATGACCCTCCCCTACTCCCTAGTTGTGTCCGTATTGACAGCTAAGAAGTTATTTTCAGTCCAAATAAAAGGAAAAGGAAAAAGACCAATCTCAATCAAAGGGTCCCATTGTCCGCATCCCAACTGTGCCCTTGACATTTTTCGGCCACGATGCCTGTGGGTTTGGTTAACACCTTCAGATTTGTCATTTAATATAAATATATATACACATATATTTCAATCGCTTTTGATTTGATTGACAATTTTTTTTTTTATTTTTTTTTTATTTTTTTTTGATTTGATTGACATTTTAATGAGCCACTAGAGATATATTCGAGTCGATGATCCAATAGGATGGACACCTTTTTGTACAAAAATTCTTTGCCTTTCACAGTAAGTAATATATATCCCATATCTCGGTGCACTTATTCAAACTCTCTCTCTATTAAAATGTCCATCACTTTCCAAATCAGCCGCGGGAGTGGCGCTGTTATACTCAAAGAAAGATTCTTTTTTTTTTTTTTTTTTTTAAAAAAAAAAAAAAAATTAATGTAATTTTTAAAATTATTATTAGATGTGTTATATAATCACTGTTAAATTTTTATCCAACGATAATTTTAAAAGTCGTATCATTTTGAGAGGAATCAAAGAAGACACGTGTCCATATTCAGAAGATGAGTAGCCTATAAGGATAGTCATGAGTGCTAAGTCCCACATTACTAATTATTAGGTGAAACTGAGCTTCATAAGGAATTTTAAGAAATCTCCAAATTGACTAGTCATTTTGAGGTGATAACGCATATGTGCCTAACTCTTTTTCTTGGGTCGTTATAAATTTATAATATGGATCCTCTAATGCAAGAAGGAGGACTGCTCTTGTCCTCTAAAGTGTCATATCTATGACCTATATTCACAAGATAAAGTCTAAATGACTACATTTGTTCTTATTTATTTTAGTGATGTTTACAATATAACAAGCTCTTATTTGTAGGAGAATCAGATACTACAAATAGATTTTAACTACAACTAGATAATAGTCTTCAACTGTGATTAAGTGATAAATTCCAACCGTAACTATGCCACCGTCTTGAATTGTGACTAGTCTCTTACCATGGTTTGGAGTATTGAACTTGTGATATAGTCCATTTGATGACAAATGACAAAGATGTTAATGACTTCCTGTCTTGTAGTCCCACATACATGATGCTTGTTGCCACTCGGCTGCAGCAATCCGACAGGCTAAGATAGTAAGATTCACAGAGGGACAGATTGGACATGGTGGCGAAACCTACATCCGACCTAAAACCGCTTTCTTTTTTGACAATCTCTTCCTAAACTCACGCTACCTCATTAAACGGCACATAATTTTGTCACAACCTAGTCCATATTTTGTTTTCTCTAACTTTTATAAATAGTGACCTCACCTCACCACACCAACTCTAATGCTAAATCACTTCATGTTAATTAATGTTTTTGTAGACTATAAATTTATTTATACGAAAAACTTAACTTTAAAATGTGGAGTTCTGATCTTTCTTTCGCTATTTCTTTCGTTTACTTCTTTCTCACTGTTTAAAGTTTTCGTTAAAATGTCTCACATATAACTTATATATAAAAGTGACATATGTCATTTAAACATGTGAAAATCACGTATTTTTTTTTATTAATGCTATAGCATGTGAGAATCACGTCCTATTAAAACAACATGTGATTCTCACATGCCAAATCACATATGTTAATCTTATATGTGAATTGTATGAAATTTTGTCTATTATTCCCCCTAAAAGTTTATAAAATACATTTATGCTCTTAAATAAAATAAAAAAAAAAAATCAGAAAAATAAAGTTAAAAAAGGTAAAATAATAAGAAAATAGACAGCTCATGGTCCTGACTCCTGTCGTGGGTTTTTGTTTTGTACTCTCTTGTTTTTATTAAAAAAGAAGAAGAAGAAGATGTTTTAGTCATTTTTGCTTCATCTGTTTGGATTTTTTTTTTTTTTTTTTAATCCTAACAGATGGGGTAAATGAAAGGGGTTGATAAATTAAAAACTCCACATTACTGTTTTTAATTTTTAATTTTTTAAATTAAAAATCAAATGAAAGTTCAGGAGTAAATTAATAAAGTTCCCCTTTATTTTCAAAATACCCAACCAAAAGTATTTCACTAATTTTTGAGTTACAATTTTGAAACACTCACACATACAAAAACGTGCACCAGTTTGACTATAACATACCTCGGATCATTTTTAGTGAGCTCTCTAAATTTTAGCTAAAAACTATATTTTTTGTTATTTTATCTAACTACATTTCACAAGTATTAAATATCAAACTTTTCAAATATTTATCTAATTTAACTAAATATTATTATATATATATATATATAGAGAGAGAGAGAGAGAGAGAGAGAATTAAAAAAGCGAGCGTGTGTTGGAGGCGCCTGCAAGATGAGGCATTCCTGATGTGAAAACAGTAGTGGGAATTGTATTGTATATATATCTTCGAGAAGCAGAAATGGGATGAAGAATTGTATACAACAGAGACAGAAGAGTTCTCCCCTCCCCTCCTTATGACATCATAAAGGAGGCGGGTGTTCTAATCTCGGCGCTCATCATCATATCCCCATGCCATACAATTCAACCTCAAAGCCGCGTTGATAAAAAGCGCATCACATCTTCGGATTATACACGTAAAACATTTGTCCGAACCTTCCTTCCTTCAATCCTTCCATTCATGTCCAGCTCCTAATGCCATCCAACCCATCTTCTACCATGCAGCTCAACCACCTCTGCCTCATTTTACCCGCCGACTTCGACGAAATCAAGCCGCCGGCGGATCACGAATTACCCGCGAAGGAGGTCAAGAAACGCCCATATCGTGACTGCAGCAGTCACATTCTAGCTTCCCTCCGCGGGTTGCTATGCAGGGTTTATGACTCCAAGTGGTTAACTTTCTGTCACCATGAGAGGCAGAGGAAGCAACGGTCTGCTGCTGGAGTGTTTCACGACACCGAGGGGATACAGCTTTCCGACAAGGTTGGCGGAGATAATCCGAGGATCTTTGGCTTTGCCGAGCTGTATATTGGGTCTAATGGGTTTAGCGAGGATGAAGTGCTCGGCAGTGGAGGCTTTGGCAAAGTGTATAGAGCGGTTCTGCCGAGTGATGGAACTTTGGTTGCTGTGAAGTGCTTGGCAGAGAGAGGGGAGCGGTTTGAGAAGACTTTTGTGGCGGAGTTGGTGGCGGTGGCTAACCTCCGCCACCGGAACCTTGTCCGGTTGAGAGGATGGTGCGTTCACGAAGACCAGCTGTTTTTGGTTTATGACTACATGCCCAACCGGAGCCTTGACCGCATACTTTTCAGAAGACCGGAGAACATGGGGTCAGCGCCTCCTCTGAGTTGGGAGCGTCGGAGGAATATTGTCGGAGGTCTGGCAGCTGCTCTTTTCTATCTTCACGAACAGTTGGAAACTCAGATCATTCACCGGGACGTGAAGACAAGCAACGTGATGCTTGACTCCCATTATAACGCCCGGCTCGGTGATTTTGGCTTGGCAAGGTGGTTAGAACATGAACTGGAGTTCCAAACCAGCAGACCGTCATTCCAAAATCACCAGTTTCGACTGGCGGAGACAACCAGAATTGGTGGCACAATTGGATACTTGCCCCCCGAGAGCTTCCAAAAACGAAGTGTGGCCACCGCAAAATCTGACGTTTTCAGCTTCGGGATTGTTGCTTTGGAGGTGGTGTCGGGTCGGCGGGCAGTCGATCTCACATACCCGGATGATCAGATAATTTTGCTGGACTGGATCCGGAGGCTATCTGATGAAGGAAAGCTTCTTCAAGCAGGGGATAATCGGTTACCAGATGGGTCTTACAGGCTTTTGGATATGGAGCGGCTGATTCAGCTTGGCCTTCTGTGTACACTCCACAGCCCGGAATCACGGCCAAACATGAAATGGGTTGTAGAAGCACTTTCAGGCAGCATTTCCGGCACACTGCCAGCTCTCCCATCATTCCGGTCCCACCCCCTATACATCTCTTTATCCTCCGCAACAAACACGAGCACAAGCAACGCCACGACAGACAGCAGTAGCACAACTGCCACATCAGCCGCGTCGAACTATGTGACAGCCACCGGAGAAACCATATATGCGACTGCTGAATGTGGAAACTCAAACAGCAATCTCAATTCTTCCGACAGCATTCGCCGAGCAGCAACCTTTCACTTGGTGGAAACCCCACGAGAAATATCCTACAAGGAAATCATTTCTGCTACAAACAATTTCTCAGAGTCTCAAAGGGCAGCAGAGCTGGACTTCGGAACCGCCTACCACGGCGTCCTTGACAATCGTCACCATATCCTGGTGAAGCGGCTTGGGATGAAGACATGCCCTGCCCTGCGAGCAAGATTCTCAAATGAACTCCAGAATCTGGGAAGGCTCCGCCACCGGAATTTGGTACAGCTCCGTGGATGGTGCACCGAGCAAGGGGAGATGCTTGTTGTCTACGATTACTCAACAAATCGCCTTCTTAGTAACCAGCTTTTCCATCGTGTTAATGGAACCCACCATTCTGTCTTGCTATGGCGTCACAGATACAACATAATCAGATCGCTTGCGTCAGCCATTCATTATCTTCACGAGGAATGGGATGAACAAGTTATCCACAGAAACATCACCTCTTCTGCGGTTATTCTTGATTCAGACATGAACCCGAGGCTCGGTTGTTTTGCCCTGGCCGAATTTCTGACCCGAAATGAACATGGTCATCATGTTGTCACTAACACAAGCAAATCAGTTCGTGGGATATTTGGTTATATGTCGCCGGAGTACATGGAATCTGGTGAAGCAACCCCCGCGGCTGACATATATAGCTTTGGTGTTGTGGTGCTCGAGGTGGTTAGTGGAGAGATGGCGGTTGACTTCCGCTGGCCACAGGCTCTATTGGTGAACAGGGTCCGTGAATTTCTGGCATGGAGAAGACCGTTGGAGGAACTGGCTGATACAAGGTTGAATGGGGAGTACAATCACAAAGAACTGATGAGACTCGTGAAACTAGGAATTGCATGCACAGGCTCCAACCCACTGTTAAGGCCGAGCATGAGGCAAATTGCAAGTATTCTTGATGGGAATGATGAATGCTTTGTGGATGAAGGCCGAACGGAGAGCAGAGACGAATGGAAAGAAAGAAATGCATCTTCTTTGTCATTGATTAAGAGGATCCACGCTCTAGGAATACAATGATAGTCACCCCCAATGTAACATTACAGAGCGAGAGATTGTATAAACTGGGTTCTGATGAGCTTGGCTTATAGCCAAGGAAGTCTCTGTGTTTTTGTATTTCGAAACTTTTCTAGTTAAGCTTTTTGTAGACTGTTTCAGCTAGATTTTGTGTATACCAGAAGAGAAGCAAGCATGTCTTCCTATCTTTTATGATAATATAGTGCACTCCAGTCTCCAGGTATATCCAAATGTCTGCCCTATCCATTGCCAAGAACCATTTATACAAAAGCTTTTCCAATAAAATTTGGAGAATATGGAAACGAACAGATTCAAACATCATCGTGATACATAAGATGGCTCAAAATTCAAACATTTGAAAAGAAATCATAAATGACAAAAGCTAGAGACAAAGCCTTTACAAATTCAAGATAGTTGGTGTATACAAATGTATCAATGTGAAGTCTTCACATCCTGTTCATTTATACCTGCCCTCTATTTGTTTAAGTTTCTGTCCCAGGTATTTCTTCATCTGTCTCGATCCCAACCCAGTTGATGAAAGCAAAGAGGAACTCCCTGAAACTGACCTTCCCATTCCTGTCCCAGTCCATTTCTTCTGCATTCATTCAAAAATATAATACATCAATAAATAAACCAATATGATACAAAATTGAGAGGAGGAATAAAAAACTTCAGCAAGAAAAGACGTAGCCAGGTCTGATTAGAAATGCTAAAACGAGTGGAGCAAAGGGCTTTAGAGGGAAAAGGGGGGTTGTGGCGAGTTTTAATTTGAATTAGGGAGTAAAGAAACCAAAACAAAAGCCAGAGTATAGCTAGTGAAGCAAAATTCATACTGAATCGGGTCCTGGTGATGTGAGAAGGGGATTTCTCCCAAGGAGAAGCCTCATTCAATGCCTTGACCACGTCTTTCTTATTCAGCCTTCCATCTCCATTTTTATCCAGAAAAAAGAATACTTCAATTATGGTGTCAAAAGTCGCTTCAAGCTGTGGCGAGCCTAACCTTGATGTCTGAAACAAAATCCAGACCATTTGTATATGTATATATTTGATTAGTCCAATATTCGCTACACATGTTTAACTCTGAGATAAATTGAAGAATTAATAAAAAGTTTATCGTGAATACAGTATGAGAGGAAGAAGGCTCCTTCAGGAGATAGATGAGACAAAGAAGAACAATGAACTCGTTGAATTGTATCCCTTCACTGCCATCAATGTCACATGAATGGAAAAGATCCTCAACCTCCTCCTCTGTCAGATGGAGTTGCAGTTTTTGTAAGCATTTCTTTAGTTCCTCTCGGTCAATGGTTCCATTAGAGTCCTCATCTATGAGTGAGAGAGAGAAATAACCACTTTAAAGTAAACTTTCTTGATAACAAATTCGAATTGGGAAAAGCTTAGGGAAAGGGGAATCAACCCAGTCTAAGACTTACCATATTGTTCAAACACAGCTCTTATCTTTTTCAATCCCTCCTTGAACTGAGGGAACTTCATAATTATGCTGTCAAGTGACTTGAAATTGTGATGTCCTGATGAACCTCTCTTGGCCTCAGCCATTTTCCTTTCAAGCTTAGCATCCAACCTCTTATACTTGTTTGGTGAACCACAAGGGCAAAGCATGCTTCCCACTTTGATGGACAAAGACTTCAGAGAAGGGCAACCGTGAGATGTTCCTTTAAATGAAACACAATGAGGAATCAATTTAAGCTCAAAATATATGATGAAACCCAGAACACGTCTTGTACATCTTACATCTGATCAATTGCTTCACCAGTTACATTTTAAGATAATCATTGCATTATATGACCATATAACATTTAAAAAATACATTTGAGAGAGGACAAGAATCAAAATGCTGACAGGTTATTCAAGCTGCCTTAATTATCTCAGCAGCATAGTATGGCAACACAGGGAAGAATATTTTGACACATTAATGAATTTTCACAATTTGGAAACAAGTTTCTATCTCACCTTATCCATGCACTACTCAACATGCCTTTTGATATTACTTTCTATTTATCTGACCAAATTGCGATTAAAAAAAAAACTTTATTTCTAGCATAGGTTTTCTTTTGGATTTCAGAAAGAACATGGGAAAGTAAAGGAAAGTGTAATATTGCATAGGAAAGAGTTTTCTTTCTTATTATTTTAAGGGAAAACAGGAAAGGACATAGGGTGGTGATGTTTTGGCAGCAAAGCTAACAATGTCATAGTGGAGGTGGTGATAGTAAAGCCTTTGGAGCTGGTAATAATTGTGTAGCAGCAGCAGTATTGATTCTGATGCAAGTTGTGACACTAAAGACGTGGTGCTTATGACATACACTGAAGCAACAATCATACTTTAAGAGATACATATGGTTGAGCTGTGGCAATTTTAGTCTTAATGGTAGCAGCAGTCACAATGCACATGATGTGATAGTGGAGTGTACTAGTGCTGGTAGCAAAGAGATGTTTGCTATTGTGCCGATGGTCTTGGTAGAGCCTCAATTGCCAAATTTAACCTCGTGCTGATAGCACTTTGTAAACATGAAACTGCCCTAGTTTCAGCTTCCAACACTTGGACTTGAGCGCTTTCAACACTAACTCACTATCCTTCACATTTTGATAGGAACCCAAAGGTTTCTATTGGTTGAAAATAAAATAAATAAATGGAAAAATGAATAAATCAACTGCTTCAAGGGAATTGGACCTCCAATTGATCACTTCGAGGGATCAACCTCTAAAAGTTGTGTAAAGCAATTGATGTTTTCTACATATTTTTATAAAGAGGATTGCAGCATATTCTAGGAAAATAATTATTTCAAAATCACCTACTAATTGGCGCGATGATTTAGTAAAGCTCGTTGATCCTTAATTCTACAGAAAGTGACATTTGTGGGAGTATACTCTTGCTGAATCTGCTGAAGAAATATGGCTTGATCTTAGGGAGCGTTTCGCCCAAACAAATGCCCAAAATCTATCAACTCAAATGGTCAATCTCATCTTTGAAACAAGGAAGAGTCATCTGTTTCTACCTACTTTACAAAAATGAAGGCACTATGGGATGAATTGAATTCACTTAGTAATAAAGCCTTGCACTTGCGGTCTTGGTAAAGCAAATACCACGCAGCAGCAACAGGATTGCTAATGGAATTCCTCCAAAGGGCTCCATAAACGATATTCAGCCCTTCGTAGTCAGATTTTGCTAATGGATCCTTTTCCGAATGCTACAAAAATTTATGCCCTGGTTCGCCAAGAGGAGAAGCAGCAAGAAATACACTGTCTCCTTCCATCACTGCAACAGAAGCCACAGCCCTCTCAGTCAATCTAGCTTCTTCTAATACTGTCAACCGTGCTAATATTAGCACCAATAATGATAGGGATTCTCGCTCCAATCTCCCAGCTAAAAGGTCAAACAATAACAACCAACGCAGTAGTGATCGAAGGCCCAACAAACCCTATCACATTCCTACAAACATCGAGAACAAGTTTCTCTATTAGAGGCAGCCCAGAGAAGAGCTTCTGACTTCTCTGCCAATGGCAGCTCTTCAGGATTGTCATAACTTGGAACAGGTTCTGGTATGGATTGGAGATACAGGGAAAGGCATAAGCCGTTCGAGCATGTCTTCAGATAGAGGGATGAAAAAGCTGATGGTTAATGGTAATTTTAGATGGATAGGTTTACTAATCTCATTTAAAAATTACGGTTGATGTGCCAAAAGTTACATGCATAGCATGTGATTAACTCCAATAAGATTTAACAGAAACTATAATTGAAGGATTTATTTGTCACTACCTACTGAACAAATAAATTGTTCAAATTTAAAATGTAAGAACCAAACTGACACTCAAATTTCAGACTAAGCATAATATTTATAAGAATCACAATATCTTTTAGGAAAATATGACAATCAGATTATTCCTTTTCCCAAACTGCTGGTCACACGTTGCCAACGAAGAAAGAACCAAAAGTTACAGTAAAAATGGATCAAATTTATAAGGTTTTAGGGAAAAAAAAAAAAAACTACAATTCAAACTGAATCAGCTTAATAACTAACAAGAACATATTTAGAACCCCCAACTAAAAACTTGAAAGAAATATAATCACACTTCGTCTGACATACCATACAAAAAGAAAACGAAAAGATAAATAAATGAATAAGCTAAATTAACAACTTAAAGAACGTTACAATAACCCTGAACTATATATGCGACCACCTTCACAAACAAAACCCATAAATTTTCTAGCAATGCCCAGTCTAGATTATAAGAAAACAGCTCACAGATTGAAGAGCACAGGATGAAAATTTGGAAAATAATACCCCCCCCCAAAAAAAAAAAGACTCACCCCGAGAAACCTTCATGGTGTGAAAGAAGAAGCAGCTTGGTGTTGCAAGAGACGAAAAGGGTCGCAAAGAAAGAACAAAATGAGCCAAAAAAGAGAAGTACCCAGGAAGCAAAAGAGAAAAGGGAAAGGTAATTAATCATATAAAGGAGAGAATCAAAACGGGGGTTCCTATAAAGTAAGTGGAGATGCCATCATTGCTTTGGAGAAGATGCAGCTCCAACCCAAATATGCCTCTCTTTTCATCTACTGTCTACTCCTTTTTAGATTTTTTACCATTCCATTCTTCCAACTTCGACGTGACTTTGATTCCACTGAAAATCATGAGTGTAAACAAGGTAAATGGATAAGAGCATAAACACGCATAAAAAGAAAAAAAAAAATGATTGACAACAATTATTAAACTACGTAAAATTATTTCTGATTTTTTATTATTATTATTATTTCAAAATCATATTTTTCATTTTAAAAAAAATTATAACATCGGTTTGTCATATTTGAAAACTTTGCAATGTCGGTTATTTGTTTGAATTTTTTGTTAAATTTTAATTGAAGGTATCAAAATTTTCAAAATAACCCTTCGAAAAGAAAGAAAAAAAAAAAAAAAAAACTTGCCAATCCATTTTTTTTAATGGAAAGCATATAATAATATTTTTCATATCATGTTATTATTTATATGGAAGGAAAAGATGTTAGAGGTCTCAGATTTTTTTTTTTTTTTTTTTTGAAGGTCAAGTTTAAATTTTGTGGAAATTAAAAATTGAGGTTTAAAATGAAAAAAAAAAAATCTGAAAAAACACATAGGTCTGGAATATTTTTTCTACTATTTAATCTTGTCCTTTAAAAGTTTTTACTTCATATTTATTAATTTGTGAAATGGGAGGTGGAAATTGAAAGGGTACGTTGGAAAGATAATGAAGTACATGCAAGGACACTTATAAGATTTGAATGACATCTTTTTTTTTCTTTTTTTTTTTGCCTTTTCCTTTTTCTATTTTTTTGGGTCAAAATTTGTTCGGCTTCATAGGCCCATACCCTCATGGCCTGGTTCTTTCTCTCTGGGCTGTTTATCTTCGCTGGGCTTCTAATGCTCTACTTGTCCAACTTGTGTATGTGAATAATGCTATATGCAAAAACTCCTATTTTTGTCGTATCCTCTCATATTAACATGACTTTTAAAATCTTATCCTGAAAGGTGATATCTGATATGACTTTTAAAATCATCATTAGATTAAAGTCCAATAATGATTCATCTCAAAATCTAAAAAACAGTCAATTTTTTTTTTTTTTTTTAAAAAAAAAAGCCTGGAATTCGAAAAAGTTGCATAAAGAAATAAACACTAAGAAAAGAGTAATACTAAAAGCTATATTTTTATATCATAAGTATTCCACAATGCTGACGTAGTAATTTAAACTAACTATTAGATCGGTCCTTGTTAAAAATGGGATGACGTGAAAATGAACATCATCACTTGTAAAATAATAATAATAATAATAAAATATCAAGAGATGATGTTCATTATGATGCCATCTCAATTTTATAGTAACCTTAGCATCAGGCAAAAAAAGAAAAATAAAAAAATCAAAGAATAATTGTGAAATAAAAATATGGCATATATCATTTCTCCTAGAAAAACAGGTTTCCACAATTGAAAATTCATAGGGGGAGAGCAACACTAGTCAACTTTAAACCACATTCCTTCAAGTTGCTTATAGTTTTCTTTGTAGACAGATTAATTAGATGGTATCAATCCTTTTGTAAAATTTGCTAAGTGTCCTGCTAGTCTACTTTAGTTGAAGAAAAGATAAAAAAACACGCACACACAAAAAGGTATCCTGCTTCTCATCACCTTTGTGACACAATCAATGCCGTCAATTGCAAACCAATTTGCTAGTGACGCAGGTGAAAAAGGGTACTTCCCAACTCTAAAATAAAGGCATTTCCCACATTTAAAAGATCTACCTCAAGAATATACAGACCACTGAAGATATAGTTGACTAAAAGGCTGGAACATGTAGATCTACTGGACAAAGAAGAAAAGAAAAAGGTTTCCATTTCAATAAGGAAATGTCCTACAATTCATCCAATATTAGTCATCATCCATTCTATATCTTGCCGCATGTTACCCTCCAAGGGCAATGAGTCTCCATTACCAAACAAGGGCCTTGATCTCTTCTTCAAAGCAGCAGCCTGCAAACCCATTGCCATTGGAGAAACTGAGCTTCCATTTGATGTCAAGCAGCTTTCCACAGAGCAGTCGCCAATGCGAGTTGGCAGATTTGAAGTGCTATTGTTCTCTAAAGCTGCAGCAATTTCGGGCAAGTAGGGCATTTTCACGGTCTCTAGGGAAGCCAATCCTTGACAGTCATTGGAAACCTTGATTGCCAGTTCAGAGAGCTCTTCCCTAGCAGCTTCAAGCCCAGCAGATTCAGCAGCCTGGTCATTCAGAGCTTTGCAAGCCTTCTCAAGTATTGACTGCAGGTATTTGCCTTGCGCTTCAATCCGAAGTTGTAGATGACGCTGCACCTGCTTTGAAGAAAACCATTAAGTAATACTTTGTTAAAAATATTTAGGCCATGGCCATCAAGGTGAGAGCGCTTAAGTGAAAAATATGCCACATCATACTATATCATTACGCCAGCCTGTAGGTTTTTCAAGGAGACTGGTTTGGTGGTTCATGGGAAAAAGGTCAATTACTAATAACTGACATGTGACCCCGAAAGCAGTTATATCAATGGGGACTCCTTATTTGGTCGGTATATCCCCAAGAAGAAATAGTAAACCATAGGATATGTGCCTCTCATTCTTAGAGAATATTATGGACCACTCTGCACGTGTGTAGGCCACAGATGCGGACTTGCCTATAAATACCCTTAGCCTATGCAGAAGGGGTGGTTTTTGCGCCCATTTACATGGGCACTCTCATATGCACACAAGATGGACCTCCACCCTTCTCTCCTTTTCTCACATCTCCACTGACCACACCCCCCTTGTCATCTATGGCATGGCTTTCCCAGATTTTTCATGCACAACCATGCTTCATAAAAATCCTAATTTAGCAGTCCAACCAACCTGCACATCCCCATTCTTCTTGATTGTGGTGACTTTTAGAGGGCTAGAAGTTATTTTAAATTTGAAAACACGTGGCTGAAACAAATGGTTTCGTGAGGAAGGTGAGGCATTGGTGATCTTCCTATTGTTTTCATGGCTGTCCTAGCTTCATTTTGGCCCAAAAACTAAAAGCTCTTAAAGATGACTTAAAATGTGGAATGATACAGAGTTTGTTAACGTGAAAAAGAATTAAAGGGCTATTCTTGATGGTTTAAAAGGGCTAGATGGAATTGAAGAACAAAGACCGCTTTCTAGTGAGGAGAAAGTGAGGAAGGATGAGACTAGAGTTGAACTGGGGAAGACGATTCTTTTGGAGGAGGTAAGCTAGAAGCAAAAGTCAGGCGTGTTGTGGTTTAGAGAGGGGGATAAAAATACCAAATTCTTCCATTGGGTGGCTAACTATAATAGAAAATGTAATTCGTTAGAGAATTTGATTATCAATGGTGACATCTCTTCTAATCCGATTGAGATTAAGAAGCATATAGTCCAATTTTTCACTCTGCTCTTTACCGAGAATGAAATTTGGCGCCAAATTTGGATGGTCTTCCTTTCCACTCTCTTAGTGAGGAGGAGGCTATTTGGGTGAAGTGAGTTTTCGAGTAAGGGGAGGTATTCGAAGGGGTAAAAGAGTTGAATAGGGATAAGGTGCCAAGTCCAAATGGTTTTTTTTTTGCGGCTTTCTTCCAATCTTGCAGGGATGCTATCAAAGAAGATGTTATGAAGGTGTTTCTTGGGTTCCATGAACGTGGCAAATTCGTCAAAAGCTTGAATGTGACCCTCATTTCCCTTATTCCTAAGAAAGTGGGAGTTGTTGAGATTAGAGACTTTCACCCTATTAGCTTGGTTAGTGGCATTTATAAGATTATTGCGAAGGTTTTGGCTAATAGATTGAAATTTGTTATGGAGCATATCATCTCGAAGACTCAAAATGCTTTTATCGGAGGTTGTTAGATTTTAGATTATGTTCTTATTGCCAATGAACGCATAGATAATCGTCTCAAATCGGGGGAACCAGGAGTGTTATGTAAATTGGACTTAGAAAAGGCTTATGACCATGTCAACTGTGATCTTTTGCTCTACATGTTAAGGAGATGTGGATTTGGGGAGAAATAACAAAGTTGCATTGAGCATTGCATTTTCATAGTTCCGTTTTCTATTCTAATTAGTAGTACTCCCAGTGGCTTTTTTAGTAGCTCTCATGGTCTGAGACATGGTGATCCTCTATCCCCTTTACTTTTTGTAATTGTTATGGAAGCTTTAAGTAAAATGATGGCCGTCTTTGTGACTGGGGGTTTTATTTTTGACTTTTCCATGGGGGCTAGGAATGACGATACACTAGTTCTCTCATCTTTTGCAGACGATACCATTATTTTCTATGGGGTTGCTAGGGATAATCTTCGTTATCTGAGATGTGTTCTCCTTTGCTTTGTAGTTGTTTCAGGGTTGAAGATTAACTTGGCTAAATCTGAGTTGGTTCCTGTTGGTTGTGTGTCGAATGTGAATGTCTTGACTTGGAATCTGGTTTGTAGGGTTTCATCTATGCCCTTAAAATACTTGGGCCTCCCTTAGGGTGCTCCTTTCAAGGCTAGATTTATTTCGGATACAATTATTGAGAAGATGGAGAGAAGATTAGCAAGGTGGAAAAGACTATCTTTCAAAGGGCGGTCGATTAAGTTGATCAAGAGCACACTTTCCAACTTGCCTACATATTTCATTTCCCTCTTCCCTATCCTGATCAGGATTGATAATAGGATAGAAAAATTGCAAGGGGATTTCTTATGAGGTGGCTTGAATAACGAGCTCAAGTTCCATCTTGTTAGTTGGAAGTAGGTCTGTACTCCCCTTAGTCTTGGAGGTTTGGTTATTAGGAGCTTAACCACTTTCAATCAAACTCTGTTGGGAAAGTGGCTTTGGAGATATGTTGTGGAGAGAAAGGTTCTCTGGCGTTAGATCGTGGATAAAAAAATATGGAAGTTTGGGGAGCGAATGGTGCTCTAAAGTTGTTTCTGATCCTTATGGAGTAAGTATTTGGAAACATATTAGGAGGGGCTGAGATACTTTCTCTAGGTTTGTTACTATCCAGGTGGGTGATGGCTCTCGGACCTGGTTTTGGCATGACACTTGGTGTGAGGATTGCCCTCTAAAGGAATCCTTTATGGAGCTTTTTTGCATTGCAAGGGATAGGGATGCTCTGGTGTAGGATCATATGCTTCCTTTCTCAATGCTCTATATTCTGCTAGGAGAAGTCAGGGAGATGAAGACAAATGTTGTTGGGTTCCTTCCAAAAGACAATTTTTTGAGGTTAGAACATTTTACAAAGTTCTCCTCTACAACATTGACTACCCTTTCCCTTGGAAGAGTATCTAGAGACCCAAGGCTCCCTTGAGGGTGGCTTTGTTCACGTGAACAACTTCTTTAGGAAAAAATTTCCCTATGGATAATATCTGCAAGCTGTAACACCCTACTCCCACATTGGGAAGATGAATAGCCCACATAGTGGGTAGATTATAAAGATATTCATCGGTACTAAGTCCCATATTGGTTCCTTATTAGGTGAGATCATGCTTTATAAGTGATTTTAGAGAAGCTCCAAATTAACTAGTTTTTTTGGAGTGATAGTACAAAAGTAACTAGCACTTTCCCTGGATCGTTACAAATGGTATCAGAACAACCTAGTAACGTTATATGGTATTGGAATACTGCATGATGTTGCCCTGACGTAGACGTCAAGGATTTAAGGGGAAGAGATTGTAACACTCCAACCTCACATTGGGAAGATGAATAACCCACATAAAGTGAGTACATTATAAAGGTATCTATTAGTGCTGAGTTCCACATTGGTTCCTTACTAGGCAAGACTGGGCTTTATAAGCTATTTTAAAGGAGCTCCAAATTGACTAATCTTTTTGGAGTGAAAGCGTAGATGTGGTTAACGCTTTCTCTGGGTCGTTACACAAGTAGCACACATTGTGATAAATTGGTGTTGTATGTGCAAAAAAAGTGGAGAAACTCTCCATCATCTCCTTTTCTTCACCGTGATATTGTGAGAGACTTGTGGAATTTGGTATTTAGAATGTTTGGAGTATAGTGGGTAATGTCGAGGCGGGTGGTGGAGCTCCTAGCGTGTTGGAAAAGAAGGTTTAGTCAGAATAATCTTAATGTTGTTTGGAATGTAATCCCTTTTTGTTTAATGTGGTGCATTTGGAGAAAGGAATGCTCAAAATTTCGAGGATTGCAAGAAGATGAGCTCAGATCTACAGCTTTGTTTCCTTAAAAAATCCCTCTTCGAATGGATCTCAGTTAATGCCCTTTTTGACGCCTCTAACTTTGCAGCCTTTTGTGCTCTTTTCCCTTGGTTCATGATCTTGTTGGGTATTCCTTCTTGTATACTTCTTGTACACTTGAGTTGTTTTTAATAAATTTGCTTTACTTATTTAAAAAAAAAAAACCAAACTTATAAAAGGAAATCCAAAAACTGTATTTCAGGTTAAGGTTGCATTTAGCTTAGCTTACAATAAGCCTTATGCAAATGTCTGCAATTATAGTGTAATTATCCAAGATAAAGTAAAAGCAATTATGTTAAATCCTTGGAGTTTGAGAAAATTCTTTTTTTTTTGATAAGTAAGTAAGTTTATTAAAAAGCGCAAGGCGCCCCTAAGTACACCGGAGGTATACACGAGTAGCCAAAGCCAGCACAAAAAAAAGAAAAAAACCCAAATTATTGAATGCATACCCAAACTGGTTTATGCTAACCTAAAAACATAGTAAGCTGCATTTTAGTAGCCAACCAGACACAAGAAAGAAACTAACCTCCAGCTGCTCATGCAGTCTTCGTTGGACTTCCATTTGTAATCGCAATGCCTCAGTAACTTGGTAACCACTGTTTGAAAGATGAAAATGAAGCATGAAGACATGGATTTACAAGTTCTTACCAACAAAAAAATAAAGAAAAGAAAAGAAATGAGGGGGATTAACAAGTTCTCGAAGAGACAAAGGAAAAGATTATTTACTCATTCATATCCTGTGTCATCATTCTTGATGATGGCGACGAAGATGAACCAGTATCCTGACTTTCCGCAATGCAGGAAGCTGCAATCCCAAATGCAGACCATTAATCAATAAAAAACTCAAATGCTGCTACTTGTCACCAATATTATCGGCCATTTCCACCATCTGATGTGGTAAATACTAACTTGCTTCCATATTACAACAAAGCACTATTATAATAGTTGAGCACATCAAATCAATGAAAAGGCTGACCAATTTACAGTTGAGAAGAACTACTTTTTCAAGAATTTTTCTTGGCACATGCATCCTGTTTTGACCTTAAACACATGCAGAATAAAAATTAAAATTAAAAAATTAAGAAACTGAAGAAGACAAATCATAAGACAAATGCCAAAAGAAAAAGAAGTATTCCATAGTTATCTTAAAACTCCTGAAAAGGACCTTTTATTTCTCTGCCAAAAATAAAAATGGAACCTTCTATTTAAAAAACCTAGTCCTGCACCTGCTGAATAGAGTAGTTTCTTCAAACTAAATTAGTGATAAAAACATGCCCAAAAATTATACCCTGGGTGTTCTGAAAGTTTCTTCCACAGGCTCTTTTCGTTGGATGTTCTCATAAAATTTCTGGTATTTTCCTTCTATTATATAAGGATCATGAAGACATTCAAAAATCTCCTTATAACATTGGGAATGGGTAGGGGGTGGGTGGCATACTTATAAGAGAACATGCAAAATAATAATAATAAAAAAAAAATGTAATGAAGATTTAAGGTAAATACCATCCTTTGAGTTTTCAATTGAGTCCTTGAAAGATTGCTTTCCCAAGCGATATTTCTGCAAGAATAGGGCATCACAGACAGGAAAAGAAATGAATATACCACACCAAATTACCACATGTTATGGGGCAGGAAAAGACCAGGAGTTGATTGCAAACGAGATACAAAATGAGTTTAAAATCATGTGCTCAAACTTTTGGTATCCCCTAAGTCTGTGTGTGTGTGTGTGTCCCCCCTCACTCTCTCTCTCTTTCAGATTATCTTGCCAATAAAAAAGGCATACACAAGTGGACAATCAGGCTCAATTAGAAGATGGTATAATAACAACAAACCTGAAGATGTGATTTCAAGTGATAAAGGGTGAGCCCTTTTACTCCCATTGTTCTCATAATAGTCTTAGGTGTTGCTTCTGCAATGCACGTCAACATGGCACCAGAGAGTTCAAACAACAGTTTATCAAGAATTCCAAAATCTTATAGAAGAAACTAGCTGTCAAATGGCATATAGTTATTGGCCAAACAAAAGCAGATGTGCAGAGCTAGGTGCAATACCAATCAACACGGGTCCAAATTGAGCAACGAAACCATAAGCCTGAAAAAATGTTCATAAACTGAGTTTTGACATTTTTCTATTAGTGATTGACCAGTAGCATTTCTAGGTGATCCTGATTGACGATTGGAGTAGAAGATAATGTCCCACTTCCCAAATTAGGGCATATGGAAGCTTAAATTTTACTTTTCAACATAACACTGAGGACAGCCTCAGTCAAGCCGCGTAGCACAACTGATCAACATTTAAAAGGTAACAATAACATACTTCCTGACAGCAACAGTTAGTCATAAATCAATGAGTTACCAATATACTACACTTAGAAGGACACAAGAAACTTGCAGTCAACCAACACATTTCTGTTGAACTTAAAGAGCCAGACTAGAAAACAAACTCAGGAATAGAATTAGGATACTGCCACACATTCTAACTTCCATGATTTGATATGGCTCCATCAATCCTGGAAGCTAGGATATGGTGAAAGTTTCCGGCCACAATCAGGAATAGAGAAAATCTAGCAGTCTGTAAACCCCAGCTAGCTTAAGACCATCCATAGTATCTGAAGTAGTTATCAACTAGTTTACCCATTCAAGTGAAATTAGGAACATATTATGTTCTTGTGGCGCATTCAGCATAAAAAATTGCAACCTTGCAGTCTGCATTGAAAGTGGCCGCACCACATCAAACATGTTCACATCTTAGAACCTGGTAATGCTACCTTTATAGTTTTGCATTCTTGCAAAATTTATCCTTTTTTTTCTTCCCACATCCATACTAATGCTCTCCTCTCACCTACAATTTGGCCAGGTTCTTTTGTTGTCCTTTGTTTACGGTTGGGAAACTATGTTAATCATAGAGTAAATCCTAATTTCTGTTTCTTTTATATGTAGCGGCGTATTAATGTTCTTAATTTATTAATGACAAGAACCAATAACAAAAAATATCATGTAAAAAAATTATGCTGTCATCAAAATTATACAACATAAATCGTATTATCACATCGCAGTCTCGGGACACTAAGATTTGCACATCAATCTCTGCACTACCATTGACCCACATATTAGTATAGACTTTATAACAATCATAGAATATTCTTTTGAGCACAAAAAAATAAAAAATAAAAAAAATACTATTGTTGCTTTAGTTTGTCTTAAAGCTAAACTATGTAGACCATTATTATTGAACTAAATGGTTCCAAAACAGATCGGTTTGACCGTACTTCTTGTTGAAGTATCCGAGAAACTTGCAATGGAGTACATTAAAACAAAGGATGAAAAGCCGTTGGGGAAGAAAAAAAAAACAAAAACCCGAACATGAAATAGGCCAAAACTCATGAAGTACAATCCCTAAACAACCAAACCCATAATGATCAAATCGATAACAAATATAACAATGATGACGGACAATGTAGTCAAACTTGAAAACAAGAGAAAATGGTAGCAATAACATATCTTGCTTGCCAATGAAGAAACTCACACTCCTATAATCACTTAAACTTCAGCACAGCCAAAAACTACATCAATACCATAATAACCAACTACTATACAGTTATCCAAAAGCACAAAATCGAAATAATAAATATATAGAAAAATATCCTAATCCAACAAAAAAATCAAACGCATTTAAGCACCGATATTGTAGAAAGAAGAACGAAACCCAACAAGCAAAGCACAATCAAGAACCACAAAAACTCAACATTTTAATCTTAGAAACCATGAAAGCCAAAAAATCTGAATAAGAAACAAAACCAACCAAGACTAAGAATAGTAATAGTGTTAGACAAGTAGTTG
This sequence comes from Alnus rubra, assembly GCA_028654335.1. Lineage (NCBI taxonomy): Eukaryota > Viridiplantae > Streptophyta > Magnoliopsida > Fagales > Betulaceae > Alnus > Alnus rubra. Next base: position 1,098,998 of record JAJPGS010000243.1, read on the forward strand.
CAGTATTAGTATACGCACTGTCAGGGCCACCGAGCTGGGTCACAGCGTCCACGAACCTCTCGTGGAGCTCGGTGGTCCACCGGAGGCGGGGCTTCGGATCCGAGGTGAGGACCAAGCAAGCGTCGCCGGGTAGGTTCGTACCGTCCAGGGCTCCCTGGAACTCGCCGTGCCCGACGTCGAGCGGGAGCGAGTGAATGGCCGAGTACATTCCCGAAGGCCTCACTGGAAAACACCCAGAAGTTTATTTCCCGAGAAAGTGAGGGAAAAATTAAAAAAAAAAAAAAAGTGGAGTAAGCAGCAATAAAGAAAGTGGAAAGATCCGGTTGGGGAGAAAACGGGTACCTGGGTTCGGGGCTCGGAGCCCCGAATCAGTTAGAGAAGAAAGGAGGAAGATATAGATAACTGTGTTGTCTGAGAGACAGGGAATATATATTGAGTGAATAAGGCATGCAGAGAGGCTGGACAGCGATGTCCTGTTCTGTCCCTGTCTCTTCTTCTCTCTCTCTCTTTGTCTGAAGGAGTGTGTGTGACTACTGTACCAGAGGCTTTGTAAAAAGAGGGCAATCAATGTGGCACCATGTTATCTGGTTGGCATTTCTTCATTTTGTGTATTGAAATATTTAGGGCACGTTTGGGACCATTATTTAATTTATTTCTTAAAAATATATAGAAGTATTATTAGGAATATAAGAAGAAGTTAAACTGAAATGATTTTTTTTTTTTTTTTTTTAAGGTTGTTTTTTTTGCAAGAATGTTAAGCAATGGCATTGATGATAAAATGTTAAGGGTAAGTTCTAGATATGCTTAAAGGATTCTTAGAACCCCTATATGACCCATACTTGAATTAGGAGTTGAAGGGTGTGTTTGACATTTGCGATTTCGTAAATAAAAAAATATAGTTTTAAACTAAATCGTAGAAAATGAGTCATTTGTAATTTACATTTTTTTAAAAATTGGGTTTTGAAAAACGCAAAAAATTTGTTTTTTTAAATCGCATTCAAGATTGTATTTTTTTGAAAACGCACAATTTTAAAGACTAAACTGCGATTTTTCGTACTTTTTGAAATTGCAAATCCTAACCCAACTTGAACATTTAATTGAGAATACCCTATTTTTTAAGAGTTAATCCTAACCTATTTTAATATGCGGTGCTTCTCGCATACTATTAAAATTATATATATATATATATATATATATATACTTTTAACATATTTAAAAAATATATGACAATTTTATAAACCGAGTTATAAGAAGTTTTTCCAACTCAATTCAAAAGAAAATTTTGTCCTCACTTGTATAATACAAAATTGGTCCCGTGCTTTTGGTGTGTATCAAGAAAAAATAGTTGGTTAACGAAAGTAAGCAGAATGATTGATTTTACACTAATCAAAAGCATAATGACTAATTTGATCACTTTTGAAAACCCTAATTTGATACACACCAAAAGCACATAGACTAATTTTATATTCAACCCTAATTTATTTTTTTTCCACCCTAAAAAATGACCCAAGGTAATAATTGGGTGGGTGGGTGGGGGTGGATGATGCAGACAAAGCCAGTCCAAAGGGAGGAGAAGGCCAACAAGACAAAGGGCGGCCAGTCTGGACCCCTCCACATACTTGTACCAGTGGTTGCCATTCATTGGAAGGGAAACTCATGCAGACACTGGAAAACAAGCTGACAATGAACTTTCAGACAAAAATGTCTTCCAAATTTCCAATTATGGTGATAGCAGGGAGGTTCCTCAGTCTTGTTGACAAGACCACCTCTTTCCACTTTGAATGCCAAAAAAAAAAAAGAAAAAAAACTCTAACTGTTGCAGAATCACACCAATCAATGGAGCCTTTAGTAAGCTTTTTGCATTTATTGCAGAGAAAAGTAAGAAAAATTTCATGCATCTGACAAAATTAATGTCAAAAGGTCACAGTGAGTTAAATGAAGTTCTAAAGCTAAATGGGGTTGTACCTAAACAGAGATTGTTAACAAATTGTTTTGCCTGTAAATTAGAAAACAAATTTTGGATACTTATTACCTATTTGACTATGTATGTGAGGTACCTTTTCTAGCACAATGAAGGGTTAAGTGGTCCATATCATTAGAATAATCAGGAATAATAAGAAAACGAGTTGTTATTTTTGCTGTGATGAGAGACAGGACAGGTAATTCAAATGCAGATCATAATTAATTAACAAAACTATTCACTTGAGACATGATTGAGATGCAAGTAATTGGCCACCTTACCTATCACCATCATCAGTTTGGGTTTGAATAGTCGATTGATTATTTTGTTTCATATTAGACTCCATACATATTTAACACAACTTTTCAATTGAATACATTTCTGTCTTCATACATATTTAACAACATATATATATATATGTTTAATGACCACCTGTACTTGATCTTTGGTCCATTATTGCTATTCCAAACTAGTTGAAAGAAACATTTGGGTTGCTGCAATATGAAACAAAGCTGTCAAAAGTGGATTATGCAGATTAAACAATTTTGGATGAGGTCTCTAGATTGGCATTGTCAATGGGTCAATTAGTAACATCAATCTCCATAAAAATACTACCATATTCAACAATAATTAATCCATTTGAATTATCATCAGTCATTCCATTTGTCCAGCAAAAATATAAAATAAAATAAAATTACCAAAACATATAAGGGTGAAGGGTCCCCTCCACCTACTGCTGAAAGGAGCAGTGTTGCTCTCAATTAGAATAAGACACTAGTTAATGGAGGTTGCTCTCTCTTCACCTTCAAGAAAAAGCAGTTTTAGATGCTTGTGACCTGAGAGAGGGAGAGGACCTGCGTTATGGTCAAGTCAACCGATGAAAGGCCATGAATACCTTTGAGCCCACGCCACCACATTAGACTTCATTCATATCTTTGTCTTCAACCTGGGCCACCCAGAAACTGCCAGCATACCTTTGAGCCAAACTCAATAAAACCATCTTCCACCAATTATTAAACAGACAGTGGGGACAATAGTTGACTTCAGATAATTTGGAGTTGAAAATCCATACTCTTATTTTGCATCTGTTTATTCTCTCTTCTTTCTTTCTTTTCCATCGAAACATTACTTTATGCTACACTGCCCTGGGACCAGACTTGAGACTTGTGTTCCGATTTTTCGTCTCTTTTTTCTTTGATGTTAATGATTGATGGGACTTCTTCCTTTACCTCTTTAAGGCTGCTTCAACATCACTCATCTTTAAATGCATTGATAGATTATATAACATTCTTAGTTAAATATTTTCTTGTATCAAAGATGTCCATTGGTAAGTAAACAAAGGCAATAGGTAAAAGTGAATTAAGGATCCTAAAATGTAGCTTCCTTCTTTTCGGTAGGAGGTTACAGCTAGTTGAAGGCAGCATATTGTTGGAGCAAGTGGCTCGTATTATTTTAGGCATAGAGAATAATACGAGATCCTTGTATAGATGCCAATTGTCGGCTAGAGTTTTGGGATTTTTTAAAATACGTAAGTACAAGTAGAGTTTTCTTATAAGTATGTTATGTTGTAACCCTAAATCATATAGTGAAATATAACTACACTCTTGTGGACGTAAGCACATTGCCGAACAACGTAAATCAACGTCTCAATTTTCTATCTCTCTCTCTTTTCGATTCTGTATTATTCATCATTGTTGTGCGCGGTAACAACACATATGATCATCTTCACATATCAATTTGCATCTAAAGGCGTATTGATGCCATGCAACAATACATTCATGACCATGTAGCAACATCTATATCGTTAAAATTTATAAAATATAATCTGGACAATGACAGGATCCTGTGCCTTGAAATACATGATTTTATGTTCCTCTTAACAAAAGAAAGCCATTTTATGTTAAAAATAACAGCATATAGGTGTATCACATGGCGCTGTCCGTGGTTACCACCCTCCATTTGCATGCCAACTGCTCCAAGTGACTAATAAAATGTCAAGATTCTGAAAAAGGGGAAGGAAGCAGATACTTTAGTTTAGGCAATAATGGAAGCTAGCTCCAGACATGCTAAATAGCCAAATATAATTAGTATAAATGTATGATGAAATGGACATTTTTGGACAGACTCTTAGCTTGCTTTATTACTATAACCTTCTTCTTTTTCGAATTTCTTCTGGTACATATCACAAGCAAGTAGTGTATATCATACACTAGTCATTTACATCACTACCATAATCAATTAGTTTTTAAGTAATGATAACAATGAATACACATGCCAATCTCGGGAAACAGTGAAGCTTCATAGGTTATTTTTGTCCAGGTGCAAATAGTTCGTATTTTCACAGACATATCTAGTTCACTGAATTTCTCTTCGAGACGGTGCTAAAATTGTTATGCCTTTTGTGCGGGTCGAAACTTACCCGACAAAGAATTTCGCTACCATAAGACCGTTAACAAATAAACCTCAATTTCAAGAAATTATGTGATGCAGGACAAAAGGGAATTTGGAGTAATGTGAGTATTTTGTATTTTTGGTTGTTTGCTAATATTTTTGTTTTGAAAAAATAAAACAAAAAGAATAAGAAGAAAAAATGTTATCAAACAAGTCAACAATCAATATTTTAAGCTATGATTGGGGAACAAACCCCTCAATTTCTTCTTATTTTTTTATTTATTTTATTTTTAGATAAATTTCTCAGTTTCAACTATCTATATTTTAGAAAATCTACAACTTATGAAGCAATTTGTTTGTCGCACATGTTTTACACGTGGTAGGTGCACCTTTATTTGACTGGCCGATTTATTTTAGCTGAAATTGTTTTTAAAAAATGAATCCACACACAAAGCCGAGAAGACAATACCTTAATTATATTCAATTTAATTCACCTTCCCAAACATGTTTTTCTCAATTTTTGCTTTTGTTTTTCTAAACAACTCCAACATAATTTCAAAACATTTTATTTTATCGATATTCACAATTTAAAAAACAATACAAAAAAAAACCGCACATCTAAACGAGCCAAACATTACTCAAATTTATAAACCTCTCAATATTGTGTCTTTAAATTTGAGTAACGTCATATTTTTTTTTTATTTTGATGAATTAAAAGCTTTATAAACCAAACTCAACAGTACAAACTCTCCGGTCAAACTGGATACAAGAGTTTCAATTAGAACTACAATCAAACTGCATTACCAGTTACAACCAAAACGCAAAAACACAATAGCTCAACTGAACTATAAGTTTATAACAACCCAGACATTACAAGGAGAATCTCGGAGGGAACTTAGCCGAGACCCTAATTTTTACTTCTCATCTAATTCTAGATATCATATTTTCTTCGGTCCAAAATTTTTTACCATGGAGCAAGGAGTTTCTCTACGACCACAAATGATAAACGGTAGTACCCCGTATCTCTGCCGCACTCCGCAATGCAATCTCATCCCAATTGGTAGGAGAATTATGTATTGAGCAATCTCACATAGTAGTTTTCCAAATTCATCGACTGAAGCAGGAATAAAAAGATGGGCTTAGCTTTCTTGACAAGCAATGTCATATTGCCATTACATCATTTTCTAATGTCATATTGCTCCTTTTTTTTTTTACTTTTTATTTGTTTTTTTATTTTTTATAAATAAAATTAAACAAATGAAATTCCGTATATCTCCCGTTGTGAGTTTCTATTTATGAGTTCTACTATAATATATCTTCTCTACTTTTTTTTATTAAATAATATATTTTTTCTATTGGGGGTCATAATGGTTTTTCAAAATTTTCAAATTCAATCATATGTAATGTAATAATTGAGGCGTTATACATTTTGTGTGTGTGTGTGTGTGTTTTTTTAAAGATTTCATTAATTGAATTTTTTTTTTTTTAATAAAAATTAAATTTAACTCTGACTTAAGATATTGCTTATTAATTCACTTGAAAATCTATTACAATTTATTTTTTTTATTTTTTTTTTATAATTAGTATAAATTGATATTTCTCTTTCTCTATTATTGATTCTATCAATTAATTAGTGTAAAATTTCATAATTTCAACTAGTTCCAAATCTCCATCTCCTTTGAGCGAAAATTAATAGAGACTAAAGATTATTATTATTATTATTTTTTCTATTTAGTTTATAAATTACTAGCAAAAGGTTCAGAATTGATATTGAGTTCAAAATCTTCCCAATAATAACAATAAGGGAAAAATACAAAAAAGCCCCCCAAACTACCATCGATTCTCCGGATGGCACCCCAAACTACCAAAGCTTGAATTCCGGCCCCCCAAATTACTTGACCCTTGTATTTTTGCCCCATCCGTCAGATTCGGCCGTCTAACTGGACGGAAACCGAGTCACGTGCGAGTCACGTGACTCATTTTTCCAAAAAACCCGAGTTTACCCCCATCCCCACGGACTGAAATTCCGAACATGCCCTTCGGTCCTTTAACTCATTAACTGATAAAATCAGAAATAAAAATATGGTTTATTACGATTATGCCATTCAGTAAAAATAGGATTCAAGATTCCCAAATCCTAGGGTTTGCTTCATTGCTCACGCTCACTCACGCCGCTCACCGCTCACTCACGCCACTCACGCTGCTCACGCCGCTCACGCCACTGCTCACGCCGCTGCTCACGCCGCTGCTCACGCCATTCCTAAGTTGGTCGACACTGTCGAAGGGGAGGAGACGGGTGTTTGCCGAATCTCTTCCGAACGTGGCCTTCGGTCCTTTAACTCATTAACTGAGAAAATCTCTTCCGAATATTGTATGTAAGTACCCACTGCCTAAATGCCGACACCCGACACCTTATTTATATTTCATGGAAAACGATGGGCATTTGTTTGTTTATTGCAATCTAGGATCGAAATTTGGACTTGTTGGACCTACCACACTTTATGATTCTTGTTTGTATATTGGGAGCCGACCATTTTTGCATATGATTCGTTTGTTTAGCTGGTCCCATTTTTTATTTGGTCCCAATTGAATTAAGAAAATTGTTTTGAGGGTTTAGTGGTCCCCTAAGAGACAGCCGTGGGTCAGTTGTCCACTGTCCACTGTCCCCTTGATTGAAAATTGACTTTTGTAAATGCGAAAATAATTGGTCAGTTGTTATGGGCTTGTGATTGAAAATGGAGCATGTTTTTATGAACACTGTTGGTTCCTTAAAATCTGTACACACACTCTTGGTTTCCTTAAAATAAGTTTGCTTGTATTTTATGAAATTGGGTTGAATGACTGATATCTAGTCTAGGATACCTGATTTGAATTTTTTTACCAAAACAGTAAACACATGGGAAAAAACAAAAAAGAGGAAAAAAGACTTAGGAAAAAAAATCATAATAAATAAAATAATAATAACTCAATGTGTTTGATTTAGAATAGTTTGAAAAATATCTTGTCACCCACATGTGCACATCTTTTCACTTGGTATTCAATTTGCTTGTTTCTTTATTTATTATGTTTTGTTATGAAGATTGCTACACGAGAGTTCGTATTTGAGGTGCATTATGGAGGTCATATAGATAGGAGGTTCATGAATTCATATGTTGGGGGAGATGTTGATGTGTACACGACGGATGTCATTCCACATGATAGGGTGTCATTTTCAGTTGTAGAGGATATTGCTAAAAGATATGGGTACAAATCCGGGGACTTGATTTATTACTTACTGCCGGGGTGTACTCTTCGAAATGGGTTGAAATTAATCACATCGAACTTTGATGTAAATGAAATGGTTCAAGCCCACTTGGGTCTACCAATTGTTGAGTTGTACATCAACTCATTTAGTGGGTCCATACCTGACATTGATGAGGGTAATGATGAAGATGATAATGATAATGACCATGATGATGATGATGAGAGGGGGTATTCTAGGATCGAGCGTGACGATCCATATTGGGAAGAGGTAAATGAACCGGATCTGTTTGTGGATAATGATGATGTTCATGATGATGTTCCTGGGCCATCTATGGGGAGGGGGGGCGAAGAGAGCGATGAAAGTGATGAGGGTGAAGAGGAAGGTGATGAAGACGAAGGTAGGGGAGTCGACCATACTAATAGTGGATTTGATTATGATGAAGATGCAAACTCAGACATGCCACGCAGTAACATTCTTACATCTCCTCCCAGAAGTGATGATGAGTATGAGGTGACCTCCCAGAGTCAGAGGAGACATGTGACAGAGCCTTCTGAGTTCCAAACGGCTGACATGGGTAACACAGAGTTTGTGGTGGGTCAAAAATTTTCGTCAATCCAGGTTTTCAGAAATGCAGTTAGAGAGACTAATGTAAACATGGGGAAGCACATAAAGTTTATGAGGAATTACCTTGCGAAATGTATAGTGGTATGCAGGGATACGCGTTGCAAATATAGGATTTATGGGCGCAAGTGCAAGGATGAGGAATCCTTTGAAGTCCGATCAGTTCAGTCCGTACACAATTGTAGGAGGAAACACAATAATTCTATTTTGAAATCGTCTTGGATTGCAGATAAGTTGATTGAGAAGTTCAGAGCACAACCTAACATGCCTGTAAAGGCAATGGTAGAGACAGTGAAAGAAAGATGGGGTGTAGATGTGAAGGAGCATAGGTTGTATCGGGCTCGAAGACTTGCAAAAGACAAGATACGTGGCAGTGTGAACGACCAGTACAAGAAGTTGTGGGACTTCTGTGAGACAATCAGGAGAACAAATATTGGCAGTTGTGTAATGATGAAAATAGAGAGGTCATTACCCGATAAGCCCGCAAAATTTCAAAGGTTGTACTTCTCCTTAGCCGCCATGAAAAGTGGTTTTCTTGCTGGTTGTAGGCCCATCATTGGGTTGGATGGGTGCTTCTTGAAAGGTCCGCATAAGGGCCAACTTTTGGCTGCCATTTCGAGGGATGCAAATAATCAGATGTATCCAGTGGCTTTTGCAGTGGTAGAAGCAGAAGTCAAAGACAGTTGGACTTGGTTTTTAGAGACTTTGCTATCGGATCTTGGCGCCCCCCCCGCAGAGGGATGGACATTTATTTCTGATCGTCATAAGGTAAAGTAACATACATATTCCTGTAATCAATTGGTCAATTCTTTTTTTATGATACAATCAATGTTATGTCTGACATCTTAATTTTACTTTGCGCAGGGTCTGGTCCCGAGTTTGGAAGTGGTGGCTCCCGGTGCTGAGCATCGGATTTGTTGTAGACATTTGTATGCAAATTACAGAGATGTAGGTCACAGAGGTTTGGCATTGAAGGAGAAGCTCTGGAGTGCGGCTGCCGCTTACACAGAGGCTGAGTGGTCTATACAAATGGACGAACTAAAGCGGATAAGTCCGAATGCGTATGATTACCTGTCCAAGATTGACCCAAGTACGTGGACAAGGGCTTGGTTCAGTACCTTCCCTAAGTGCGATTTAGTTGTGAACAACCTCTCAGAATGTTTCAATGCTTGGATTGTGAAACAACGTGATCTACCAATAATATCGTTGATGGAAATGTTGAGAATAAAATTGATGAAGAGATACCAAAAAAGCGAGAAGGCATCACAAAAATGGATGGCAGGATTTGTCCAAAAATTTTGGAACGGTTAGATGAACTCTCACAAGATGCTTCTCATTGCAATGGCGTGTATGCTGGGGATGGGTTTTTTGAAGTGACAGACAAGCAGAAACAACATGTGGTTAACTTGGTTAGAAGAACATGTGGGTGTAGACAATGGGACATGACGGGAATCCCATGTGCACACGCAATATGTGCAATATGGAAAGATAGTGCAAACCCTGTTGATTATGTTTCTGATTGGTATACTGTGGATATGCTGAAAAAGGCATATGAACATGTCGTGTATCCCATGCCAAGTACCGTCAACACGGTCCGGGGGTATGGACCGCATTCATAGTCACAGCCTCGAACCCATGCCAATGTTATTGTGAGCACTCTTCTATAATAGAACTTTTACTTTTATATTGCATTATGTTCAAAACTTTTACTGTGTCTCTACAGTCTCAAGGAACTGTGAACACAGTAAGGATGTATGGACCCTCATCAGTACAGCCGCATTCTCAGTCACAGCCTCAGCCTCAGACTAATGCTTTTGTAAGCCCTCAATCCACCGTTCTTTTATATCTGTTGTTTTTTTATGACAATTTTGGTATAACCTAATTAACAACATTTTGCAGTCTCATGGTAATGTCAACACAGTTAGATTATATGGACCCCCTACACCATCACAGTCACAGCCAACAACTATTGTGAGCAATCAAAACACTCGTTCTCTAAGTTTTGAATTTTATTTAAATTTTTAACTCACATTTTTTATTTAATTTAAATTTACAGTTTCAAGGTACTGTCAACACTGTCAGATTGTATGGACCCCTACACCATTAGGGAACTCTCAGCCAGGAGGGTCTACTTAGCCAACAGTGTCTTCTCAGCCATTCAACCCAATTTCATCAAAGCCTGTTACTAGAGGTCAAAAGATTATTCCAACAGTGGAGAAGGCAATTGGGGTTCTTGAAGCCAATCAGAGAAAGAGGAAGAAGCCAGAATGGCAAAAATATTAGGGTGGTTTTGTTGGTGATAAACAATTTATGGATGTGTTTGGATGTGTTATTGTAGAAATGTTTTGATGACAAGCAAGTGCTGTTTTGATGATACATGTGAAGGATATGTTTGGATGTAATTGATTAGACAAACATGTATAATTATGTAATTGTGTTGATGACTTAGATGATGGATGTATTTGAACCTAATTTGATGAAAAGTAGGTGTTGTAGGTGTTGTTTTGATGATTTGGATGATGCCTAAATGTTTGGATGTAAGTAACTCTTTGACAAGCAGGTGTTGTTTTTATGACTTGGGTGATTGTTATGGTGGGTTGTAAAGATAGATAGATATTGAGCACTTTTCATTGAGCAGGTGTTGTGTACACATTACTAAACCCTAAACATTATTAATTGTGAAAGTGGATTTTTGGTCAATATTGAAATTTTTGGTCAAGTAACAATTATTCGGATTAGGATGTGGGCAGAATATTGGAAAAGAGTCTATGATTGAGTTTTTGTGTTAATGAGCATTTTTAAGGCAAATTTAATGGGGAAAAAATTGATGAGGTTGGTTTATAAATGCAGTGGAAGCCCTTGGTGAAATACATGCATAACATCCAAAATGAAAACATACAATTGAACTTTTTTCACAACTGTCAGTTTAACATCAACTTAGTACTTCTAGGTCCGCTATAATTAATAAAATAAAAGCCTAACACCAAAATGCTAACTAACAACGCAGCCCTAAACATCTTCCTGTTATTTTGGCCATTATTCTGGCCCAACCCTAACTCTCGACGTAGTTTATCGGCATGTTCCTTGCATTTTTTATCAATCAAATCATTGACTCTGTCATTCTCAGAAAGCCTTCTCTCCTCCATTCCTTTCAAATATTTCATTAATCCCTCATCGTATGCGGTCATTTTATTATCAGCCCAAACAAAATAATCACAATCGCCGGCTTTCTGCATTAAAAAAATCAAAAAATGCATAAACTACTAACGATGAAATATAACACAAAGCTACTTTCAGAAATAAATTACCTTATAGTTAATACATCCGTACCACTTCCTGGTGGGATTGGACGAGGTCCAAGAGTACCTCACTCGTGCAGGTACTCCACATTTACATAATGGCGGACCACTTGATAAGTCACTCGTTGTAGACATTTACGCGTACCTACATTAGAAAGCACATGACAATCAATCAAATCTTATATCACTCATAATAAAATTCTATAACATACCAACAAATGGCTTGCATAATCTAACTGAATTATCACAACAAGAAACATTAGGTACTGAAGCTTAACCATAGAAATTGTCTAAAGTCCTCAAATAAGTGAAATATACACAAACCCAGTAATTGGCAGTGACCAATGATAGCATATTTTTCTAGGTAAAGTTAGAGCAACCTAAATAGAGCAACCTAAGTTTCGAATTTCCACCCAATACAATAATAGATCCATACAATTAAGATTATAAATTCAAGCAAAAAAAAATAAAAAATCCTATATACCACAAAGCCTAAATATACCAACTTGGTAGTTCACAAATTCAAGCAAAAAAAAAACCTATATACCACAAAGCCTAAATATACTAACTCGGTAGTTTACAAATTCAAGCAAAAAAAAAAACAAAAAAACCTATATACCTCAAAGCCTAAATATACCAACTCGGTAGTTCACAAATTCAAGCAAAAAAAAAAAACCTATATACCACAAAGCCTAAATATACAAACTCGGTAGTTCACAAATTCAAGCAAAAAAAAAAAAACCTATATACCACAAAGCCCAAATATACCAACTCGGTAGTTCACAAATTCAAGCAAAAAAAAAAAACCTATATACCACAAAGCCTAAATATACCAACTCGGTAGTTCACAAATTCAAGCAAAAAAAAAAAAAAAAAATTGCAAAATATACCATTTAGGCATTTCATCAAACACCCACTATGCACAGCACATGGTTTGCTCTAAATTTCAGTTAACTACCCCTTTATTTTCAAGCACATAAATTCAAGCCAACAAACAGATAAAAAAAAAAAACATTTAGGCATTTCATCAAGCACCCACTAAGCACATGGTTTACTCAAAATTTCATTCGGTTAAACCCACTTTTACAGAACAAAAACAAGATTGAATGGCTTACTGGGGATCTGGGGCAAATACGGTTGCTGGATTTGTTAGCGGAGGAGCAACCGGATCCTGGTAAGCCGAGCTCGTCTGGCTTTGTCGGCGGTGGAGAAAACGGATGCTGGAACGACGGGAAACACCCGAAAGCCGAGTTCGATCACTAGCTGCTACCGCAAGTTCGATCTGGGACCTGCGATGTATTTGAGCCCTAACTCGTGCGTGTGACCTCCTCTCCTCTCCTCTCCTCTCCTCTCCTGTATTGCGAAAATTTTGGGAAAAAAAGACAAGACAACAGAGCACATTCGGAATTTCAGTCCGTGGGGATGGGGGTAAACTCGAGTTTTTTGGAAAAATGAGTCACGTGACTCGCACGTGACTCGGTTTCCGTCCAGTTAGACGGCCGAATCTGACGGATGGGGCCAAAATACAAGGGTCAAGTAATTTGGGGGGCCGGAATCCAAGCTTTGGTAGTTTGGGGTGCCATCCGGAGAATCGATGGTAGTTTGAGGGGCTTTTTTGTATTTTTCCCTAACAATAATAATAATTAAAAAATAACAACAAAAATAGCAAGGAAAAAATTAAAAATAAAAACCCTGGCAAAGGGGTTTAAGCCTTTAAGGCTCGCTTGTCTTCAACAGAACACAGAACCCACCTGATAACAGAGCTCAAGAAATGTTCTCTCGCGCTTTCACCACCAAGAGGCTTCCTCTTCTCTTCTTCACTCCCAAAGGTATACTCTCTTTCTCTCTCTCACATTCATTTCTCTGCAGTGATTCCATCTGAACTTTCACTTCCTCCTCTTTTTGAAGCCCTGTTCTCCACGCACATTGTGGGCGAAAAACCGATCCTCGTAAGCCATTGTCTCTGTTTCTACCATTTTCTCTATCTTTCCCTTCATGTTCTGCGAATTCAAATGATGGGTTTCTTGGAAAATTGCTCTTCTATTGGGCAGGTTCGGGATTTCATACATTCTGCGCTTTACGACCCAAAACATGGCTACTTCTCTCAAAGATCGGGGTCAGTTGGCGTGCTCGAGAAAAGCATTAAGTTCAATCAGCTCGAAGGTGCTTCTAGGATTTCTGATTTCACAATTGGATGCATTTTGTTAGAATCTTTTATTTATTTATTTATTTTTGGTGTGTACATTGTGATCTGGTGTTGTGGAATTCATGCGTAATTCAAGAAAAAATGATTGAATGGATTATCTATAAGCTTTTCTGCGATTGGTTTTATGTAATTAATGCTTAATAACTAATAAACAATGTTGGAATGGATTGATTTTCAATGTAATGGATATTGAAGAGAACCCATTTATAGAATTAGAGTGGAGTTGATTAAATGGAGGAGTCTTTTGGACTGTTTGTAAATGCCAAATGTCTTTTTTTAGTTAATGTTTGAAGGTGTCCGAGAGGGTAATAAAGTTAGTTATGCTGTATGGTAGAGGATGCCTGTAGTTAAGCAATGAGATATTGGAGAATCTAGTGTAGTTGAATTTAGGATCTTGAGGTGGATGTGTGGTAGTATTGTGGAAGTCTAAATGTTTGTGGGAAGCTTAAAAAAGCACAAAAGGACAATATCGGGGAAATTTCTCTACGATCGATACTCTTTTGCTAGGAAGGTCAGTATAGGGGCTACTCAAGAATGGTGCAATTCAAATTGGAGCGTTACAGTCGGGAAAAGACGAAGGGCAAACAATTTGAATCTTGGTGATGCACCAGTGACAGCTTTGAAGGATTTTGAATTATCTAGCTTCTGTGAGATATTCATAGCTGTAGGCTGTAGCCTCTGTGACTCTGCCATATGTTACTTATCAGCTGAATGCACTTAAAGTATGCACCTTTTTTTATTTTTATTTTTTATGGATTTACAAAATATTTCACGCTTTTACTCAAGATACTCTTCTCCAATCCAATATTGAACAGAAATGCTAGGCTGTTGGCAGTGCTTGAAGTCGACATTGACCTAATACACTGAACATTTTGCATATTTTAGGTAGGAAAGTTTATATGAAATACCTGGATGATATATACAAGCGGAGTGGCATAGCATGGTTTACTCCTGTGGAGCTTTTTAAGGTACTCTCTCTCTCTCTCTCTGTGACGGCATAAAGAAATTCAATCCCGTATAAATAAAAAAATTAGGTTCTAAATTTCTTATAATTTTCATTTAGCTAAGGATAATCTTGTTATTTTCTGACACTATTTCTGAGTAATTTTCCAAACAAAAGTTGGTGTCAACCTTTTGCCTATCCCTTCTCTATATTCTTCGACTAGTTAGTTTCTTTGCTGTTCAACAATATTTGTTGTGAGGTGGTAGATTTTTTTTTTTGGATGAATTATAAGGTGGTAGAAAAATACACAGGAAATACCAAAACGGTCATGGTCTAGAACCTAGTAGTCTTGTATTTTTTTTGCTGTTTCTTTGTCCTGTTATAACTATTTGGTCACACCTTTACAATTTTCTGACAGGATCACTAAATGGAAAGTTAGTGCGGTTCTTTATAAAACACTAAATATGAGAGATATTATGTAACGACTTAAGAAAAATGCTAGTCGCATATGCTCTATCACTCCAAAAGTACTAGTCAATTTGAAGCTACATAAAATCACTTATAAAGTTCAATCTCACCTAGTAAGGAATTAATGTGAGACTTAACACCGATGAGTGTCTTTATAATTTACTCATTCTATGTGGGTTATTCATCTTCTTAATGCGGGATTGGGGTGTTACAATCTCTCTTCCTTAAATCTCTGACATCCTCGTTAGAGGTACGTTATGCAGTGCTCTAATACCACATGGCATTACTAGGTTGTTCTGTTACCATTTATAACAACCTAGGGAAAGCGCTTGCCACATATGTACTATCACTTCAAAAAGACTAGTTAATTTGGAACTCCCTAGAATTACTTATAAAACTCAGTTTTACCTAGTAGGAAACCAATGTGGGACTTAACATCCACGAGTGCCTTTGTAATTTATCCACCTTATGTGGGCTATTTCTCTTCTCAATGTGAAACTGAGGTGCTATATATAAGTTTTTGGGCCAGTGAGGAGAGTCTAGGAAACAAACATTATTCACCTAGAGACTGATGTCAATAGGGAAAAATGAATGGTGTCTTTACATGTCAATCTAATTAATCATGGTTTTAGAAGTGAGATAGTATTTTCTGCTTATAAAGGATAATGTTGGAGTCTCCAGGAATCTGTTTAGGATCATGCATTTGTGCCAGTTGAATAGGAAAAAGATTCAAGTCTTACAAATAACACTACATTATTATTTCTATTTAGTTATTTCATGTAAACTCTACAATTTTACTCGATGATTCAGAGGATCTAACTGATTTTGTACGGCATATTGATCCATATTCTTGCTTATATTCGTTGGAGTTACCTTGCATGATCTGTAATAAATCATGCTTATTGGTGTTAGAATGGCTGTTCTGGCTAAATTTCAAACAAGAAAAACAGAATCAGTATGAAGCCATGATTTAAAAGCTTGGAACTTAGACATGGAATTTTATATTTATATTCTTAAATTTAGAGCGTGTTTGTTTCGGGTAAAATGTTTTTTCCATTTTTTAATTTTTGATGCGGTAAAAAACATTGGTCAACAGAAAATGATTTTCTGGTTAATAGCAAATTTGCCACAGCAGGGAAATATTTTTTGGATCTTGTCGCCCCCCCTCTCCTATACCCTACCCTCTTCTCCTCGAACCGTTGCACCATCCAACCTGTAGAGGAACCCAACAATCCCCTCCCCCTAGCACCAACCCTTTATGCCTCTCACTCGCTATCCTCCCCCCCACCTTGGTGCAATTTCTCTCTGTCTCGTCTGGCATCTCACCTACCTTATCTCAACCCTTCTCTCTATGCTGACCATTACCTTCATAGAGGATTCCAGCCGCCCCATTCCCCTGACATCACTCTCCTCCGCCTGTCGTCTAGCATCCCCTACCCACCTACCCATTCCCACCCCTCATGATTGCTCCCTTCCCTCCTGTGTTGCAGCCCTCAACAACTCCTCCCTTCCCCCTCCAAAAAAAGAAGAAGAAAAAACTACCTTCCCCTCGTTGCAATCCTCCCTTTCCTATCTAGTGGTTTTTGTGAAATGTGCCTTTTTTTTTTTTTTTTTTTTGTTTTTTGTTTGTATTGTTAGTGGTGATATTTGGCATTGTTCGACAATTTTGAGTGATTTCTAGTTATGATAGAAATATATTTTTCTTACCAACCAAACAACTGAAAACATTTTCTATATTATTTTTAGGATAATAACCAAACAATAGAAAATCAATGATTATCCCCGAAAATATTTTCGATCAAAAGTAGAAATCATTTTATGTTGAAACAAAATGCAGCCGCAGTGCAATCAGGGGATTAAAGTGGAACATGATTACATGATTGGCATTTTATTTATTTTCTATTCTCTGTAGTGGTCACTGTTGAATGAAATCTTTCACTGTGCTTTAAATTTGTCAAATCAAGCTCTGTCCATGTGAGGGATTCGGAATTCTTTTTGTTTCATATACCTTTTAGGTATATATATTTGGTTTCTACTTTTAGTTTTTTATGAAACTTTCTTTTTTGCAGCCTTGGTATGCACATGGAATTGCAGAAGCCATAATGCGAACTACTAATCTTTCAGTTCCATTAAAAGTAAGCTCCCTCCAGTTTTCATAACCTCCTGCCGCATAGATCACCTCAGATCTTGCACATATTGTTACATTATATTCTTATTGTTTATGTATTTAAGTTGATCTGAACTTCCATATCTATTTCAAAATTCATATTTTGAAATCATTCTATTATTAAAAGTCAATTGTCTTACAATGATGTGATGATCTTCTTTTAACAAGAAGACCAAACCCTAAAACCCTTGGAACAATAAATCATGACCCTTAATTTAGATTTGTCCTAACTGTATATAATCAAAATAAACCAAAAAGGCTACTTATCAAAAAAAAAAAAAAAAAAAACCAAAAAGGCTCAAATACCTTTAAATAACCTAAAATGCTTCAGACTGCTACCATATTATAAACAGTATTTGTGCTACAGTACTGTGACAATAATCAGCTACAGTATTATGAACATTAATCACGATCCATGTCTTTTATTATTTTTTTAACTTGCCATCCTGCATCTGAACCATTTAGTTATTAGTTACCATAAAAGAAAAATGTGAACCACTTAGTTATTAGTCAATAATGTGTATCCTGTTTAAACTTCTCTCCGTTTCTGTGAATCACGTGTCATACAAGATTTTGGATTTATCTTTATAATCTTTAACTAAAATATTTCTTCAGTTGGAAATCACCATGCCATTAACTGATCCCTCCCATTTTTCTTTGTTTGTGTATTTATCTTCTTGTTTGATACATTAAATCTAAAAGTTGATTTTGCTGTTTTATAATGTGCACTCAGATATATGAAATTGGTGGTGGATCAGGAACTTGTGCGAAGGGTATAATGGATTACATAATGTTGAATGGACCTGCTAGAGTTTACAACAACATGACTTACATGTATGTGCATTGACCATACCTCTATTTACCATAATATAAGTTAGATATTCATATGCTAGCCCCATTTTATTCATGCTACCCTCATGATACATGAATCCACATGGTTTCTCCAAACAATAGTTTCTGTCTCATTATATTTGAGATACTAGTGTATTATGTAATTCAATGTTAGGCCAGATTTAATACTTATGTAAACATCTTTTGCATGAATAGGAATTATAACCTTTTTTGAAACCATTTATCAAAAAAGGTTATTGCCTTTTTCTACCAGTCTTTGAACCCCCCTCCCCAAGTTAAGATCTGAACTTAGGCCTACCATAGCCTCAGCCCACCATTCATATTTTTTGATAGGTAATCAAAGAAATATATAAATAAAAAAGTTTAAGGCGCCCCTAAGCATACAAGAAGTATACAAAGAAAACCAAATACGAGCAAGCAAAAAGACAAAAGAGAAAACCCGCAAAACCCTACAAACAGCCGAGACACCAAGACCCATAGTCCAAACCCTAAACCCGCCAAAAGCACCCTAGACTAAATTACATCAATAGTTATTGATTTTTCTGATTGATTTTTCTCCAAAATCAAGAGAATTTGGGTGTTTCAAGTCTAAAATATGCACATGTAAGTAATGTACACTATTTTCTATTCATTTTAAGGACAACATATAATGGATTGGCCAAATTCCATTGAAATGGTAGCTTGAGGAGGCTAATGATAGTTTAGGGTAATCTGGACATTTTAAGTCAAAAAAAAAAAAAAACACAAGAGGGGTGGTCAAACCACGGGTGGCCACCCCAGGTACTTGGGGGTGGATTGACCACCCTTGAATCACATGGGGTGGCCGAGCCACCACCAAAAGTGTTGGGGTGGGCGGTCCACCCCCTAGGGGTGACTTGGCCACCCCGAATTATTACTTGGGGGTGGCTGAACCACCCATTTTTGCCCCCCCCCTTTTGTAACTTCAAGGTTTTTAAAGTAAATTTAGCTCATAAACTGAAGGTATTTTTGTCATTTCACGTTAAAAATTGGAACATGTGTCGTGTTCGTTTTTCCGTCTAATTTAACTAGCTTAGCTAATGGAAAGGATTTTTTGTACCAACGATTGGGAGTTGGCGGGGGTTGATATGATTGTAGTTCATGGGGCAATGTGTAAATGAGTGGTAGTTGAGGGGGGTTAAGTGTAGTTAACGCCCCCCACCCGCACCCCCCCCCCCTCCCCCTTTTATTTTAATATATTGGTCCTTATCATCCTTGAGTGTTTTGAATTCACCTAAATAAGCCAGTGGTAAACCTGCCTCCATAAATTTCTATTTATGTTAGTCTTGTACTCTTGTTCTAAGATCTATAATCAGTAGTGACTGCAATCACATATGTAACTGCAGCTCAGTGGAAATCAGTCCTTCATTGGCTGAGATACAAAGAGAAACTGTTGGAGAAGTTCGTAGTCACTTGTCAAAGTTTAGAGTAGAATGCCGTGATGCTGCTGACAGGAGTGGATGGGGTAAGTTGTCTTTACATGTTCTTCCTTACTTCAGATGCTTCTGATAGGACTGAGTTTGCGCAATTTGTATACTTAAAACTTCACAGAAGTGATAAGCATTCTTCTATCATTATCAAAATAAGTAGTACATTTGCCTTAAACTTTTCTATTTCTCACATTAACATCTGTGTTAGATTGCATATATATTTTAAGCTTGGTCACTCCACCTCAAAGACTGTCATAGATTGTCTTATTACTTATCCTACTTGAAATGTTTCTATAATTTTTATTTCAATAGAGCAGATTAACTGCTGTGAGTCATTGTGCTCCTGGTAGATTTGTGCACTTATGGATGCACATCTCAAATATTCTGTCAAAAAAACAATCAGAATACAACAGTTCAAGATGCACACACATCCAGAGGGTTCCAAAGGCATACAGCCACACCTCTTAGCAGCAGAGACATGAACAAACTAGACAGAAACACACTGCTGCCTAAGCAAACAAGTAACAAAATCATCAACCAAACACAATCCCCCTCTCTGAGCAGTTTACTGCTCCAATTGCACAATTAGCAGTTATTCTATATGCTTCGCATGCATACTTTTCTTCAAAATGTGCATCTCTCACATATCTATCATAAAGTTAGAAATTAAAGCTAGTTTCTGTTTATTAACAGGAGATGTGGAGCAACAACCATGTTGGGTAATAATGCTTGAGGTATGTTTGATCTTTGATTTGTTTCAGTTTCATCTTAGTGACAAAATGTTGCTACTGGAGTTAATAGATTAAATTTTGCAAAGTATCCAAAGTTGAATGAAATTCATTGGTTGCTGCCAAATATTGTTGTTTACTCACATGTTTCATGTTTCTGACGTATTGATGCATGTGAAACATGTGATTGCTTTTAAAGAGTTGAAGCAATATCATGAGGGACATTTGAACACTTGAGTTTTCTTCACATACTTCACATTGGTAATGGAGCTATAGAGTAAATTGGCCAAGAATTTAATGTTGACCAACACACTGCACCTACTAAATATTAGTTTTTTACGAATATTTTGCATGTTTCAACTATAACAATCTCAACTTCAATATTGCCAAGCCAATAACCTGTGACCCGTCCTCTCTGCCACTTGCCAACAATCCACCATAATATGTGAGAGACCTCTTGCGTAAGTTCCCATGCAAGAACAGCACCACACACTCTACCTCGAGACCTTGTTGAAACAACCATCTCTAATTGTCACTAAAGAGATCATGCTCAACCACGATTTCCGTTTCGTAGATCCGAAACTGCAAATTATTTATTTTGGATCCCAATTAAGAATGACAATTTACTAGTAATAGTCACTCTATTTTCACATGCTTTTCAGTTATATTTTGTAGAACCATGTGCTTTACCATGGTTGGGCATATTTAAGAAAACATGAGAAAATATATTGGAAAGCACAGGCCAATAGTCTAACATGTAGAAATTAGGTTCGTTGCTGCCCTTTGCTAATTTCATTTGGATTTATTACGTATAAATTTCAAGAATTTTAAATAGCCTACGTAGGAATCGTAGACCAGCAACCCCTACAAGTTGCACAACCCTCTGTCATATGAGCTAGTAGGCCAAGTAAATCACTATCTGATTTTTTAAGCTTTTTTATTCTATCTTATGAACATTTATTTTGGAAATAAATGGCGCCCACTCGCCTTTTTTGGTGCTTATGGAAGGAAAGAAATAACTGGAGCTTTGAGGATGTAAAGAAGACATTTGAGGAGCTTTTATCCTCATTTTATCACACTTTGTATCTTTGGATTACGGCTTATGTGTTCCCTTTGTCTTTTAGCTGTCTTGATTTTCTTACTCGTTTCTCTAGCTAGGCTTTTCCTTTTGTATACTTCCAATGTACTAAGGGCCGCCTCACTCTTTTAATGAGATTGGCTTTTACTTATCAAAAGAATTTATTTTGGAAATAATTAAACATTGTAATTCAAAAAAATGTGCACTTTACTTCAATGAAGCTTTGCACCTAAGAACTATGAGGCCTTCACGCTTAAGTGCACTTTGAGCTTTTAACAACATTGAGATGAACATCTTTACTCTACCACAGCAGGGTGTTTAGTTTTTTATTTTTTTCTAAGCTAGATGTTTAGTTGGTTGAAGAAAAGTTGAATTAGTGTCATTAAGGACATCTAAACTAAACACCTAATTTTCTTGATGTTACTTTATTGCCTCATTGATGAAATTGTTTGTCATAAGAGTCTGTGTGTATATATGCATGTGCAAACATGGACATGCAGATGCACAAGGGGGGTGGATAGGGGTTCCGGCGTGCGGCTTGTCCTGCTTTTTGCATATTATATGGGTGGACATTGTAGATCAGATTTGTCCCGAAAGGCAAATTTATTAATTTAGTTTTTACAGGTGCTTGATAATCTTCCACATGATCTTCTCTATTCAGAAAATCAAGTTTCTCCTTGGATGGAAGTATGGGTTGAGAAGCAACGTGATAGGTACAAAGTATGCAGGCACCCAGAGATATCTCTAAATTCTTTCTTGCAACTTATATATTTGTGTTTCACACATAATGAAATGGTATTGAATTGCTTCATTATCTTTCAAGCTGAAACTCAGCATAGAAAGAGGTCGAGTGGGATTTCTCAATTGAGGATTCATGGTGAAATAGTTTTCTAGTCTTAACCTAACTCCTTAACGTAATATGTGCATACAAATGCACGTACTATTGTCAGTCTTACCCTCTTGTACATTTTTAATAAGATATCGGCCTTTATCCTTTTATATAGACTCACGATGCTATTACCATCAGATAGAAAAAGGAGGGTCCTTTCATTGAACATCTTACTTTCTGATAATTTCATTTTTCCATTCTGACTCGCAAGATACTCTCTTCAAAAGCTAAGCACATCTTTTGTGGCAATTCATGGAGGTATCACATTTTTATAAGCATTTTACATATTTAAATACTTTCTATGATTGTGAATATTTAATTTTACAATAGTTGGAAGCTGGTTAAGATTTTGAGGGTTTGTAACTCCACCGCAGCCTTCTAGTTTATTAATGACAGCTAATGAAGGGTTTCGAACTTCAGTGATAAAACCTCTGTGCAACTATGACCACAGAGGTCAAGAGCATGGTGCGTTGTGGCTTGCCATATCATCTATTCAACTACTAGGGAAATTACAATTGTTTTGTTGACTCAACTTATCTTTTCATCCGCAAAAGCAAGGATTAGGATCGGTATAAATTGTTTCTGTTTATGTTTTATTCTGGAAGGGGCATTTGAGAATTATGTTTGCCTTATGCCTGGAAGTCCTGCATGTCTTCATGTTTCGCCAGCTGTGGGATACCCTGAGTTAAATCCACACTGATCCAAGTTTCTTCTTTTAATAGGGAAACACTCTCTGAGTTGTATAAGCCACTACAAGACTCCCTAATTAAGCGGTGCGTTGAGATTATTGACTTGGACAAAAATCATAGCAGTCAAAGTAGTGCAATAAAAATGGCAAGAAGCATTTGGTCTAAAGTTTCTCCCAAACCTCGAAGGTGTTGGCTACCAACCGGTTGCTTGGTAAGAAAAATGTTTGGTAGGTCTCTTTTTCTTCAATATTTCCTACTTCTAACAGAAATACTACTTCCATAATTGCAGAAACTACTAGAGGTTTTGCATGAGGTGCTACCGAAGATGTCTTTGATTGCTTCGGACTTTAGTTACCTACCTGATGTGAGGATACCGGGTGAAAGAGCTCCATTGGTTTCAACCAAGGCATGTTCTTTTTCTTATTGGAATTATTATCGAGGCCCATGCCAAATTAATGCGGCTCATTTTGAAACATAATTGGGTTTCACAGAATCTGTTTAGATATGCTGCAAATTGAAGGCTTTGCGTAGTTTATCTGCCCAAATTACATATGTCAACGTGTAACTTACCCATATTGCTCTTCCATATTTAAAGAAAGAAGAGAGAGGGTTTTTTTTTTTTTTTTCCTTGGGGTTGAGGGGGTGAGAAAAAAGGTTCTCTATTCATATCAGCACTTACAACCATAATTGTTATTAAGTGAGTGTTCAAAAATAGTAGTCCCTATTTGTATCGATGAAAAAGGATACTCAGTAAGCTTCCTTTCCTCGTTCTTGAACTTATCACTTCTACTGTAAACCTTGTGGCAAACAACTACTTCATTCCACATCTTCAAACCACAAGCTGCATAATTTTGTTAACTGAAACGACTTGACTAACATTTATACATGGTGACTACATTGTTAAGTAATCAAGGATAATCCATTGCGCAAAAAAACGAATAGTAATGAAGGATAATTGAGCAACTACTGAGTCATTCTTCTTTCCAAAAAATATTTTCCATAGTTCAACTGGTTTGTGGGACATCCAAATTAAGAACTAAGAAGTCTGTTGGAGTTATCATTACCTGATCCTAAAGAGTAGAAAAGTAACTGTTGGAAATTCCAAATTTTATATTCTTGTTGTCATCATAGCTTATTTATTTTAGTTTTTCGAAGATGCAAGACACAATAGCATACCAAATACATGAATACCAGCCAACAATTTTAGTTTGACCTGGTTTACCTCCCGATCTGCAGAAAGATGGAAGCAGCTTGGACTATTGCAGTTATCTGGATGCAAAGGTGTGGTAAATCTTTTTTTTTTTTCATTATTTTTATAATTATGTATTATCATATGAAATGCCATTGATTACCTCAAATAAACTGCCAATGATGAGTGCCTATTTTTTTCCTTTAACTAAGTGAACTTCTGTAATTATGAATGAGAAGTCAGAGAAGCTATATGTGAAAAGTTCAACTACCAGCTTGACCTTGGGGGGGGGGGGGGAGGGGAGATGTGAGCACATCCTACTGAGCAATCTTACCAGTTAAACACTTTTCACACGCAGTTCAATAAAAATTCCTAAGTGCCAATTGCCTAACTACATATGCGAAAATATCCAAGATCAGTTATAACACGTGTGAGTAATATGCACACAAATAAATGATAAACTATCGCAAGAGTAATATGTCAACACTATACTATGGCTTACTATAATCAACATGTATTGAAAATATTCATCACGCATGGCACAAGAGAAGTTTTTTATGAGAAAAACCCAAAACCATGGAAAATGATATCACTATTTGGGGAAAAACGTGTACAAGACTTACTGAACTTGCATATAGACTTATTCAGTGACTCGAACTCCACAAGACTCACGTTGTACTATTCACACTTGTTCACTGACCAAAATTCCATGATCCTCTTTCTTCATTCATTGATATCACTGGTTAACCCTTCTATACGTTCTCCATGTATGCCGACTCCTTAGCATCCTTGACAGAATCCTTCTATCATTACTTGTCATAGTGTAGAAGCGATCTCCATATGTGGTTTTAGGTACTAAGATGATTTCTAGAGACGCACCGCTCAAGAGAAAGAACTTAAATCTCTAACTCTAAGCACACTGGTTTTGCATCCTCTCTCTCTCTCTCTCTCTCTCTCTCAAGCTTTCTTAATATTTTTCAACAAATACCGAGTCTCTCTTTTTTCTCTCAAGAAGACTCATAATTTTCTCTCTAATATGCTCTTCATTACTCTCTTGATGTTTAGAGTAACTACCTAGCTCGCGAGGAGAAGAAGGTATTTATAGAGCCTTCAGAAAAATTCCTAAAAATTGCATGGAATATTTCAGAAAAGCTGTGTGGCATTCGATGGAACATGATGAGTTCGAATGGCATAGTTATAAAACAGGATTTATAGATTTGGCATTCAAACAATTACGGAACGTGTTTCGAACATAACAAATTTGATATTTGTTTTAATTTCTAGCTCGAACAAGGCTTCGAACACGATTTGAATGGTATTAAATTACCAATTATCCCAAAAACTTTAGCTTACGGAAAATAGTGAATTTAATTATTTTTAGTTAATATTCTAACTAGTATAATCTATTTGACAAAATTTTAGCACCAAAGAGCGAGTCGAGTAAAAAAGGCATGATCTCGAGGCAAGAGGAAGTGGAAGCACGGGGAAAATTTAATTATTTATAGTTAATATTCTAACAAGTGGTATAATCTGTTTGACAAAATTTTAGCACCACGTTCAAACTTGATTCTGTCCAATCTGTTCGGGCTTGCACGATCTTTCCCTCTTTCAGGATTCCATAGAATCTTTTGATTCGTATTTTTTCATGAATCGAATGATCTATCAAACATTTTTCAAATGATACTCTCGTGTTGTAAGTTTTTTATATCTACATTATAATAGGATTTGACTGCATTTCTAGTGAGGCATTCTGTTTCTCAGCTTGAGGCCACCATTTAAGTGATAATGTTACTGTTCAAAATCCAATGAACAGTTTTTGAAAATTTAAGCCTAATTGTTTCAAAACTTTAACCATTCATTATTCAACTCACGTCACTTTAAAGTTAAAGCTCTAGGTTTCTAAGTTACTTATGATCCTAAATAGTTTTTTGATGAATACTGACCATCCTAAATAATTGAGATCAATTTGTAAGTTCATGATGGTGTCTTCATGAGGAAATGCGATAATTCTTCGATTCATGTATGACACAAGTCACTGGACTTAGACTTAGACAACACAGTTCCTGATGTGATAATTCTTCAATTCAATGGAATATGCCAACACAACTTATAGACTTGACAACGTGGATAATATTGCCACTTAATAATTAATGTGCAAGTAAAGCTGGAGAACTATAATCATTTGAACATCGACTAATGTTGCTTTTATGGTTAAGGGACCAGTGCTTACAAACGTAATTATAAACTGCTTAATAAAAATACAAGCTGCTAAATAGTGAGTTTTCTGCTTCTTCTTCTTATTCTTTTGAGGTCACTCCTGCTAAATTATCTGCTATCTTTCTTATAACCCTAATTTCGAATTTAAGAAAATCCAATTAATTAGGATTATGAGTAAAATCTTCCTGTGATACTAATATCAAATGTCCATATCGATCTGGACTGCCACAGGATGGTCCACCAAGGATCACCCACTATAGTCAAGGGTTGGGGTCGGAGGATCTGAATACCCACCACCTGCATAGCCCTTTTCTGATTCCCATCACTTCTCAAATTTCTTCCTACCAAATTAGTACCATCATTGTAAACCTACACGAAAGAGAGAACTTTGCATCCTATAGTTGAAAATCTACACCTAACATCATACATCCAAAGCTCCATAAAGATTCCTTGAACTGAAAATCTTGGCTTCATCAAATGGTTTACCATTAGCAAAATGGTAATCTGATAGTCCATTTCATGCGTGTGGTCGTTTCTATTGCAGGGTGATGCTGACATATTTTTCCCCACCGACTTTTGGCTTTTGGAATGTATGGACCATTACTGTTCTGGATGGTTGAAATTGCACAAAGATCAATCATCCAAGCAAGGGAGGAAGAGGCGTACTATTACAGTAAGTTGGTTCTCTTAAATTCCAGCGTTTCTATTTCTCACAACCATAAGATAAAAACCCAGGACTCAGTAGCACTAAATTCTGTTCTGTTTGGCTTGCTTGTGTTCATGAATACATGGAAAACAATGCCCTTTTCTCAACATTGGAAAGTTCGTATGGTGCTATGATTGGCATTGTTTAGGAATTCTGGCAGTCACTGATGCCTAGAATACCAATCTTCCTAGAAAAAAGTTGCATCCATATCTATCTTTTTGTTTGTTTGTTTCTTTCTTTTTTTGCTAAATGTATTAGGAGTTCAGTTACTGTTTATTTTGATTGAAAATGAAATCATGGGGAATGGAATTTCTTAGCCCTAATTGGAGAGGGTCTGTATAATGTGTAATGTTGGGGTGCCAATATCGATTAAAAATATATGGCATAATATGAGATGAAAGATTTGTGCGTTGACCAATATGTTTAGGGAGACATCCATGAAATGGGGTTAATGATGTCAACCACTTCATTTTACTTTTCAAGTTATCCCATAATTGTTAGCAAATATATATTAGTCTAACCAAACTACAGAAAGGAAACAGTTGCATTTATTTTCTGGAAATTTCCTTCTAGATCTGCTCTTATGATAAAATCAGCCTCAGTGCTTATCTAGCTGACAGTTTTCTTCAGTATCTGCTCCTGTATATGTAATAAGTTTTAAAATTTCAGTTAATTTCATTGTTTTGCTCAATTATTTTTTCAATTGGTGTAGCTTGATACGTCTTCATTCATGGAAGAGTTTGGCGTGCCGTCAAAGACAAGAACGAAGGGTGGATACAACCCACTTCTCGATGACTTTAAGAATACAAAGTTTTATCTTAGCGTCCCAACACATAACACTAAATAGATGGCTGGCATGCGTCATAACAAATTCCTGATATCTGGCAACCGCACCTCTATTTCCATGGATGCTTTCTGGTTGAGAATATCTGGCGGTGCTTAGGCTTTGAAGAGAGGGATGAGAGTTCTGTTGGCATCCAAGAATTGATTTGATGGAGTACTCTTTGAAGAGAAGGGCACTTGCGATGCATGCACTAGATGAGAAGCAAGATATGCAGAGGTGGGCTTGCGCATAAAATGGAGGGCTCTGATGGCTATACCCTTTCAAACTTTGCTATCAAGGCTACCAACATTTTCAGCATTTCAACATTTCTCCAACCTTGTCAATTCATAAAAAGCATCCTTTCTCAACAGGTGTTTCATGGCAATTTATGCAATCTATGCAATTATATGTTACATGCTACATAAATATGAGTTAAGGCGCACAAATTATGGCCGTCCATTACTCAAAATACACTAATAAACACGTTACGTTAGTCAGTTTGAAATGAGTAATAAATGATTAAATGTATGGAATTTATCATTACTTTCTCTCTTTTTTTTTTTTTTCTTTTTTTTTTTTTTTTTATGATGAGGAACCCCTCCAAGGCAAGGCCAATTCGTGTACCCACCTCTGTCAGGTAAACCTTGGACACGTGTCTAGCGCCTCTTCCACACAGATCAGGTAATACTTCGGACGAGCTAGTTCCAAGTAATTGTTTGCATTTAAGGGGATTCGAAACTTAGACTTCATGGAACTATCACAAAGATCAAAACCCTTACCACTTGAGCCAACCTGTTTGGAGTTAAAATAGTAGAGCATTTCTCATTCGCAAATCATCAAATACGTATATTTGGCAACTTGTATATTTGCTAAAGTTTTTCCTGACAACCATTCGGAAGGGAGAAGGAAAACAATCTTCTGGGTAACATGGTATAAACTGAATCACTTCCATTAATTATAGATTATGTATCAACAATTTCTCAGCAATTCGGACCTGTGTTTGACATAATTGAAACAGTCGTGCTAAAAAATAAGCATTCACAAATTAATACATGGAACCATGAAAAAGAAGAGGAAATCGCAACAAAAACTGTGGGCACAAATGTAAGCAAAATCAATTTAAAAGGGTCGGTCATTAAGCCATCCTTCATTGTCAACGTAACTAATGCTTGTAAACTGATTCAAATCAGCTTGGTTCAGCTTATTCGACCAACCCACGCGTTGGGAAGCGTCCTCCTCCCCCGGTCCGTAGCAGCCATCCTCCGCATACGTTAATTGTTGCCTGAACGTAAAGCATACAACGCAGTTTGTAAGAAATTTACGTCCCATGCTAATAGAGTAGAGAGTAATTAAGTTAGGGTTGAGAGATGGTTCTTACTCCAAGCCAACAAAGTTCCAGGCATCCCATCCCTTAGGGTTTACAATGTGTGAAAAATTAGAGTTGTAGAATATGACCCTGGAATAGCCTCTCCATGGCCTTCCCAAGTAGGTCGAACCAGAACCATGTACAGTGCAGCCTTTGAACACAAACCCGTTTGAATCATATGGACCGACTCTTCCCTGAGCTGTGATGTAACCCAAGAGACCTGGCTCTAAAGCTTTTCCAAAATATGCTATGGAACAGTTCTGCATATAAAAAGAACTCACTATCATTTTTATTTAATGGATAACATACAAACAAATGTAGAGCATAATTAACCCAAAATCCTATTTTAAATTGCTTTCAAATGTTGTATAATTAAACATATATAAGAGTAATGCTATATTTCACACTCGTTTATCACATTCATGTCATACCGACTGGCGTAATGGACGTGTTTTAAGTGTCTTACACTTTTGTATTTTTAAGTAGTTGACATTGTAAGCCACTTAAAACATATCACGTTAGCCGCTATAAAATGAATGTGATCGAAAAATGAGCGCGAAGAATAACATTACTCTAAACATATTGCACATGAT
This sequence comes from Alnus rubra, assembly GCA_028654335.1. Lineage (NCBI taxonomy): Eukaryota > Viridiplantae > Streptophyta > Magnoliopsida > Fagales > Betulaceae > Alnus > Alnus rubra. The sequence continues at coordinate 1,128,875 of JAJPGS010000243.1, forward strand.
GTGAAAAAAAAAAAAAAAAAAAAGTTTCACCTGCCAAGAAATTAATAACAAAGTTATGCATGCTCATGATCATAATTTACATGTTAATAAATAAATACACAAAATTAAAATAAATGATATTTATATATATACCTCAAAAATGGACTGTCCAGCGCCGAAGATAAAATCAATAGCACCCTGCATGGTGCATTTGTTGTAGTAATGTCGCCCTTGAACATCCCACAAAGTGTCTTGCAACCCATAAAACCCACATCGATAGAATGCAGATTTATCGCCGCTAATCATGGCTGCCACCGCCGGTGCTCGGGGGTTATTATTAATTGGATTGTTGTATGTATTCTGTTTAATTAGGTTAATTATGATACAAGGAAAAGTAACAATGTCATTTTTGTAATAAAAGGAAAAGTAATGGCACGTATTAGCATATGACTGACAATTTGTGATACGACTCGCAAAGTACGTACTTAATACAAATCCAATATGAAATTAGCGGGTTATGGTTTATTTGTCGGTTTAAGGCTGACTTATTTAGTTTTATACATATGTTTCGACATGACCTGAACCCGATACACGACATTTAGGGCTAGTAATTTTTTATACGATCCATGTTCGGCTCCTCCTCCCGTAACCAATCCATATTTTTTAGAAATTTAACATTTGTTTTTCGTAAATCTTTATTTTTTCTTTTATTATTCGATCATAAAATCGACACACCAACAAACATAACAGGTTAGGTTTGAGGGGTACAACCCGTTTAAATTTTAATTAAATTGGTTGAAATATAGTCTTATATCTTTAAACAACTCAAACTCAACATGTGAACATGTACGAATTGACACCCCTACATTAGCACAAAGTTCTTTTATTGTGTAAGGTAACAGGAAAAACATAATTTGAAAATGAGCTAATTGTGAAGACTTGGACCTCCATAATTAGCTAGGTTTACATGTATATATACATGATATAAAAACATTAATTAATCTTACACATGTTTGCATGCATATATCGATCTCATCCCCATGTAAAGGTACATGTTTGTGAAAAAGAAAAAAGAAAAATCATTTTTCAATATTGTAAACAAACCTTAATTAATTATATTAATTAAGGCTGAAAAAGATTAATAATTTCTTACCCTAAAGCTTATGCTTTTGGCAACGAAATTATCTGCTTGAGAGGCGAAAGTAGGGCTCTGTGCAACGTTGTCATGATCATCCCATTCAATCCATGTCTTTTTCTTTCCCTCTCCTTTTAGGATGATATATTGCTTATCATAAGGGATCATCACCTTTTCTCTACATCCACAACATAAATCTTTTTCAGCAGAACAAAAAATAAAATAAAAAATACAACTTACAATATTTTTGTTTAATTATATATATATATAAAGCACATATTATTTAGGTTGTGATATAAGAGATTGAAAGTGTGTTTGGTATTGTGATTTTGTAGACTAAAAGTAGAATTTTAAATAAATAAATCACATAGAAGGTATTATTTGGGAGTGCTTTTTTATTTTTTAAAAAAAGAATACAATTTGAAAACATAAAAAAAACTGCGTTTTCAAATTACAGGCAATGTGGTGCGTTTTTAAAAACTAAACTACGATTTTAAAAGCCGAATAACGCTTTTACCAAACGCTTAATTGTATTTTTAAATCGCATGTTTTAAAATCATAAACCCAAACGGAGCCTTAAACATGAACAGCTAGCAACAGAAAAGTGAAACAAAAATAATACCTATAGGTGCCGGCCTTGACCCTAATACAAATCCAATACTTGTTGTTGGAAGGAACGGCATTTATAGCCGATTGAACGGTGGAGAAATTGCCATGGCCAGACTGATCGACGGTGAACGTTTGATAAGGTAACTTCTCACTGCCGACTTGTCTGTAATATTGACCATTTACTAGGCCAAACTCAAAACCCACCATGAGACTAATACATGCACAGAAACGGTAGTACCATCGCAGAGACGCCATTTTTTTTTTATCTGCAGTAGTACTGTACGTAGAAGCAACTGTGGAAGGTAAAAGATGTTTGATATGATGGAGAAAGAAAACAAACCCTAAAAGGATGAGAGGAGATAAGGTAACTAGCATGGAAGGTTTTTAAGATCATGGCATGGCTAGCTGAATTCTCTACTTAAAAGGAGGAAGATGGCCGGATTTTAGAGGGAAAGTCAGAGGTCTGAATATGGAATAGTGTTCAATAAGAGTTAAAATAAACGATTCTGGACAGATTTTCTTCCTTTTTTTTTTCTTTAATTTCTCTTTTTGGGTACGTAGGTTAATTTCTATTCTATTATTGTTTTATTTTTCAAGTTTCAGATTCTCTTCCTTGACTCCCTCTCGATCTTTCTAAGCCCACAAAATTCCAAAAAGGAATGTTCTCTTCATTGCTCTAACATATTCTTTCCATCTTATGCAAATTATATTTACCGTTTTCCGGAAGAGAGTAAGGGCTCATTTGGGTGTGTGATTTTTTTTTTTTTTTTTAATTCAAAATTACGAACACCAAGAAACTTGTTTTTTAAAATTATGTTTGAATTGTTCAGAGAACTTGAGACAAAATTTAAAAAAGTTTAATAAAATCTCAGTAGAATTTGAATTCTAAAAAACAACTAGCCCAAACATGTTTTTGAAAAATAATAAATAAATAAAAAATTGTTACCCAAACATGCTCTAATAATTTCCTGGTGAAATTGTTTTTGAGAAAGGTAAAAAAAGAAAAAAAGAAAAAAAGAAAACGTAAGTGTTTTAAGCTAAAGGAATTAAAGGTAGTAATTTTCAGAAAATCATTTAAGGAAAGTGTCACAGAGATGGATTATAACAAGCTGTCGAAGTTGATGAGTCTTAAGCATTGAAGAATTTAGAAGATTGTCGATTATGTTAAGGTTAATTCATGTGAGATTCAGCTGGGTCTTACGTGGGATTCACATATTTATGCTCTAGGGTTGTTATAATTAAGATCCATAATTTAGTTGCAAATTAAGTGATTTAAATGCCTGGGTAGATCTCTTAATCAAATTGTAAAATTGGTTGTAAAATTCAGTTTGTCAATGATTTTGTAATAAAAATTATAGTATTCCAAACATTTTTCCGTCAATTATGTGATGCATTTCATTAGGCTTGAGAGTACGTCCCATCTCGATTTGATCATAACTTCAAGTATAGTATCATCTACTTTTCATTCTAGTGCAGAGATTCCGATCGAGGATTCTGACGAAACTAATTCTTTAAAATATATGCATTCGAGAGTAATGTCAAAAATTACATTTTTATCCTACAATGTTAACTTTATAGCCCTAACCAATTCAGTCTTGGATAATTAGTAATTGTTAAATAAAAAATAAAAAATAAAAAATAATTGAGACTGATACGTCAACATTATGAAATAATTATATTATAAAAATATCATTTCCTAGCATTACACATACATAGCGTCAATAGAAATATTGTATTGCCGGCATGCATGTATAGTTGACTAATTTATAAGTTTTTTCATTAGAGTTGACTATCAATATACAACGTTGCATGGAAACTGACCCTTCGAAACGATGATAAAATGGACTCCTTACTGAAGTTTAAGAACTATTTTTTTTCCCCTTTTAAAGGAAATAAAGGAAACATAATCTATGTTGTTGGATCGGACCTTTGACCATCTCATCTGAAAACTCATTGGTGTCTAGTGAGGGAAGCCAAGGCCTTTCATGGCATTCGAAATCGCACACAGCAAGGTATATTTGAAGAGCCGTCCAAGTGAGCAGAGCGGCACTGTTACATCCCAACAATCCCTCCCTCAACATGATATTCTCGCGACTCGAATTCATAACCCTGACTCCGATACTATTTGTTGGATCGGCCATTTGACCATCTCATCTGAAAAACAGTACGTAGTATGGGAAGCAAAAAAAATTTATGACATTCAAAATTGCACCCCGCTAAAATATTGGTAGAGCCATCTACATGAGTAAAGCCGTACGGTTAATTGCATCCCAATTTATGTTTCATGGAACAAATCAAAGGCATTTGAAGGATGTTTCATGGTACAAATCGGATATTATTAAATTTGCTTTTGCTCCGGCGTTCCATGGCCTGCAGCGAAGAATCAAAGCTAACAGCTAGTTGACCCAAAAAAATAGTGAGGATTATAGTAAGAGAAATGCTAAACGTGAGACTCTTGTCCGTCTCACGTCCGTCCCTTTCCAGCGTGGCAAGTCATTTTCCTCCAAATTTCGGGTCAGCCAAAAAGCACAGCGCCAAATGTCTTTTTCCCCCACATTTTCTCCCTCCACATTTTCTCCTTCCCCAGCAGCGGTATCTCCTCCATTTTCCCCCCAGATTTTCCGGTCGATTTCCAGCAGCAGGGCCAGCTTCCGGTGCCAGCTTTTCCATTTTCCGGCGGCGACCAAGGTCGACCAAGCTCCCCCATTTCGGACAGAAATTTGCCCCCATTTTCCGGCCAATCTCCCCCCAGATTTTCCGGCCGATTTCCAGCAAGTTCATGAGAGTCGGACTAGGAAGGAAACGAGGAGTGGACCGAGGATTTGGGCGAGAAATGAGACAGAAAAAAATTGTTCCTAGTACTTCAAGATTTTCATGGTTTGAATTTTGAATAAATATAGGTTTTTTTTTTTTTTTGGTTTTCGTTTATATTTGTATCTGATCTGTGTCTCAGACAGACAACTGGGTTTGAGAAAAATCAGAAACCTCTCAGATTCTCTCTACATTCTTTGCTCTCTCTCTCTCTCTCCCTCTTCAATCTTTGCTGAAAACTTGGCTAGGCTTTTGGGTTTGTTCCTCAAATTTCCATAACCTGTGACATTTTAGGTAACTTTTTCCATCTTCGATTCTTCAAATTCCTCTAGATTTTGATTTCAAAGTAATGGGTTAATCTCGAAAGTCAACTGGTTCGCTCTCTCTTTCTCTCTGAATCTTTGTATTTGCTTCAAATTCTTTGAAAAGTTGTTGGAAGAAAACTGGGAGAGAAGGAGGCGTCGCACAGGGAAGAGGTGTCGCGGTGCTCGTGGGCGATGCTCTGTGCTGGGTTCGAGAGAGAGAGCTGGGACGGGACGGCCGGTCTGTGCTGGGTTCGAGAGTGAGAGCTGGGACGGCCGGTCTGGGCAACGTCGGAGATCCGGTGGCGGTCTGTGGGAGAGCTGGGAGTCGATCTGGGCGCCGATCGGTGGGCCGGTGAGCTGGAACGGCCGGTCTATTCTAGGTTCGAGAATGCGAGCTGGGACGGCCGGTCTGGGCAACCTCGGAGATCCGGTGCCGGTCTGTGAGAGGTCGAAAGGGCGTCGGATTTCTAGTCAAAATGGGGGGGAAGGCGTCGGCGTTGGCAAGGCCGTGATTTTGGTGGGAAAGAAAATGGGGGGGGGGGGAAATGGTTTTTGTTCTCGACGACTACTGATTTTGGTTTCAAATTTTGTGATTTTGGTTTCAATTTTTTTTTAATAAAATAGGACTGCCACGTCGGAAAGGGGTTGATGAAAGACGGACAAAGGTCTACTGTGTAGAAGGACTCTTATAGTAATTATGTGCATACGGTTTGAGTCACTTTTATTTTATTTCGGTTGAATTATATAAAGGTTAGGAAAATATTCCTGTATAATGTTCGAAACAAACGTAAAATGATTTTCGTTGTAAAATATTTTTGGTGAAATTATTTTCATAATTTTTTCTTAAAATATTTTTCGGCGTTTGGCTCGCACAAACAAATTAGGAAAGGCGAAAATCACAATTTGGCAACTGTAGTCGGAATGCGACAACGTCTGGTCGCTATTGTCGGATTCCGGCGAGCAGGTTTGGCCGAATTTCAACCATGTTGGCAAGATCCGGCGGGATAAATGGCAGGATCCAGTAAGATTTGACCGGATCCTGGCCATTTTGGCCAAATCCAGCTGGCTTCTGACCATGGCTGGAATCTGGTCTGCCGGCTTTGGCAACGGTGACCGGATGTCGCTGGATTCCGGTGGCTGGATGTTGCCGAATTACAGCTCCGGCTAAATTCCGACGAAAGACTATTGTCGGATTCCAGTAATTGGATATCAAACGTGCGTGCAAGGGCAAAGAGTTTAATTTCGGAAAACGATTTACAAAAATTAAAGAAGCTTTTACAATCAAATTGAAAATGATTTCCGTTGACCATTATTTTTGCCCATGTCAAACACCATAAAATGCCAAAATCATTTTAAGCCGAAACAAACGGATCATAAGTATAACCACACCATTTCTGTGCTATTTTCTTTGTATAATCACTTCCCCGTGTGTTGGCTTAAAAAAAAAATAAAAAAAAATGTGCTTCTAAAATATCTAATTCTATGACAGTTTTAACGGAACATAAAAATGATAAGTTTGTAGAGATAAGTTCTCCCACATGATAACATTTTTAAAGAAGACTAGTTTTTTTATTAAAGCAAACCTTTTTCATTAAATTCTAATATTCTATGTTTCTCGCATGCTAATCTCATTTTTCCAGCTAGTTAATAAGACTGTAATATTCTGTTTCTCACATGCGAATCTCATTCTTCAATATAGTTAATAAGATTGTGATATTCTATACCATATAAGGAGGGTGAAGAGACAAAACTTATGTAGAGATCTTATGTCAATTACTAATAGCATTTTCGGTTGACGCTTTATAAGTTATTATCTTCTTTAAATTTAGAAAAAATTTCAATAAAGTCATAAAAAATCGTCCACAACAAATGTTTTATATTTTCTCTAAGTTACGGTGCAACCCAATTCCAATACCTTTTTTTAAAAAAAAAATAAAAATTAAACATCATCATCATTTTTCTTCACACAATGTCAACAAAACTTATCCCTCTTCTACACAACGTTTACGAGAGAAAGAGAGAGAGAGAGGAGACCGAAGAGAGAGAAAGAACAAGATTGAAAGAGAATGGTGAGCATTCTGTTTAAGCTGAGCGAGAGAGACTGAAGCACGGTAGTTGAGCCACCGTTGTCGTGCAGTTGGTAACGACTGGAGTAGCAAATCTCGGCCCTCTTCCAGTGTGCTCTACTCGTGCGTTTGGCTAGTTTCTCGGTGTCCAAAATTGCTCTTTTATACCGGTTCTAAAGCAAAAGAATTTTCAGAGAAAAACAAATGGATTACAAGCAAAGGAAGAAGAAATACCTTGATTTGTTGTTTTACTTTGGTTCTGCAACCAACACAAACCGATTGAAGGTGGGAAATGACGAAGTTCACGAGAGAGAATCAAAGGAAAGAGAGAGAATGCGTCCTTGAAGAGAGAAAGAAAGAAATATGAGAGAGAGAGAGAGAGAGCCGTGTTTAGTAAATTAAATGAGCAAAATAAAATAAATAAAAAGTAAAAAATAAATGATATAAATATATATATTTTTTTTAAAAAAAACTATTGTTAAGTGTATTAAGATATAAAAGCAAAAAAATAATTTGGTTTTATAAATTTAGAAAAAATCATTAGATAGCGGCCGAGAATACTCTAACAAAGACAAATTGTATGGCAAATCAAGATTTTCTCTCATATGACTCATACCTTCAAACAAATCTTAAATTTTTTGATTTGAAATGCGCTTCCCATATGATACGTTGAAATTTCGGATTCTCTTTGATTCTTTAGTTTAATTTGCTTTGTCAAACAAAATATTTAACTTTGTGCCCAATAATCTATTTCTTCTACACATGCAATGACTACTTAAGAATAAACCATTTCTCTTAGAAGAATTTTCGTCCTGTGGCTTTTATGTACCGATCTGATAAGTAATTTTTCTCTATCTATATTTACCCTATTTAATGATAAAAACGGTAATAAAAAAGGTCATTGAAAAAACCAAAATCATGTTACAAGCTTCAAATCATGGCATCCGGGCATCACTCAAAAGAAGAGATAATTGATAACACAAAAACATAGCTAATTTCGAAATCCCAATTTCCATGCCAATGTATCCCATGACATCTACTTGAAAGGCTAATGGAAAAGTAATTTAAAAGCAATCCAACTCTCAGATTCTTCATTTAAAAAAACTTGTCTCGACGGATCAATATTTGATGGGGGCAATAATCTCTAGCTGTGGGCCAAGCTTCTCCTCAGCAGCTTTCTCAGCTTTGACCCTCAGTTTTGTCAATTGCTTCTTTCTTTCGTAAGCAACCTGAGCCCTCTCCTTTCTCTTCCTCTCAAGCTCCTGCAGAGGTAAATGGGGTGAAAATGTTAGCAAAGCATTCACAAGCAAAAATAGTTGATCACAGGACAACAATAGCATTAATAATGAAATCCTGAAAATGATACTAAGCAACTGGCTTCTTGATTTTCAGGTAAAAGAGTTTCAGATAGAGTAAATTATTTAATGAAATATGAAAAGGCCACTGCAAGCCACATTAAGATAAAAACAAAATATAACTTGACTAAATTATATCTGCATATGATATGGCTTTTATTTTGTTAAATATAATATCTGCATTATCAAAAATATAATTCCAATACTTGTAGCACAATGATATAACTTGACTGAATTATGCAGCCTAGAATTTTTTCTATCAAACACTTATCTAGAGAGATCAGATTTATACGGAAAGCAACCAGATTTTAAGTTAACAGGAAGAACAATTGTTTATCTGATTGCCGCATGATATCACAAATATTACTAGTCAAAACACCTACCATGGAAGTGTATTCTCAATAGAAGGTGATAGCAACTAGGTAACAGAACCAAGAGATGGAATTTCAGCAAATACCTCTGTATCAGTAGCTAAACAATTCTTCCATTTTTCACCATTTAATGGTACTATACATATTGAAAATGTACATGCCATAAGGGGACTTGTAACTATCAAGGTTCAGCCGTGAGTTTAAAAAAAATGAGAACTTGGCTTTGAAAAAAAAAATGTAAACTTATTATTTTCAAGGTGGAGTATGAGGCCTAAGAAAGATAAGAAGTTGGAATTTGGAGGCAGAAGTATTATGGTTCCACCGCTAAATGCTTAGACTATACAGAAACACCAGCTGAGGCAGGTCAAAATTCAAGCAAGTACAAGACAAGACTAACATTATACAGATATTTCTATGAATAATAATTTTATTCCAATAAATGGGTAAAGCCCTCATACACGAAAAGTATTCAAGAGAGACATACCCTAAAGGCGTCTACAATCTATACAATCTAAAAAAATTTACAAGATCTCAAATATTCGGAGCTGAGGAACATAAACTACAGCCCAATCCAAGAGCTGAAACATTATACACATTCCCCTAGTATCTAGAGAAAACCAACAAAAATTACGTAAAGAGAGAATGACACAAAGTAGCTCGCGAATTGTCACCTTGATAGTTTCATAGTGGTTCCACCCGACCTCTGATGAAAGCTTGCCCAACAAGCAGTACTTGTGTCCTGCTTGAAGCCTCAAAACCCTGAATTTCCCAAAACCCAGAAACAGCAATCATATATATTTGAAAACAATTAACTAACAAATAAAGTTTAAAACAAAACTCAAAACTCAAAACTCAAGTGAAAAAGAAAAAGAAAACTCACTTGAGAGCATCAGGAATGACCATGCGCTTAATCTTGTCGTAGGGAGGTGGAACCCCCTCATACGCCTTGAATCGAGCAAGTGCTGCGGCTCCACGCTTAGTCTTGTGCGGAATCATCCTACAAACATCAAACAAAATTTACATTTACCACACGTACACCAAAAGGAAAGTGTAAAAGACCCAGTTTTCCTAAACCGCAAATCTCTTACAAAAGCACCAAATGGGTTTCAGAGTTAGGTTATGTATAACCAATGAAACAATTAACCAAAACCCAGATCAAAAAATATCTTATAAATGTAACAAATGGGTTTCAACAAAAACCTAAGATCAAAACTTTCAACAAAACACGAGCACAAAAATAAACCCAATATACAGAGAGCAACGCACCCACGAATGGTTCGCCAGAGGATCTTTGAAGGGGCGCGGAAGTGGATGGGGCCATGGGAGGGCTTGGTGTTCATGCGCTTGCGAAGGAACCTCATGTACTTCATCTTCTGGCGGACCAAACCGCCGAGATGGCGATCTCCTCGCACCGCACCACCACCACCTTCTGCCCGTTCAGCAGCTCCTTCGCAATGATCGATGCCAAGCGACCCAGCATGTGGTGCCGCGCGTCCACTACCACGCGCTTCGCGCAGATCCCTGATCCCGACACCATCTCTGTCTTTCTCTCTTTCTCTGTGAAGCGGCCGGCTGGGGAAATTGGGTGTGGGAAATGAGGGTTCGAGACAGAGGCGCTAGGGTTTTGAGGGCTTATATATGTTGGCTGAGGGTATGATTGGGTGGTTTTGGGTATATGTGTTTGTGTGGTTGGATGAGACTTAGGGAAAATCGGACGGCTGGAATGGTAGAATGGTTTGGATAATTAATAAAGACGAGGGGCAGAAGAATTGGAGGTTTATTGGGCCAATATTAGGTCATGCCTTTTTTGCGGTGGAATTATTGGCCCAACAGACTTTTTATAATGGACCTTAATGGCCCAAGCCCATATTGAGTAAGCTCACAATATCCAAAGGGCTAAGCCTAATTTAGATATTTATTTAATAAACATTATACGACTGTTATACAATTTGATGATGTGACAGTAAAATATCAGCTCTTGAATCACTCAATTTAAATATCATTTTAGGGATCAAACTAGGACTTCCTAATTGAAAGATATCACCCTTGACCAAATAGTTTTATTATATTCCATTCTTTAATTATGAACAATTAAGAGAAAAATTGTGTTACATTTATATTTGGATTTGGGATATTAAATTTCAATTGGGGTAAACTAATTCAACAAATAAAGTAATTTATTGTCATTCTACAAAAGATTTAAGATTAAATCTCACCTGCATCAAAGAAGGGAGGTGTATAATTATCATAAATTAATCAAGTTTTGATACACAAAAAAATTACATAATTTTTCTTTCTCTCTTGTTCCTTAAATCTCCCAGGTGACTGGATTCTCTTGCATGTTGACACTACCATCTATGTAATTATATAATATAGTCATCAGCTCTTTGGATACAAATTAAAGTAAGAATCAAACATGTCCAGGTTGATGTAAACCATCTCAATTGAGTACATGATTAACTATCTTATGATTTAAGCTCAATAAGGATGGTTTGGCCGACCATACTTTGTATTATTCATTTTTCTCAATAAGAAACAATTAGGGAGTGATTTTTTTTTTATTTTTTTTTTTATTTTTCTGTTTTCTGGCAATTACTTTTTTTTTTTTTTTTTTTTAAGTATTTGTGGAAGGATTATGAGTTATTGTGCTTGTAGATTCAGTTTCCTAATACATCACGCTACATCATACTAAATCTCAGGGTCCAATAGGGTTCACCTTCGATGTCCAGCTTCTTTCCACCTAAAACTTCTTAAATATTGCAAGACGCACAAAAATCATAATCTAGCTTATTATAAACATGATAGCATGTTACTGTCAAGGTTTATATATTGAAAAGTACTACACAGTTTCACTCTCACACTCTCAAGTGCACATGCACTCTTTAACATGGCACTCAAAATCACCATTAGATCCAGTATTCAATTGTGAATCTGTGATCCATTTAAAATCTGATAGTGATTTTTTATTCTACGTTAGAGAGTATTCACTTAAGAGTGTGAAAATGAGAGTACGTGTATATCATATACTAGAGGTAACTTAATGGAGGCTATGTCACGTCTTGAGCAAACTGAAAGGCAAGTTAATTTTGATTGGGAGGGCAAGCCCCCTCCCCCTCCGGTCTTGAAATTTTTCTTAAAATATTTATATAAGCTTAAATTGATAAATAAATAAATTTTAAATTTTAAAAAATTAATCATTAGTCTAAAAAAACTAGGTAAACTTTGTTTAAATAAATGCAGCCTATTTTAGTTTACCTGTAACATGGAACCTGCTTAATTATGAGCATGCTCTACATTTGCAAAAGAATGGTGTGAGCTTGTAAACGCAAGGACGCTCCCATATATGTGGGTGAAAAACCATTACCGATTTCAATAAATATATATATATATATATATATTATAACACTCATGTTATACATCTTACTTTACACTGAATTTTAACCAAGATTATGTTATAAGTTAAGAAAACACTAGCTTTAATTATTGGAATAATATTGTAGATCATGTCAAAATATATCAACTAAATTAACCACAAATTGATTTTTCTGTCCCTAAGGGGTAGCTCAATCAGCTGGGAACTACGCTTCATGAAGCGGAGGTCACTAGCAAGTTCGAATTCTCCCTCCCTCCTCTTCTATGGACATGTCAAAAAAAAAAAAACGATTTTCCTGAGTTTATAACTATTCAATTTGGACATGCACCCACTTCTGACTTCTGAAAGTATTTTGCATGTTCTCTCATTTCAAATTAATTAAGCAAATACTATAGAACTTAAAAACGATTGAATATAATTGTCTATCAGCCTTGTTGGGTTGTCTCTAAAAAGGAAACATATAGGCCCCGTTTGAAATCCTCTTTCCCTTTCCCTTTTCTTTGGAATTTTATTTTAATGATTAAAAAATATGATTGATGTGATATAAAGTTGAAATAATTTATATGAAAAAGTGAGAAAAATTTGTATTGTAGTGAGTTTTTTATTTAAAAAGTAATAAAAAAAGTGTTGATGTGATATAAAAAGTGAAAAAAGTAAGAATATTTTGAAATTGATATTTTTTGGGAGAAGTGAAGGGAAGGGGAGGGAAGGGGAATGGGGATTTCAAACAAGGCCATACCTGTTCAGATCGATAGGTGGGATGCAATTCGAGTTAGATTACTAGCTACAAGTACATTGGTGGAATCTAATTTGGTATCCTATATATATATATATATATAATATATATATGGTTGTTCCTAATTAAGTATGCATTAATTTGTGATGTGGCTAATTGGTTATGAAAGAAAGTTTAACAAGAGGGGAGAGACTTTTGAAATGGGGTTTTAAAGGGGATGTAATGTGTCACACCCCTCACCTTAGGGAGTGGGCCTAGTTTGTATATGGGTTCTTAGTGCTGGGCATTGTTGTGTGGGCCGATGATTTTAGGCCTAGTTAGCTTAAATAAAAATTGGATCGAAGCCTAAAGAGAATACCACAATGACTAATGATATTTCCTAATTTTAGTGTTTTAGTCTATGGCATATTTTAAACCCTAGTGACATGCATAATTTAATGGTTTGATATATGGCATATAGGATAATATGAATTAAAATCCTATGATTTTCACTCAACATAGAGACATGTTACATGCACATCACTTGTACATTTTTTGTACATCACTTTTTTAAATCAACTATTGAATCTATATGACCCACATGTGAATCCTTGTAGGTCCTACAAATCCAATAGTTGATTTAGAAAAGTGATGTACAAGAGATGTGCAAAAATTATTTCTCTTTTTTAAGTATTAGACTTCAAGATAAAACTTACTATTAACCGCCTAGAATTGAGAAAAAGAAACTTTGCATTGTTTTAACCCTTAGTTTATGAAACTTTACATGCTATTGACCACCTAGATTTTGTAAAAATAACTTTACACTATATTATCTCTTGGATTTCAAGACAAGCTTATACCAACCTTTAACCATTGGATTTCAAAGTATGGAACAACCCCATAACCCTTTGGTTTGAAACGCAAGTCTATGGATTGATGACATAGCTACTTTTATGGGGTTGATCTTACACCCCATTTTTTTTTATTTGTCACCCCTCCCCAATCGCACACGGCAGCCCCCCTTCTCCCTCTCATTCTCCCATTTTTTTTCATCTCCTCTCAACTCGATCCCTTCAAGTCCTCACTCAACCAATCCAAGAACCCATGCCTCCATGAACTCAAAACACTTGTTACCACCTACTATTCCATAATATACCACACTACTTGGCATGTGGAGAGCTTCGTCAAGTCCACATCTTCTACAAAATCACATCATTGTAAGCAGCCCATCATTTCTCTCTTTCAAAATCTTCATTATATGATATGCTTAAAATGTTTTATAGAAGAAGGTTTAGATGTTGCAAAACCCATTTGAACACATGAGAGAATGATTTTGTTGTTGTAACTAAATAGGAAAATAATTTCATGTAGCATTAAACCCATGGATATTCATGAGATTGTGTATTAATTACCTATTCCATAGAAAACATGTATATTATGCTTAAACCTATATGTGGTATTTTTACAAAGTATTGAAATAAATCCATGTGAACCATAAAAGTATGACTTTGATGCTTTTATTAAATGACCATATGTTTTGTTAGGTTGCCAAAAGCAAGTGTTTAGAAACCCAACCATTTTTCTTATAAAAACTTGTGAAATCATTTAGTAACCAAAATGCATGATTTTGTAAGATGAGAGTTTATAACCAAAAGAAAAAAAAGAAAAAAAGAAATCTCTTAAGTGTATATTTGCAAAATATGTTTATATCTTTGTAGAAAATACATTTTTCTTAAAAAGTGAAAACTCCGCAATGACCATTTAATAATGTTATTCATGGAAATGACCTAGGATCTCATACCATAAGTCCATAGTTGTATATTGATGTGAAAAGTGATTTTAAAAATGAGTAAAGAGTATGGATTTTAGTAAACTTCTATTACAAAATAAAAAGAAAAATCTTATAGTATAGTTCTTTTGAATGATAAAATATTTATAAACATTAACACTTAAAGTGATGTTAAAATTATTTTATGAAAATACGCTATTTCTCATATATGGCTTCAAGAAAGGCTTTGAGTTAAATATGAAAAATTTATTTCCATGATATGTTTAAGTGGGTGTTTGATCCAAAATTTATTAAGTGAGTAGTCTTATATGTGTTTTGGGCCAATGGGCCAAGTGACTAAGTGTAAAACTCTAGTTAGGCATATTTAATGAGTTATGGGTCTTAGTTGGTTAACCTATTTAGAAGAAGGTCCAAATGAGCCATTTCTGATCCATACCCCCCATTAAAACAATTTTGAGACTTTTGGAGAATAACTAAATCATTTTTTTAAAAAAAAAAAAAAAAATTGAAATTGCAATATTAACTCTATTTTGGTTTCTTTATTCAAAAGTATGAAAATATTAACAAAATAAGTTAGAATAGAATATGATACTTTTCAAAAAAAATAAAGAAAAATGAGGGAATAAATTATCGGATTTATTCCTTACCTTATTTCTTAAAAGAAAACCTTTTTAATAATGGGGTAAATATCAGAAATGTCAGGTAAATTAGGATTTAGGACCGACTTCTAGTATGAATTTGTGTGCCTAGCATAGGGCTAACTTAGGTGAACCTTATTGTTCAGATTTTAGCAGTTGTCGTGTACCTTTTAGTGCAATATCGAGGTAAGTGGTACTCCTTGCCCCTTCCAAATGCATTTCAATTCCAAAGATTATCAATTTCGTATTATACATGTTATGATGGATTACTTTTGAAAGTTTAATTAACCTGCAAAGTAATGTTTCATTTTTACCTTAATATTTTAATGACATGTACTCATTATGACATTTATCTTAATTTGTCAGTGCTTTATCTTCCTTTTTTAAATGTCATCATATGATTTAAAAGTCTATTTCATCAGAATGATTTATAACTAAGTTATTACTTAAGAGTAGGTATAAATGCTCAGTATCAAAATAATAATTTCAAATGAGGAAAGCTTATATTTTAGTGATTTTTTCCAAATGAAGAAAATTTTCCAATAAGTTAATCAGATGACCAGGGTACCCCGCAGCCATAGGTGTTACCAGATCCTCGAAGGTTGGATCGCACAATCCCATGCATACGGGGTGTAATAGTATGCGAGGTCATAAATGACAAGTGAAAAGATAAGTTTTTACTCGTTCAAGAATCATGTCTTTACATCAAGCTTGATGAAAGAATTTGATTTATGAACTAAACATATGTTTTGTTTAGTAAAACTAAGAAAAATGTTTTAAGGGCAGAAAATGGAGTTTAATTAACTTAAATAATTATTTTATGTTATATGCTTAAGTATCAACTTCATATTTTAATGTCACTTTATTTCATAAGGTCACAACCTCAACCGTTTTAACTCGGTTGAGAATATTACTTACTGAGCCTTTCGCTCGCCCTTACTTTATTTGTATTTTCAGGTCTCATGACGATTGTTATAGCCACTTATAAGTGGCTGAGATGCTTAGGTTTTCTGGGGGGATTAATTAACTCAAGTAATTATTTTATGTTATATGCTTAAGAATCAAGTTCATATTTTAATGTTACTTTATTTCATAAGGTCACAACCTCAACCGTTTTAACTCGGTTGTGAATATTACTTACTGAGCCTTTTGCTCGCCCCTGACTTTATTTGCATTTTCAAGTCTCATGACGATTGTTATAGGTGATTGGGATGCTTAGGTTTTCTGGGAGGATTATGACATTCATTTAAGTTACTTTTGTTGCATCTATGTGATATTGTCAAAGTGTGTCTCGGGCACATTTAAAAAAAAGAAAAAGAAAAGAAGGATATATGTATTGTTTTCTTAAGGTATTCATTATAGTGGTCACACGTACGTGCTCTGGATCCTAAATAGGTAATCTTTACGCCTCTGAGGGCCAGGATTGAAGTTAACAAACCGGGTCCCTCAGGCCTGGGTCGTTACATAATGTGTTTATTTTATAGAAGTTGCATTGAAGGTACATAGCACGTAGAATATGAAAGGAAGTGCTTAATAGTAGATCCTTATGCGGAATGTGATGATATTATCAATCGCCAATCGGGGATTAAAAGCTTTGAAGAGTACTACTAAGAAGTTGAGGGTTGTTTGTGTAAACTCAATTGGAGTGCGACAGTGTACCATAGTTGGAGGCAGAAAAATGAATTAAAACATGGGAATTGAACGAGCTCAAAACAGAAGAGAAAATTATGCAATATATTATTTGGAAAGTTAGAGCTCGAGTTATGGTTAAAGGTGTATTTAAAAAGACACAAGGAAATTTAGATCTCTGATTGAGTTGGACTGTTGGAGGCTGCCAATGAATCTGCTTTGTTGCAGTACTAGAAATGCTGCTGCATTAATATAGATATTGCGTAGGGATATGCTTGGTGCTTTGTAGAGTTTGATTGTTAATTGATGAATTGGCATTCTGGTGTACATGATGATGGTAGTTGCTTTGGTTGCTAGCTATTGCATGTGTTAGTTGTTGATCTAGTGAAATTGCTGAAGTATGTTGTAAGTGTTTGTTTTTTAATAAAATACCCAAAAAAAAAAAAAAAAAATCTTTAACACACTCAATATACAAATCAAACAAAAGAATGTCGAACTCTAATGCTTTTCAAATGAAATTCATTCCACGTTTAGCAAGTAATTTTTTTGTTTTTTTGTTTTTTTTTAATTGCCCTTGCATATACGTCAATCTCAGCAAAATTATCATCAATTAATGTCCCTTTTGTAACAAATATACTAGCTATTTCAAAAGCACTTGATGTGGACTGTTCATGCAAGCTATTTGACCAATGGTAAGAAGAGTGAGACCATTTTCATTTTTGAGTTTGATGCTGAAAGAGCAAGCAGCTGGTTTTCTCTGGCTCTGAGAAACCCAAATCCCTCCCACATGGGTCAGCCCCCGACATGAACTAGGTCAACTAGGCAAGCATGATTGAACACGTACAGAAGAGAGAATGCCTAGCTAGGGGACCCTTTGAAGCATGGCATCATCTGATTGCATGCAGCCTAATACTACCAAATTTGTCATTTCTGACAAGTCAACGACAAATGGCGGGCAAGATGCAGGTACAAGGCCTCGTTGACCTTCCACATATACATTCAAATCATTTAATTCACACAAACACCATGCCAGAAATTGTCTGCACAGCTCCTTCACTGGAACCCTTCCCCACAAATTAATATCACACACAAACCAAGAGAGATTGAGATAGAGGGTGCATGTGGGATCGAGGTTACATCTAAACTATAGAAAAAAGGACAACACCTAAGCCTTATCATTGAAGTAAATCAGTATCTCTTCTCAAGAAGCTTAAATGTTAAGAATGGGGATATTGGGTTGAATCTTTATACCTAATTCATGCATATATGGTTGCATATATATAAAATTGGCTCAGAATCCACATGTAGATTCACATGCGATAGATTATTATATATATGTCTCCTTTGATGACTTAAATTAAATACTGAGAAGAACCGATTTGTGATCGAAATCTATTGAGTACGTATTAATTCCTTCAAGGAGAAGGAAAAAAACAGCAATCCATAAAAGAAAACACTATACATGCATGAGTTGTAATTGGTGCACAACAAGGTGACCCACCACATGGGTCACACCCTATGTGTCTTATGTTGTGCAAAAATCTTTTCCCATAAATGCTTAGAGATATCCTTGAGTATATATATATATACTTTATCATGACATATCTTTATGTCGTGGAGAATGTGTGATAGTAAACAAAGTTTATAAAAATCATGCACTTACATTATCTTTAAAAAAAAATATTGTCTATGAAACTCAAGATTATTAATTATTTACCAAAATATTTGATAATATTCCAAGGAATAGATCGAGAGAGAGAGATCTGAGTAATTAATTAATATTCATCACCAAGACTAGAGGAGTACAAATTAATTTTGTTTTCAGAGTAAAAATAGAGAATATTCTAAAAGAAAGAGGCCAGTGAATCACTGATCATCAAATCCATATAGCTATATACAATTAGCCACGTGTATGAGGGTCATACGCGTTGCTAACTGCTGGCCACGTGCAGTTGGCCGTGTGGGTCCCACGTGGTTGATCCGAATGTTACTAAATGTGCAGTTAGCAACGTGTGTTTTATACACATGGCTATTTAGCTACGTGTATTTTATACATATGGCTAAATGTATTTTTCTTTTCTTTTCTTTTCTTTTCTTTTTAAAAAAAATGGAAAATTATATATTTTTTTGCTACGTATTCTTAACACACGTCGCCAAAATCAGTATTATTGCTTAATAAAAAAGAAGAAGAAAAGAACAGATCGATCTGTTCTTTTCTTCTTCTTTTTTTCTTTTTTGTTTTTTTTTTTGTTTTTTTGTTTTTGTTTTTTTCCTTCCTAATATTGTATACGATATACGTATACGTACGTATATCTCACTGGATCCGGAGAAAGGACCAATGTATCCGGCGAGATCCGCTCCGGATCTTCGTCCAACTCGTCGTCGAGATCCGGCGAGAAAACCCACGCCACCAATCGACGAAAATACTCACGCCGGCCACCGATCGACGAAAATACCAACGCCGGCCACCGATCGACGAAAATACCCACTCCAAAAATACCCAGTTGGCCAAGAATGAGCAAAGAACACCAACAGACACCAACTACTCCGGCGACTAACAAAAAGGACCCAAAAAAAAGGTAACAAAAATACCAAAAATCACCATCAAAAGGATCCATAAACGATCGGCCTCTTCTCCATCATCGACGACTTTTCTTCTTCTCCGGGTGTTGGCGATCGAGTCGTGCGTCTGGGTGGGGGTGAGTCGTTGTCTGCTGAGAAAAAAATACAAACAAAGTGAGAAATTTTTTTGATGAAAAATGGGGAGAGACGAGAGAGCTAGGAAAAAGAAGAAAATCGGGAGAGTTGAAAAAAATAAGAAGGAAAAGAGGAGAGACGAGAGAGAGAGAGAGAGAGAGAGAGAGAGAGAGAGAGAGAGAGATTTCTAAAAAAAAAAGAAACAAAAATTGAGAAGCCAGGCAATCGCCTTTGCTTTTAAAAAGAAGCGAAAAAAAATAATTAAAAAATTAAAATCAAAGATAAACTTAAAACAAAGGCGCGACCCTTCCCCCCAAAACATGCAAATGGCAACGTGGTCATAAAGCATGTTGCTAAAATTTGAAATTTGAAATTTTAAAAATATTTTAATTCCTGAAAAAAATTAAAAAATATGAATATTTTAGCCACGTGTCTTACTATACATGTGGCTAATTGGCGATGTAGAAATTATACACGTTGCTAAATGGCCACGTGGATTTGTACACGTGGCTGTATGGGTACGTGTAGAAATCCACGTGGTCATTTGGCCACGTGTAATTAATACACGTGCCTATTTGGACACGTGTATTAATTACACGCGGCCATTTGGCCACCTGTAATTAATACACGTGGCTAAATGTTTTCTCGCTGCATTTAGCCACATGTTCGTTATGACACATGGCTATCTGGCCACGTGGCTACAGTAACGGCTACTGTAGACACGTGGCGAATACCACATTTTTTTGTAGTGTAGCTGGCTAGGCATGCATTGAAGATAGAAAGGAGCTCATCCTTCTTTAGCTAGATTACATCACATGGCGCTGTTTGAGGGATAAAACTGAATATCAGTTGAACCGAGCTCGCGATATCTTCAGCTGTGAACCTCGATCCACTAGCAACTTGCGCGCATGTACGCCATGCATTTATATAGCACAATTAAAGTTTAACCAAAAAATATTGTAGTTTTTGACATAAAATTGCTCTATAAAAGTTATATACCTTGACATTGAACGAATAGAGAACAATTTGTACGATGGTGGTGATGTTGGTGTGAAGGATTTTAAGCTACAAATCTTCAAGCGCTGCGATGGTTTTGATGAGCTGGCCTGGTCTTCTTCTAGAAAGAATTTTGATCATGGCGTCAAACCCTAGGAGCTTCACCTCCACATCAGCCAAACAAGACTTGTTCTCAGCTATCTCCTCTTGGAGTCCGATCTCAAAGTCCACAAGCATGAACTGATCATTTGGAATAGGTATAGGAGGAAAGCATGGTGGCTGTGGCTGAGACGCCTGAGGCTGTTGGATTGCAAGAGACGAATCAGCCTGTCTTGGACCTTCTCCAAAGATTCTAAGCATTGCAGAAGTTGCTCCAATTCCCTCACAAACTCAATGGCTCCCCCAATAATAGAAGCTTGATCCCCCTGAGAAAGAAAAATAGTATTTCTTTCATAATCTTTCTCACGGTTAGAATATAAATACAATGATTCATTTCTAGCTATCAGTTTAAACTTTTGAGATAAGTGACAATTAAATATATACTCTTTGCACGTATGAATCGGGCATAAGACACGAAGATGTTCATTCATTTGCTTCCTTCTGTTCCTTTCAACCGCAATCAGGGGCGGAGGGAGGGGGGGTCGAGAGGGGGCAAATGCCCCCCTTCAACGCCTAATATTTTTTTTAATCCCTGGTAAAAGTTCTCCAGATGTCTTGTTTGCCCACCCTCAGCCACTTCATCAGGGGCATCGACGTTATGAGCAAATTTTTTTCCAGAGGAAGACGACGCCGTCATGCGAGAGTCTTTGTATTTTTCTTGTTTTACAGTTACTAAGTTTCAGACATTTAGGTTAAAAGAAGAAGGAAGATGACGACGACTTCTTCTCAAGTCTTTTAGATTTTTTACTAAAACGTTGCGTTTAGATTTAATGCCAACATCACGTAAATAACCCAAAACGCGGCGTGTAAGTGGAAACAGCGCTTCCGCATAGGAAAATAGGAATGATTTAGACCGTGTTTCTAAAACTGGGCTTTCGTATTATTGTGAGCCTCATCAAAATTACTAACTATAAGCCCATTCACATTTCACGCCAATTTTTTTTTTTTTTTAGATACATGAGAACCAATTACAACAGGAAATAAAAAAACAGAGCAGGGCCTGGGCAACCCAAAAATAAAACTAAGAATGAAAGTACGCGGGGACAATGCTTCCAAAGATGTAGGCCCATTAGCTCGAGGCAGGGATGCCACAAAGCCGGGGTCACCAATAAAGATGATTTGGCAAGTGTATTGAGTCACTAGAACCCAAACACAAAAACAGGGGTACACAAGGGGAAAGGAGCAAAACAACAAAGCCCAGAAATACATAAAAAGAAAAACACAAACAACAGCTTCTGAAGAAAGGTGGGAGTCGTTCCTGGAGGTGCGTGAGAACCACGCGCCACCCAAGGGCGGCCTCTCAACAACAGGGGGAGCCGAAATCTTTTGGAGCTGCCGGGGGCTAAAGCGGAAGGCAGAGGAGGAGGTAGGCGAGAGCTCCACGCGTCGGATGTTAAGAGGAGCGTTCGGGCGCGTGAGAAGCACGCGCCGACCTCCAGGCGACAATGGAGGTGGAGAAGACCACCGGCGGACTCCTGAGACTCCGGTGAACCCGTTGCCGAGGAGCATGTCTTGAAAAAGATGACGGAGGTGAGAAGATCCAAGTCCAAAAAACCAAACACCAAACGCACAAAACCTTAAAACATGGTGGGAGATGGGGGATAGGTCGAATAAACACTGCTGGTTAGAGGAAAGCAAGTAGAAAACTGGAAAATGAGAAGATAAAAACAGTGCAAAGCCGACACGAGGATAGATCAACCGAGGCATAGCCGGTTTGGGTTGCTGAGAGAAAACTCTCGGATTTATTAGTTTATGGGGAAGAAGGGTGAATGGGTGGATGGGGAGAAGGTGATGATGGTGAAGGGGCGGGTTCAAGCTTCCCTCCCATGGAGAAAACAACTGCACAAGGGAAGTCAGTCGTGCGAAATATCGCCTTAGAGAGAAGTGAGAGCTTCTCTCCCTAAAAATCGCTCATTTATCTTTTTTTCATCTTCTATTCACGCCAATGTTGTTTTTGTCATCAACTGAACCAATTTTTTTTTTTTTTTTTTTATGATTTTTGACCAATAACAAAAGCAAAAGAATTGGTGTTGAACCGTCGGTGTCAAATAACAAAGGCTCTCCCAAAGAAAAGCTATAGGAGTAAAACGGTATCGGTTGTTAATGGTGCTTAGGTATTAACAACAATAAATCGTAAGTTACATTTATATATTTTAAACAATAATTAATTTTTTTTTGAATTATTTATTTATTTTGATAGCCACAGTTTTTAATTTTTTTAATTAATTTTGTTCAATTTTTTGTTTTTTTTTTTTAAAAAAAAAATTGCCCCCTTTGAACCAAAATCCTGACTCCGCCACTGATCGCAATGTGAGTCATCCGCTGGCTCTCCACTTCCTCGCTCGTCTTAATACTTGATAAAGGGGCTAGTTATAAAAGCTGTAATTCCATCCCTACTTGTCATCACTATGACATTAGTGGTCATATCCGCCCTAGCTAATTGCTTCCAGATTCGTTCTCAAAGACCTTGGGATAGATCGCATGTACCTAGGGAAGGTGAACTAGGTTTTGAGAACCAAGTCAAGAACTTAAGTGATTAAGTTAAGCTTATTAGTGAGAAGCTAGAAAACTTCACTCCTAATGAAAAAAGATCTGTCTTGGCTAATAATAAGAAGAAAACTTCCAAACAAGTCTGGGTTAAGAAGGAGGATAATCTATGTCTGGTTGCTCATACTGCCTCAAAAATTCTTGATACTTGTTTGTGGTATTTGGATAGTGGCTGCTCTAAACACATGACAGGTGATAAGACTCTACTAAAAGAAGTTCAGATGGGTATAGGAGGAAGAATCACCTATGGAGATAGAAATCAATCCAAGGTTATTGGAAAAGGGATTATCGATATTTCATGACTTGGAGCATCTCAGGAGCTTTGTATATGGAAGGGCTCAAAGCAAATCTTCTTAGCATCAGCCAATTCTGTGATAATGATTTGGTGGTTCAATTCTCCAAAAAAGAATGTAATATCTTTGACAGCAGTGGCGAGTGGCTTATGGAGGGAGATAGAACTGCTGACAACTGTTATGGTCTTCCTAGTCTCACTTCTGATCCTCAAATTATTTGCAATAAGCCAACCATAGATGTTAGTGAACTGTGGCATCAAAGATTGGGGTATTTGAATTTCACAGATATGTTAAAGATTGCTAGCAAAGACATTGTCAAAGATCTGCCTAAAATGGAGAAGAATGGAGGAGTCTGTGGTCCTTGCCGCTAGGGAAGCAAACTCGAGCAGCCCATAAGAAGACCTCAGGTATTCTTACTTCCAGAAATTTAGAATTGCTGCATATGGATCTTATGGGTCCCACTAGAACGGCTAGTCTAGGTGGGAGAAAGTATATATTAGTGGTAGTCAATGATTTTTCTCGATATACTTGGGCTATTCCTCTTAAGGAAAAATATGATGCTTTTGATGCAGCCCAACATTTATTCAAGAAAATTCAAATTGAGCAAAATTGCCAGATTATGAGGATCCGCAGCGATCATGGAAGGGAATTTGAGAATGTCAAATTTGAAGAATTCTCCTTTCGTATGGAATTAAGCAGGAATTTTCTTCTCCTATCATCCCTTAGCAGAATTGAGTTGTAGAAAGAAAGAACATGGTGATTCAAGAGGTGGCTCGTGTAATGATCCATTCAAAAAAACTGGCTCAACATTTTTGGGGTGAAGCTGTCAATACTACCTACCATATTATCAACAGAGTCTACCTGAGGCTTGAAACAAACAAGACTCCATATGAAATTTGGCGAGGTAAGAAGCCAACAGTTAAGTACTTCAAAACTTTTGGAAGTAGATGTTATATTCTTCGTGATAGGGAGAACCTTGGAAAATTTGATCCCAAAAGTAATGAAGGCATATTCTTGGGGTACTCCACAAACAGTCGTGCTTACTGAGTTTTCAATAAAAGAATAGAGACTGTAATGGAATCAATTAATGTTATAATTGAGGACAAAGAAGTTGAGGCACTGAGCGAGGGGGAGGAAAATCAACCCATTTCTGCTAAACTGCCTATTCCTTCAACTGACGTTATTAAGACTTCTCCAGGTATGTCTTCAGCTGAATCTCTTCTTATTTCTGAAGCTTCTGATACTACTGCCGGTGCTTCTAAAGATGAGGATAATCTCACAAATCTTCCTAAGCGGTCATGGGTGAAGCTCAATCATCCCCCCAGCAGCTTATTGGGTCTATTGAAGAAGGGCGTCAGCTAAGAAACAGAGTTATCCAGCCGTCGAATGAAGTAGCTAATCAAGTTTCCTACAGCTGCTACCTTGCACAGACAGAGCCCAAGAAAATTGATAAAGCCCTGCATCTCGGCCATGCATGATGAGCTCCATCAGTTTACCAAAAATGATGTATCGACTCTAGTTCCACGACCTGTTGATCATAATATCATTGGGACCAAGTGAATTTTCAAGAATAAATCAGATGAGCATGGTACAGTGGTCAAGAATAAAGCACGACTTGTTGCCCATGGGTACACTCAAATTGAGGGAAAATACTTTGATGAAACCTTTGCTCCGGTTGCTAGATTAGAATCCATTAGAATTTTTATCTCCATCCCTTGCCATCTTGGATTCAAGCTTTATCAGATGGATGTAAAGAGTGCATTTTTGAACGGCATCCTACAAGAAGAAGTTTATGTAGAACAATCGAAAGGATTTCAAGATCCTCATCATCCCCATTATGTCTACAAGCTAAAGAAAGCCCTATATGGGCTTAAGCAGGCTCCTCGTGCTTGGTATGAGTGTCTCACTACATACCTTTTGGCCAAGGGGTTTACAAGGGGACAGGCTTATCAGACCTTGTTCATCAGAAATCAAAGTACACACAAGCTCATTGCTCAAATCTATGTTGATGACATTATATTTGAAGCTACTCTAGATTCCCTAGCCCATGAATTTTCTGAGGAGATGAAGCAAGAATTTGAGATGACCATGATTGGTGAGTTGAACTACTTTCTTGATCCTCAAGTCAAACAAACTTCTGTAGGCATTTTCATCTCTCAATCCAAGTATGCTAAGGATCTGGTTAAACATTTCGGTCTAGATGAGAAGAGTCATGCTCGGTGTAATGCCCCAGATTTTTATTAGACACAATATTTTTATTATAATAATAATAATAAAATAACTTATTAAGTAAGTTAAGTAACTAAAGCAACAAGTTGGAAAAAAAAAACTTATAACTTGCACAGCAAGTTGTTTTCTTCTTTTATTATTTTCTTCTTCTTTCTCTTTTCTTCGTCTTCTTCCTTCTTCGTTTCTTTTTCTTTCTTCTTCTTCTCGAGAGACACAGGGAGAGACGAGAGAGTGAGGGATCGAGGGAAAGAGAGAGAGATCGAGAGATAGAGAACAGAGATTGAGAGGGAGACAGAGAGAGGAGACCGAGAGATCGAGAGAGAGGTGGAGAAGAAGGGATCCGGTGGATCCGTGAGCTGGAGGACACGATTTTCGGCGAGGCATAGTGATTTCTGGCGGAACCCATACCCAATTTCCGGCGAATCTGTGCGTTGAAACCCATCAAACCCATGAGACCCGTGACCCATGAGCTGAACCCGATGATTCCCGATGAAACCGTGACTGTGAGACCCGAGAACCCGTTGAACCCGATCCTCCATTTACGAACTCCGGCGAACCAGAGACGACTCGGCGGCCTGTGATGTGATTTCCGGTCGAGCCAATGGCGTTTTTCAGTGGGCCGTCGGAGGGAACGGATTCCGGTGGACCCAGAGCTAACTTCCGGTAGCTTTTTCGGCCAGTTGAGCTAGGAGATGATTTCTGGTGATTGAGGGCGATTTTTCGGCGGTTTTTGGGGTGAATTTTTCCGATGAATTTTTGTGGAAATCCTTGTGGTGAGTGAATCTTATATTAAAGTTTAATTTAATTGATTATTGATTTGGGTTGGGTTTTTGATGAATTCGGTTTTGTAGAATGATTTTTTGGGTGTCCAGCTGGGTTGTGTGATGGAGGTTACGGTTGCTGTGATTGGGTGTTTTGGATGGGTGCTTTGATTGGCCAGTTGTTGTGATGTTGTAGTTTGGGTCCTTGTTAATTGATCATGTATGTGTGTGATTTTTGGTAGAACCCGTGTTCCCCTGTTGGCTGAATACTACCTTGATGTTGCAGGTGATTTTGGGAATGGTCTTGTGGTGGATTTTTAATGAGTTCGGTTTAATATTGGTTGGTTTGAGTTATGGAATTTTGGACTATGGATTTGATGATTTAAGAAAGTTCATTTTTGGGGATTTCTGTGAATAGGCCAAATGATTTCTTGCTTCTTTTATGTTGAAATTACTAACTATTGAGGATTTAGTTCACTAAGGTAGTGGTGTTGGTTAGATTACTCTGAATTTCAAGTAGGTGATGATGTTAGTTTATATTTTATTATTGGAGATTGAATTTAATTGTGTTGGATTGTTGTTTGGGTTTGTGTGGTAGAGGTTAATGCTAATTGAAAATGGTAGAATGGTTTGGTTAGTCTCTTGTAGTGACCATGTATGGAGAGAGTGGTTTTAATGGGTGTTCTTGATGGGATTCAAATATGGATTTTGGATTGATAATTGTTGGTGTTGGATTTTTTATTAAGTCCCCGTAGTGTTATTTTAATGACATTGGAGTTGGTTTTAGGCCTTTGATGCTTATGGGTGCCTAGGCCCTTGATTGAAGTTGATTTGGAGAATCCCTTCTATATGATAGCCAAATGGAGTTTATGTGGTGTTGTTGAGATTTTGATTAGACTCTATGGAGGTTGGATCGAATGGGTATCCGGTTAGAGGATTTTGGTGGTTTTTGGATTTGTAAATTTGGAGTTATTATGACAATGTTGAATTATCGGAATGTTTACCTAACTAGAAATGAAGTTAGGGAATGGGTAAATAAAGTAAATGAAAGCATATAGGAATTGGATGGAATACATAAAGATTATAATATGTTAAATAAGGTTAAAGTCCTAAAGATAAACTCCTTGAATGGTTAGTAAATGATAAAGATTAAGTATTAAATATAATGGTTAAATGTGAATGCCTTAGATTGGTAAATTGTTCAAATAACCTTAAGACAAGAAAAATAAAATAGTGGTATTATGGGTATACCTAAATAGACTCTAAAGTCAAATAGTATTGGAACTTTACAATTTATGTGCCTATATGCGTATTGTGAAATATATAAGTGTGTTATGAGATTAGGTTTAGCTTAATAAACATTCTATACATAGATGTCTATACATATATATGTACATGGGCCAAATACACTTAGTTAGCTTAAATGAATAAACAACTATAAGACTTATAGTTAATAACAATAACAAATAAACTAATGAATATGGTAAATACATCTTGGTATTAATAATCAAAGATATCATTAGAACCCAAACATAAATGATAACCTAATAATGGTTTATGATACTTAACTAGACTTAGAAGCGGGTAATGAGACGTGTGAACATGCGGGTAGTCTATGGGTCATAGAGTATAGAGTTCCATAGTGTTGTCTAACGTTATAAGTATTTGCAGGGTCGCGTCATAATTGGAGACTTAAATGGGTTCTTCAACGTAGAGTTGGATCGTGAGTCCAATGCAGCCAGGTGATATTTTACTCACTGAGAAACTGTTATTTTTATATATTATAGGATTGCAAAATATATATATTTTTTTATAAATCCGAACAAACTGTATGTTGAATATATCTGTTTTGCTTGATTTGAGTACTTTGGAGTATGTTCAAATATATCAATGATAGTTTCAGAATCTAGTATTGTGTGTTGCATGATTTGGATGAAGTATTGAATTGTTTAGCAAAATATGATTTATCAGCATGATACAGTAATGCAATATTTACTGGTCAAGCACAGAGCATAGAGCATAAAGTATACAGTAACCCAGCAGTAACCCAGCAGTAACCCAACAGCAGCCCAATAACAGCTCAGTTCAGCAGTTTAACAGCAGCACATCAGCATGCATAGCATATATAGCATGATTTAAATTGTGTGATGTTTTCATGATATAGAATATTGTAGTTCTTATGCTAGACGTATTAATATGCCTAAGAGTTTCAATGGCAAAGAACTTATGTATACTTCTATTGTCTAGCTGCATAATTTAAGAACATTGAGCTTTGAGGTGCAAGGGTATTGTCATTGTTCAGTATGAGTAATACAGTGTCCTGGAAGTAGGTAGATGGATTGTCGTGGCAATCAGTAAGAAGTGCTTGGATATCAGAGTTTTACTTTAGTAATCATATGGACAACTATGTGTCATAGACATGAAGTTGTAATGCTCTAGGATTCGATGTTAACCATATTCAAAACATGATAGTAAGCTCGTACTAAAGAGCGAGATGGCATGTTTTAAGCTTGGTGTACTTGGATGTGACGCTATTGGTTGCGATATCAGTGTAACTTGGGAGTAGGTAGATGGATTGTCGTGGTACATCAGTAAGAAGTGCTTGGATATCAGAGTTTTAAAATAGTAACCGCATGGACAACTATGTGTCATAGACATGAAGTTGTAATGCCCTGAGGCACGGTGATATCACAGTTAATAACGTTAGTTCTCTGTGCATTTGAGCTACCAACATAAAAGTATTATTGTAGATGGGTGCGTACGTAGTTGCTTTCAAGCCAATGGAACTTCTACGTATGGGTTCAACTACATAGTATGTTTTAAATGTATTTTGATAGTCGGTGTTTGTTATATCAGCTATGGGGGTTTTCAAACAAAATTTTATAAATTGATAGCTGTTATAGTGTACGCGTGGCTAAAAAGAAAAGTTGGTTCATTGCAAAAACTCGGTTAGCTCAATATCACTGAGGTCTCGGTATTATGTACTAAGACGGTGAATTCACTCTTTCACCTATACGGATGTGGCAAACCCCCACAACAGTATAGATGATGCTCCCCTGGCTGCAGGTACTCCAGTCGTAGTGATGGTATTATAGTTGTGCACGTGGGATATTATGGCCGAAGCTCGCCACGACGGTCGTAATTGCGGGACCATGGGCGTCCTCTATTTTATAAGTTTTGCTGATGGCTTGTGACGCCTGTGTCACTTGTTATTGTATAAAGCCATTTCTATTATGTATTTATATTGATGAAAGACTTAAACGCATAGATGTTAAATGGCTCTCGTTGTTATTAATTTATTATAGATGTTTAAGATGTGATTTCCGCTATTAGGTTTATGTTTTCCGTTGCATATAGGGGTGTAAAATGAGCTCGGCAGCTCGTGAACTCGGTTCGGTTCGGCTAAACTTGATTCGGTCTCGGTTTGAATAATAAATTAGCCGTTCGTGAACACAATAATATGTTCGAATATTAAACGAGACATATTCGTATAAACTCGGCTCGACTCGAATAAGCTTGTATAAACTCGTATAACTTCATTTTTACAATTTTTTCTTAGTATTATTTTAATTTTGTAATAAGAACATCTTAAGTAAAAATGTATCATCTTTCTAATATGATAGATATAGCTTGAATTATTGTTATGAGTTTAATTTTATAGATTTGTGTGTACATAAGTGTGTTTGTGAGTATGTGTGGTTATATGTGTTTGTGTGCACACATGTAATTTGTGTATGTGCATAATAAATTTATATACATACATATAAACTCGAGATTATATTATTTAAGATTCAAGTTAATTTATTTAATGAACTCAGATAATAAAATTTTAACAAGACTTAATTAATTAATTATTAGTATGGATTTATGAAAATATAAACAATCATCATATATACTTTATATAAGAAATGAATAAGTTAATTGAGCAGCTCGTGATAAGATCGAACTCGACTCGTGTTCAAAATAAAATTAAACGAGCCGAGCTTGAACACAATATTTCGTTCGATGATAAGTTCAAGCTCGACTTGTGTTCGAAATAAAATTAAATGAGCCGAGCTTGAACATTCAATACTCGATTCAACTCGGCTCGAATACAGACCTAGCTGCATAGTAGTTAGATGTTGTACTCTGATTTACCAAGTACATATTATGAGGTATGTACCCTATGTTGGCTTTGCGACACATCGCCATGCCACTGTGAGGATCCATTTGCATTTTAAGAGATTAATGTTTATGAGATGTTTTGTATTAAAAAATAAAATAAAATGGGTCGTCACAGTTGTTGAAGGAAAAGCACCTCGGGAGGATGCTTTTATGTGAGAAACAATCTTGTAGCTTGGATGAGTAGGAAACAAGCCTCGATTTCTCTCTTCACTGCTGAGGTTGAGCATATTGCTGCGGGAAGCTGTTGTACCCAATTGTTGTGGATGAAGAAGCTGCTATGTGACTATGGATTCACTCAGGATACCATGATTATCAACTGTGATAATACTAGTGCTATAAATATTTCCAAGAATCCTGTTCAGCAATCTCGAACCAAACACATTGACATCAGACATCACTTCCTGTGTGATCTTGTGGAATCCAAGATAGTTTATCTCTCTTTTATTCCCACTGATAACCAATTGGCTGACATTCTTACCAAACCTCTGGATGATAGCAGGTTTGAGTCCCTTCGAAAAGCCATTGGTGTATGTGACATGTCATAGACATGTTTTTCCATGCTAGGATTAGACTTCCTTGTGTTTCTTAAGTCTTATCCTCTGATAGCATGATGTTGATAATAATAATAAAAATAAAAATAAAATAAAGATTGGGGAGTTCTATAGCAGGGTGGTTCTTTTTAAAGTTTGTCAGCTATCTAATGTATCTTACTCTCTTTTATTGGTTCATTGTGCTTTGATGTATTATACTTACATGTGGTTGAGAACATAAGTCTGACATATGTAAAGTTTTCCTGCTCACTTTCTTTTTGATTGATAGTTGCTTTTCTCATGTGATGATATTGTGCATTATCCAAGGCTTCTCTAAGGTGCATTCTTTCTTCTCTGACTTCTTGGTTCTGGAAATTCTAATGAGAGAGATGTTTTTGACAAGATGGTTAAAATGACCAATATACTAGTTGAACCTAGAGCCTAAAAATTCTAGCATTCTTTTTAGGCTGCAGCACCAACAAAACCAAGCAGTTATTCTTCTGAATTATGTGTTATATGCGTATATTCACTGCTTCTATGCTGAATTAGCTTTATATCTTGTCCTTCATGGTGCAAGTAAAATTTTTACCTTGTCCTTCATGGTACAAGTAAAAACATTTAGGTGCTGCATCTTAGAGGAAGTGTATCAGATGATGGGGGTTAGGCCCTAGTAAATAATGAGGTTTGACTTTTGACTGACCTTTCATTGATTTTCTCTCTTGTCTAGAAAATCTGGTTCCTTTAAGCCATATCAGTGAATTTCAAAACCTTTTTGAGAAAGTCTTCACACACTCACACGCATTACATGAGTTAAGCAAGCTATTTTAATTATTATGTTTACAGGAAAATTTTTTGCCTATCCAATGCTTGTATATCGACTCTATGTCTGTGTAATTCTGATTTGCAGTTTGGCAGATTTCTCAGAATTGGATACATGCGTGTGATACTCTACTTGTGAAGGAACTAACCTTGTAGCTTTTCTCTCTCTTTTCAGCAAGATGTTTTCATGTTTAACGGGTTCTTTGGTCTTTAGAACTGTTGTTGGATATTTTATTACTCTGTTTACCCTTGTCCTTCTATGACATCTAGGGGAGTAATCGTTGCGTGGCATTTCTTATTACTCTGTTTTACCCTTTGTCTTTTTGTGACAAAAAGGGGAAGTAATTTTTTATTTGGACCGAGATTGTATTTTTAACCAGTCAAGTGATTTTTGTCCTAGAATGGCCAAAGGGGAAGTTTGTTAGTTTGTGATTTGCTACATTATGTTGGACAAAAGCACTTCTATGTAATGATGTTTTTTATACATGGATGTTGTTTTATTCGGAGTCTACACTTCAGTTTTGTTCTTCAAAGAAGACTATGTGCGGAATTCAAGGCAGTTAGTATAGTTCCCTTGCAACCGTCTGGACGCTTATATGTCCAAGCATCATCCGTCTAGACGACAAGAACTTTCCGTCTGAACCTTCCTTTGTGTCGAGAAGCTTTGAACTGCTCCAGCCTGCATCCGTTCGGATGACTCAGCAACACGTCCGGACGCCGTCCAGTGTTCAATCAACTATGGAATTTCTTTTCAAAACACAGATATGGGAAGACAGCTGCAACCATCCGGACGATGTGTGTTCCCGTCCGGACGCCCTCATTCATAAGGCAAGTCGTGCATTCAAAATCCAGACGTCTAAACGTTAGTCTTCATGGTCCGATGCTCAAGCTTCATATATGAAAATTGCGTGCATCAGATCAACCATCCGGACGACAGATGTTATGGTTCGGATGTGCCAAGCCTTGATATGGAAATTGCTTGCAGCTAAAGTGCGATTGTCCTGAAGTTAGGGAAACACCGTCCGGACACGGCTTAATTCAGGAAAGAATTTCAGTGAAATTTAGAAAGTCGATTGCACAGTTGTCTGTCCGGACGCCTTATGTCTATCGTTCAGACGGCGCCTAGGTATTTCAAGTCAGACGCTCATTTGAACCTATAGCCTATAAATAGAGACCCCTATGCTTGAGAATTGTAAGAATTCGGTATTGAATTCCATAGAGCTTAGAGAGTTTATTGTGAGGATTATTGTGCTAAAGTGTTATCTCTAAAGCTGTTGCCAAGTGTTGTTGTTGTGCTGAACTAAAGTCTATCTTAGGGGTTGGCCCTAAGATAAAGGATTCCATTAAAGACTCCTTCAAGTAGAGACTTGGTTGGCAAGCATTTGTATTGGGTTACACGTCAGAGTTTAAGGTACGACCACTGCATAAGGGTATGTAAGTGCTACTGCTTTGTAACTAGCTTTGTCTTCTGAATAGTGGATTTCCTGGGTTTGGCTGCCCCGGAGTGATTTTTCTCTTAATTGAGTTTTCACTTCGTTAACAAAATATATGTCTCTTTATTTTCCACATTGTGATATTTTGTTGCACACTTTTGCATATACTTGTTAAAATTAGAAATCCTTTAATTTTCAACATCCACGAGAGTCTCACAATTAGTAGGAAAAACACATGAATAGGGGGTCCAAGACATTTATCCAGTGGTCACAGTATCTTTGAACATAATGTCTAATAAACGAAGGTTCTCTAAACCTTTTTCCCAGAATTTTGAAGCATCGGGACTTCTTTCTGGTAGTAGGGATAACGATAAAGACTTACACAAGTAGGTATACCTTCAAGGGATTTACGCATAAAGAAAATTGAACATCTACACAAGTAAATAAATAACTCAAGTTAATGATGCTTGTAGAGTAAATTCCCTCTTCGTCTTTTGGTATATATAATTGAAGAGTCTATTTGCTATTTTGGTAATGTGAAATGGAAGGTTGATTAAGCTCAAAAATCATAAAACTGATTATGGATAAACTGGAAATGGAAGGTACAAGGGATTTACACATAAAGAAAATGAATATATTTAATCGAGAAAGGAATTATTTACTTCCATAGAACATTTAACTGGCAAAGATATACATGACTCGGAATACTAAAGCAGAGAAATTCTACATGATAATAAACTTCCCAAGAAATGTGTAAAATACAAAAATAGGCTCCAAAGCACTTTCCCTGAGATTGAACTGACAAACAAATATCAAAATGCTGCTTTCTCCATCGCTTCCACCAACAGATTAAGACCCTCAAGCTCTGGTGTATTATTATTCCTGGCACAAATATGGACCAGCATGACTTAAAAAATATTAAGCCAAGGAAATAATTAAACAAAAAATTGTACTCAAATCAGTCAAAATTTTACACGATATCACCTTAAGAAGAACAAGGCTTCCCACACAAATGGTCGTCGCAAACGAATCAGACATACGAAGAAGCAGAACCCGCATGCTCCTTCTCTCCTCTATGTCATAACAAAAGAGACACTCGTCATACTGCTCCATCAGAACCTTATTTCCGTCTTTAGAGCACACCAAAGGCTTACAGTACTCAAGAGGCCAAGACACTGCATCTAGCATAATGGTGTAAAGCCGAGTCCAAGTGTTGTCTAACCCGTACTCCTTGATCACCCAAACATCTTTCAGTGTAACGTAGACATTCGTACAAATACATATACATCCTCTCAAGACCACAAAACCGACCACCGAATCTTCATCCAATTGAACTAGGATCGTATACTCCCTGAACTTCTTGGTGGCTAGATCGAAAGCCAAAAGGGCGGATGAGGTGATCGGGAGCCCACTCAGAGTAACCAACCAATGGAAAGCACCGTTTAAGGAAGCCGAGCTCGAATAAGGATGGGACTCTTTAGGCCATTCCTCTTCAACCCTCGTCCAAGAATGCGTACTCAGACTATATACCTTGACTTCAAAGGCCCTTATCTCATCAAAATTTCTATAGAACTGCACAACCCTAATCACTTTGTAGTCGTCATTAATTAGGTCGTACCCGAAGGCCATAGCAGCCAAGAAAGGCATAGAGTTGATGAAACCAGCAGAGTTTTCCATCGGCAAAGACGACAACTTCTTGTACCGTCTGATTAATGGGTTCCAAATTACAATACTGATAATAGCTTAAAAGTGCATATTTTCTCTATTAAAATAAGCATTATCATACTATGTTTTATCATAATTCTTGCATTTTATATTTAATTGGGGAATATTGTTTAATTATTAAAGTTGAGCTTAAATTGGTATTAATGCAATGAGTTGTTATTTTGTAGAAGACTAAAAGAAGAAAAACGCGTGGAGGACCAAGGAAATAAAGAATAAATTCGTGAGGTCCACGTAGAAGAAAACAAAACATGGAAAATAAGAAAAACATCTCTTTCCATAACAAGGCAATTGATTTTCTTTCCTTACCCGGCAGATTTATGGGGACCTAACTCACACATATTTCTTACCATGAAAGAATCAGCACCTAATCAGCTTTTTCCATGCATAACTCACCAATACATGTATGGAGACAATGGAAAAGTCATGCGCTGCATTAATTGTCGAGATACGTGATTTGTTTTCCATGAAGAGCCAAACTTGCAATAATTCTTAAACAAGGAAAGAATCAAGAAAGCATGTGTGTGGCATCGAAAGACTTAGCAAATTAGTCTATATATATCATGCTTTGCTTGTGCTAAAAGGGGGGAGAAGCCGAGGAGAAGCCATAGGAGCCAGAGGAGAAACAAAGAAGGGGGCAGTTATGGAGGCTCTCGACCGGTTTTGTTGTTTGTTATTTTTTATTTTTATAAACATAAGTGGTTAAATCTCTAGCTAAGGCTAGGGGTGAAGCCTAGTATTTTTATTATGTATTCTTGAGACTATATTATTTGTTCTTCATAGATTAATGATTAAATTTGGGGATGATTTTTATTTGATAGTAATTTAATGAAACAAGTTTGTTTTGATTCATTATGATTTTTGTTTATATCAAATGCTTACTTTGTTTGATTTGATATGATTCGAAAATATATTGAATGCTTAATTTATTGTGTCATGTTTATGAAATCAAATTCTCAATCAACCCATGTTTGATCTATTTTATATTATGTCTTAAGGATATGTAATAAATTGCTAGGTGGATCCCTGAAGCCTTAGTGTTTTCTTTTAATTTTTCTTTTTATTAATTTAGTTTAGTTAATTTTATTTTAGTTTATCATCTATCAATTGCTCCACTTTTTAGTGGAAAAATCCATTCAATTTACTTTTTTGCACAATTATAGGAATTTTACTTGGTATCTACCATTTCCTGTGGATTGACCTCGTACTTACCGAGAATTTATTACTTGCGAAAACCTACACTTGGGTTTGCACCCTTTGTGGTCCAACAAGTTTTTGGCGCCATTGCCGGGGAATGTGTTTCAGACACTAAGTTTAATTTCTGTTATTATTTTTTATTTTTTATTTTTTATTTTCTTTTAGTTTTGAAATGCAAGATTGGTGGAACAATCCTTTTTCATGTGTGTACCCAAGATCATTGTGCAATCCATACTCACAAACGTATAATCACAATTCGCAAAATCACCCAAATTTCAGTTGGAATAATCATTCATTTTTCAATGAGCCCCAAGGATTTCATTATCATCATCCTTTTGTGCCACCACATCAAAATACATTGGAGGATACATTCCAAAATTTTCTTCAAGTCAGCAACCAAATCCTTCAAACCAATATCAAGGATGATGCATTGCAAACCAATACCTTTGAGGAAACATTACAAGCCTTCATGAAAGAGCAAGCCCAAATCAACCAAGACAACAAGCGAGATCTTCAGGAGTTGAAAAACTCACTCAATAGAATTGATAACTATTTGAAGAATTAGATTGAGAATGAAAATTTTTCTGACTCAATGACTCAATATGAGGACAATGAAATTGAAAATCCTCAAATGGACGATGATGATATGTTGGGTGATGTTGAGGAAGATGCAGATGTCCATGAACTGAAGTTGGTTGAAACGCTTGAGCAAGATCACTTTGATATATCTTGTCTTTATGAGCCTTTAGAATCTTGCTTGACTAACTCTTGTGATTTGAATTTTTGTGAGAATTGTACACTTGGATTGGAGGTGAACACCTGGAAGCCGTTTGAACTGCCACCTCATGAGTTCAACCCATTGCCATCAAATGATACTGTGCAAAAAGATAACTCAGAATCCTTGCCAGCAGCACGCAAGTATGCGCATTTAAAATTCAAGGATGACTTTCCCCTGGTAAGTTCATCCAAACTTGATGCTTTGCAAGGAGGTAAGTCATTTGATGTTTTGAATGATTATAAAAGCATGATGGGTTGGAACATTGCTGATAAGAAAAAAATGAAATAGAGAATCATATTTTTTATTTTTATTTTTTCAATTTACGTTTGTGTCGTAGTTTGGGTTTTCTTTGTTTTTGTTTTGTTTTTCTAATTTTTGCAGGTATAAGTTTAATTTGTTTCATCACTTCAAGGTACTCTTCTTAATCCATACTTCTGTGCTTTATTTTGTTACATTTGAGACAATGTAAGTTTTAGGTTGGGGGGAGGAGCTTGATGCTTGATGTTTGTCGTTGTTTTTGTGTTGTTTTGTTTACTATATATATATATATATATATATATATATATATTTAAAAAACAAAAAAATGATATTTTCAAAAAGTTTTTTTTTTTTTGGTGTCTTGTGTGTTTTATTTTATTTTATTTTTTGTGTCTCAATTTTGTTTAGTAAAAAAAAAAAAATTATGCTATGCTATTGATTGAGCATGACTACATCACAACTGTGATTTGTATGTCATTGGTTTGTTTAACATGTTGAACACTGCATGTCATTAAAAATCTGAATCTTTGTACTCACATGTTGGATTAGAAAGACTTCACTTGTTTGAAATATTTATCACAAGCATATTAGCATTGGTTCTGTGAGGTATAAGATTTGAATTGAGGAATGTGTATCTTAAGATTTATAGGATGAATTGTTAATGAAACCTTGGCTTAAATTAAAAAAAAAATCAAAAATCAAAAATCAAAAATTAAAAAAATCAAAAAATAAGAATATTATCAGTTTGAGTCTCATTGAGTAACCGGATCTCTTGCCTCAATAAGCATTGAGTATTCGCGTAAAAAGATGAGAAATTCATGTTGATTGATTGTATGGCTAGTTTGACTTTGTAGTTTTTTTGACTTGAGTAATTAAGCCCTTATGGATGTTTCTACATCTAATGCCCTAAAACCATCTGGTTTGGGAGTCATTGTCCTAACACTCGTTACATAGGTCAATTAGAAAGCTTAAGGGGGTCAACCATTGCACAGTCGACACAAAAAAAAAAAAAAAAGATTTAAGCCTTGATTGTTTTTATCGGATGTAATTCCTACAAATTTTAGGGATACACAAACTTTGAGAAAAATTGAAACATCATGAGTCTATGTTAATTTCACTTTGCACTTAGTAAAGCATGTGTTGTCTCAATTTTTCAGCTGTGAGTTGAATGATTTTTGATGACCTGATGATGTGATTATGATGTTCACCTTATTAAACTTACTCATGATGTCTAAACCATGTGTTTGTACGGAAGTCTTTGTTTATCAACAACATAGTGCTTTAAAATGTTTGTAGGTATTATTCCTGACAAACCCTCACGAGACTGCACTCGTCCACTAGGGAGTCCTAAGGGTTTAAAATGCTTGTTGCATACGCTAAATGCAATCGTACATCCCACGAAAGAATGATTTATCTTGTTATTTTTTTATTTTGTTTTTCATTGCTAAGGGACTAGCAATAAGCCGGTTGGGGGGTGTGATAATAGCTTAAAAGTGCATATTTTCTCTATTAAAATAAGCATTATCATACTATGTTTTATCATAATTCTTGCATTTTATATTTAATTGAGGAATATTGTTTAATTATTAAAGTTGAACATAAATTGGTATTAATGCAATGAATTGTTATTTTGTAGAAGACTAAAAAAAGAAAAACGCGTGGAGGACCAAGGAAATAAAGAATAAATTCGTGAGGTCCACGTAGAAGAAAACAAAACATGGAAAATAAGAAAAACATCTCTTTCCATAATAAGGCAATTGATTTTCTTTCCTTACCCGGCAGATTTATGGGGACCTAACTCACACATATTTCTTACCATGAAAGAATCAACACCTAATCAGCTCTTTCCATGCATAACTCACCAACACATGTATGGAGACAATGGAAAAGTCATGCGATGCATTAATTGTCGAGATACATGATTTGTTTTCCATGAAGAGCCAAACTTGCAATAATTCTTAAACAATGAAAGAATCAAGAAAGCATGTGTGTGGCATCGAAAGACTTAGCAAATTAGTCTATATATATCATGCTTTGCTTGTGCTAAAAGGGGGGAGAAGCCGAGAAGAAGCCATAGGAGCCATAGGAGAAACAAAGAAGGGGGCAGTTATGGAGGCTCTCGACCGGTTTTGTTGTTTGTTATTTTTTATTTTTATAAACATAAGTGGTTAAATCTCTAGCTAAGGCTAGGGGTGAAGCCTAGTATTTTTATTATGTATTCTTGAGACTATATTATTTGTTCTTCATAGATTAATGATTAAATTTGGGGATGATTTTTATTTGATAGTAATTTAATGAAACAAGTTTGTTTTGATTCATTATGATTTTTGTTTATATCAAATGCTTACTTTGTTTGATTTGATATGATTCGAAAATATATTGAATGCTTAATTTATTGTGTCATGTTTATGAAATCAAATTCTCAATCAACCCATGTTTGATCTATTTTATATTATGTCTCAAGGATATGTAATAAATTGCTAGGTGGATCCCTGAAGCCTTAGTGTTTTCTTTTAATTTTTCTTTTTATTAATTTAGTTTAGTTAATTTTATTTTAGTTTATCATCTATCAATTGCTCCACTTTTTAGTGGAAAAATCCATTCAATTTACTTTTTTGCACAATTATAGGAATTTTACTTGGTATCTACCATTCCCTGTGGATCGACCTCGTACTTACCGAGAATTTATTACTTGCGAAAACCTACACTTGGGTTTGCACCCTTTGCGGTCCAACAAATACCTCTCCCATAGTTGTGGTGGCAAACAAGCCTGTTGCAGTAGTCCAAGATAATGTTGTACTTTTTTCGATAGCTCAGTGGCTGGTGGATATTCATGAGGGTTTCGTCAAATCAGTCGTCATTGTTAAATCGCACTATGAAGCAATCCAGCGATGGATCTACGTCGCACTCCTTGAAGATGAGGATGCGTTCTCTGTTGGCTGCGATGGCAAAATGAGTCATTTCGTCATTTTGACTGATTTGAAAAGTGTCTTATTTGGTTGTTGTTTGTATCAAATATCAAATGTTTTTGTTAATATGATGAGTGATGCTATATTAACATTCATTTTGTCTTATATGAAACATTTTAGAGATCGAAAGTTACATATGGTGCATGTGACTATTTGTTGAAACCTCTTTGAATTGAAAAGCTCAAAAACATATGGCAACATGTAATCTGCCAAAGAAATTTGACTCCAATGGGCAAAGTGTTTGAATATGAGTGTTGGCAAGAATATAAAAATAAAAATAATGAGAAATAATATTTTTTTTTTTAAAAAAAGTAGAGAAGAAAATATAGAATATGCTTAAGTTTGTATTGAAAAAGTAGTAGATAAAGTAAGAATTGCACTAAGAGCAGATTGAAATTTAGGAAACCTTAATATTTGACATGCTCTTAGCAAGTTGAAATTTTGATAAACCTTGTTTCTCATTAAGCCACAAAGGTGGAAATGCCCTCTTGGTTTCCTCCAATATCTTTCCATTTTTCTCATTTATGCTTTCAAATTTCGTAAACATCAAAGCATTAAGTAATAAAAAAGTATCGAGTCCTTTTAATATCAAGTCGATCACACTTTGCTTATGCAATGAGACTCCAATGTTCACTTAATTAGCATGATAACATTTTGTATGGACTATGAAGGTGAAAAAAAAAAAAAGCATGCTAACATGCTTTTTGATAACATTTTGTATGAAGGTCACATAATAATTATGACTAACACATCATGCAAATGATATGAAGGGGAGATCGAAGTTAAAAAAGGAAAAGTGAGAATGACGAAATTATCAATTTTTGGAACATATCTTGTAACACTCCGGTCTCATTTTGAGAAGATGAGTAGCCTACATAGATTGAGTGATTTATAAAGAAACTTATGAGTGCTAAGTCTCACATTACTTAATTATTAAATGAAACTG
The DNA here is from genome assembly GCA_028654335.1 of Alnus rubra. Taxonomy (NCBI): domain Eukaryota; kingdom Viridiplantae; phylum Streptophyta; class Magnoliopsida; order Fagales; family Betulaceae; genus Alnus; species Alnus rubra. Next base: position 1,170,148 of record JAJPGS010000243.1, read on the forward strand.
GGGTTTATAATGAATTATATGAAAACTTCAAACTGACTAGTTATTTTGGAGTGATAGCACAGATATGACTAGCATTTTTCTCTAAGTCGTTACAAATGATATTAGAGTCACCTAAAAATGCCATGACATGTGGTACTGGAACGCTGTATGATGTGGCCTTGACGAGGACATCAGGAGTTTAAGAGGGGGAGTTTGTAATACCCCGGTCCCATATTGGGAAGATGAGTAGCCCACATAGAGTGTGTGGTTTCTAAAGATAGTCATGAGTGTTAAGTCTCACATTGTCTAGTTACTAGGTGAAACTGTGCTTTATAAGAAATTCTAGGGAAACTCCACATTGATTAGTCATTTTAGGGTGATAGCGCAGATGTGGCTAGCATTTTTTCCTAGGTCGTTAGATATCTAGTATTAAGGAAATGTTAAAGAAAGAAATTCTGACTTCTTGCACTTGTTTATCTCTCAAAATTTTTGTAAGACAAAGATGCTCCGTCTTTAGCTCTTCACCAAACGAAAATGCATCAATTCATCTGATGATTCTCTATATCAACTAATTAAACCACAAATTAATTTGGAATAATATTGTAGATTATGTCAAAATATGTCAACTAATTAAACCACAAATCAATTTTCCTGAGTTTATAACTATTCTATTTGGACACCCACTTCTGACTTCTGAAAGTATTTTAATTTGCATGTTCTCTCATTTCAAATTAATTAAGCAACTATAGAACTTAAAAACAATTTAATATAATTGTCTATCAGCCTTGTTGGGTTGTCTCTAAAAATGAAACATATATATACCTGTTCAGACAGGTGGGATGCAATTCGAGTTAGATTACTACAAGCAAATTGGTGGAATCTAATTTGGTATCCTATGGCTGTTCCTAATTAAGTATGCATTAATTTGTGATGCGGTTAATTGGTTATGAAAGAAAGTTTAACAAGATCAGGGGAGAGACTTTTGAAATGGGGTTTTAAAGGGGATGTAATGTGTTTATTTTGTAGAAGTTGCATTGAAGGTATAAAGCACTTAGAATATGGAAATAAGTGCTTAATAGTAGATCCTTAATTATGCATGCGGAATGTGATGATATTATCAATCGCCAATAGCGGATTAAAAGGTTTGAAGATTGTTAAATGTATCTCACATCGCCAAAAGATATGGACTTTTGCAAAGAGTACTAAGAAGTTGAAGGTTGGTTGTGTCAACTTAATTGGAGTGCGACAGTAGTGTACCATATTTGGAGGCAAAAAAATGAATTAAAACATGGGAATTGAACCAGCTCAAAACAAAAGAGAAAATCTTGCAAAATATTATTTGGAAAGTTAGAGCTCGAGTTATGGTTAAATTAATTAAGGTGGATTTAAAAAGACACAAGGAAATTTAGATCTCTGATTGAGTTGGAGGCTACCAATGAATCTGCTTTGTTGCAGTAGAAATGCTGCTGCATTAATATAGATGCTTGTGTAGGGATATGCTTGGTGCTTTGTAGAGTTTGATTGTTAATTGATGAATGACTTTCTGGTATATATGGTGATGCTAGTTGTTTTGGTTGCAAACTTATTAATTGCTTGTGTTAGTTTTTTTTTTTTTTTTTGATGAATAAATTGCATGTGTTAGTTGTTGATCTAGTGAAGTTGCTGAAGTATATATGTTGTGAGTGTTTGTTTTTTTATAAAATACCCATTCATCTAAAGCTTATTTTTTTTTGCATGCTAGTTTGTTTTTTTTTTTTTTTGAATTGCCCGTGCATAAATGTCAGCAAGGAAAAATTATCATCAAATAATGTCGCTTTTGTAACAAATATACTATTTCAAAAGCACTTGATGTGGACTGTTCATGCAAGCTATTTGACCGATGGTAAGAAGAGTCAGATCGACCATTTTCATTTTTGAGTTTGATGCTGAAAGAGCAAGCAGGTTTTCCCTGGCTCTGAGAAACCCAAATCCCTCCCCCATGGGCCAGCCCCCGACGTGAACTAGGTCAACTAGGCAAGCTAGCATGATTGAACACGAACAGAAGAGAGAATGGCAGGGTTTGTAAATTTGTAATTAAGTAATGAATGAACACTGGCCTTCTCAAATCCAAATGACTAGCTAGGGGACCCTTTGAAGCATGGCATCATCTGATTTCAGGCAGCCTAATACTACCAAATTTGTCATTCCTGACAAGTCAACGACCCGCGGTGGGCAAGATGAAGGTACAAGGCCTCGTTGACCTTCCACATAAACCTTCAAATCATTTAATTCACACAAACACCATGCCAGAAATTGTCTGCACAGCTCCTTCACTGGAACCCTTCCCCACAAAATATCACACACAAACCAAGAGAGATTGAGAGGGTGCATGTGGGATCGAAGTTACATCTAAACTATTGAAAAAACGACAACACCTAAGCCTTATCATTGAAGTAAATCAATATATATCTCTTCTCAAGAAGCTTAAATGTTAAGAATGGGGATATTGGGTTGAATCTTTATACCTAATTCATGCATATATGGTTGCATATATATAATATTGGCTCAAAATCCACATGTAAATTCACATGCGATAAATTATTATATATGTCTCCTTTGATGACTTAAATTAAATACCGAGAAGAACCGATTTGTGATCAAGATTTATTGAGTACGGATTAATTCCTTCGAGGAGAAGGAAAAAACGACAATCCATAAAAGAAAATACTATACATGCATGAGTTGTGATTGGTGCACAACAATGTGACCCACCACATGGGCCTCACCCCATGTGTCTTATGTTGTACAATTTTGTTGTGCAAAAATCTTTTCTCATACATGCATAGAGATACACTTGAGTATATATACTTTATCATGACATAACTTTATGTCGTGGAGAATGTGTGATAGTAAACAAAGTTTATAAAAATCATGCACTTATATTATCTTAAAAAAAAAAAAAAAAAATTGTCAATGAAACTAATGATTATTAATTATTTAGCAAAATATTTGTTAATTAATATTCCAAGGCATAGGTCGAGAGAGAGAGATCTGAGTAATTAATATTCATCACCAAGACTAGAGGATCGGAGTACAAATTAATTTTGTTTTTAGAGTAAAAATAGAGAATATTCCAAAAGAAAGAGGCCACTGATCATCAAATCCATATAGCTAGCTAGGCATGCATTGAAGATAGAAAGGAGCTAGCTCATCTTTCTTTAGCTAGATTACGTCACATGGCGCTGTTTGATGGATAAAACTGAATATCTGTTGAACCGAGCTCGCGATATCTTCAGCTGTGAACCTCGATTCACTAGCAACCTGCGCGCAAGTATGCCATGCATAGATATATCACAAAGTTTAACCAAAAAATATCGTAGTTTTTGACATAAAATTGCTCTATAAAAGTTATATACCTTGACATTGAACGAATAGAGAACAGTTTGTTCAATGGTGGTGATGTTGGTGTGAAGGATATTAAGCTGCAAATCTTCAAGCGCTGCGATGGTTTTGACGAGCTGGCCTGGTCTTCTTCTAGAAAGAATTTTGATCATGGCGTCAAACCCTAGAAGCTTCACCTCCACATCAGCCAAGCAGGACTTGTTCTCAGCTGTCTCCTCTCGGAGTCCGATCTCAAAGTCCACAAGCTTGAACTGATCATTTGGAAGAGGTATAGGAGGAAAGCATGGTGGCTGTGGCTGAGGCGCCTGAGGCTGTTGGATTGCAAGAGATGAATCAGCCTGTCTTGGACCTTCTCCAAAGATTCTTCGCCGCTTCTGTGATTCTAAGCATTGCAGAAGTTGCTCCAATTCCCTCACAAACTCAATGGCTCCCCCAATAATAGAAGCTTGATCCCCCTGAGAAAGAAAAATAGTATTTCTTTCATAATCTTTCTCACGGTTAGAATATAAATACAATGATTCGTTTCTAGCTATCAGTTTCAATTTTTGAGATAAGTGGCAATTAAATATATACCCTTTGCACGTATGAACCGGGCATGAGGGATCTCAAGACGCGAAGATGTTCATTCATTTGCTTCCTTCTGTTCCTTTCAACCGCAATGTGAGTCATCCGCTGGCTCTCCACTTCCTCGCTCGTCTTAATACTTCTTGGTCTTTTTCTCTTGGTTTTGGCTTCGGGTGTAGGGTTCTTGTGGAGATGATCTTCACCCAGAAATCTAAGTTGCACCGAAGTATCATCAGAAATGTCCCGGGCAGCTTCCTCATCCTCTCTAAACCCACTTTCTTCTCCCAATAATCTTGCTTCATCTTCCACACCCACCACCCCTTTGAACCTGATATCTTCATCACATGCTCCATGCTGTGGGACCATCAGAGACGTATGATCCTCCAACTTGTCATTCAAGACCGGGAACTTAAGAAAGTAAACCGGGTCAATCCCAGATTCTTCTTCCGAAATCTTGGATTGGTTCAGTGCCAATTTGGGCCCAAAGTCCGCAAACTGCATCACATCAGCGAAGCTCAATTTATCAAAAGAACCCGAACCGCAAAATCCAGAAGCTATTTGCTGTTGTTGCTGTTGTTGTTGATGACTCAACAAGTAATCGACCATCCCGTTGTTGTTGTTGTTGTTGTTGTTATCTCCTGAAGTTTCACCAATCCGTGGCTTCATGAATTGTTGATGATCTGGAGGGTAATCCAGGCCAGAAAAACTTGGCGGCAGTAAAGGTGCCTGCAAGAATCCGGTCTTAGAGCAAAACAACATGGTCGGTCGATCTTGTAATAAAAAGATTTATCAACAAAGACAAACAACCAGTGGTAGTACCGAGTAGTTTTCTTCTTTCTCCATTGTTATGTGTTTGTATATACATATATATGATAACTTGAATCGGAAACTGTAATTAAGCGAGGTCAATGCATGCAAGGACAAAAACCCTAGTGAATTCGGACAGCTCGGGTCCCTCCACCTGCAAAAGTGAGTGATGGAAGTTGATGAATTTACAGCCAGTAATTTACATTAATTAACAGGAAATAGTTTTTTGAAAACAAAAAGGATCGATGGCAAAAACATCAGCTAGCTCTAACAACGTTCTAGGGTTACAACAAGTACAATTTAGAAATTGCGCCACCGACCTGAGTGGAGAGAGACTAAGCTAGCAATATATTACACAAATTAAACAGTGAAAATGAATTTTGAAGAATCGATCGATATATATATATATAATGTGGTGAATTAGGTGCATGTTTATCTATATATAAGGTGCATGGGCCAGCAGGTTAGCCCGTGAGAGAGAGAGAGAGAGAGAGGAGCCTGTGGATTAAATCTCTCCTCACAGTTTCACCTCGCTTTCACCTCTTCTTTAATTTATGTGTGTCACAGGCGTCCAACAACGCTCGTCGATCCGCCACTCACATGACCCTTATTATTATTAAGGGGTGAAGCCGTGTAGATTTGATTATTTGAACTTTCAACTTTTGATCATCTTGTGCATGATTTAATGATTTATATATCCCTTTTCTCTTTTCCTCTTTTTTTTTTTTTTTTTTTTTGGTTCCTTTTGCAAGTCAAATAAAGGAACATTCATCGATCTTTTACTGTTGGTCTTGTCCATGAGGGTTTATTGTTGGATTTTTTTGTGGTTTAGAATATTTTCAGAGATGATAAAATAAAGGTGTAGATAAATGTTTTAGAATAATGTTAGAAAATGATAGGGATCAATAGTATCTACCATTCCTTGTGGATCGACTTCGTACTTTCAAAAAATTTAGTAGGAGGGGTGGTTCTTAGGCTCCATTTTGAAAAACTTTTTATTTTGAGAATTGGGCCTTTGGGCCTATGGGACCTAATTGGGTTCTTGAGAGTGGGCTTGGGTGGTTAAGTTTGAGTTAGAAAAATAGATCTTTGAAAAATTGAAAATTGGGCTTAAAAAGGGTATTTTCTCAATTTTGGGTTAAAAATATAATTTCCTAAATTTATGGAAATAATTTTTGAAATTTAAAAAATTAAAAATGAGCTCCTAGAAACTAGGGGTGTACAAATAGTTATAACCGGCGGTTATTGGCTAAAACCTCTAACCGCCTAGGCGGAGGCGGTTATTTTTATAACCGCCGGTTAGCGGTTATTGAGTAAATAACTAGCAGTTGTATAACCGTTTTTCAATTTGGGTTTTGGACCGAATTTGGGCCCGTTTTAGTGCAGGTTTTAAATCTAAAATTTAAAATAGTAACAAATCCAAATCCAATACAAATACAAATCTAAAACATAACAAATCCAAAACCCAAACATTACAAATCTAAATATAAATCCAAAACATTAAAAATCCAAAATTATATTTTAATGTATATAAGCGGTTAGCGGTTATTAATCGCTTTTCCCAAACCCTATAACCTCTAACCGCCTCCGTCTAAACGGTTAGCGGTTATTTATAATCGCTTTTGAAAGCGGTTATGCGGTTATACAGTTAGCGGTTATAATAAGTGGTTAGCAGTTTTAAAGCGGTTATAACCGCTCTGTTTGTACACTCCTACTAAAAACTGTTAGTTTTTGGACCGGGAATTTTTTTTAACTGGTCAAGTGATTTTTGTCCTAGAATGGCCAAATGGAAAGTTTGTTAGTTTTTGATTGGCTGCATTCTGTTGACAAAATCACTATTATGTAATGCTGTTGCTTTCACAAGAGATGCCGTATATTTCAGAGTCTTCAGCTATTCAGAGTTTATTTCTCTGATATGGAAATAACCTTATTATGACAAGTTCCAGTGTCACAAGCTGCAAGAAGGTTATATCAGTGTTCAAAGAAGACTCTGTGCAGAATTCAAGACAGAGAAGTTGAATCCCTTGCATCCATCTAGACGTCCCTGTCAACTGTCCGGACGCTCTTCAGTCAAGCAACACCCGTCTGAACGACGTGGTTATTCCATCCGGACCCCCATCAGCAGGGGCGGACCCACGTGTTGGGTGGGGGGGACAATTTTTAAAAAATAACCTTAAATATACCAAAAAAATAATTTTTTCCTCCCAAAATTATACTTTTGTCCCCCCAAAATAATATTTGTGTCCCCTTTTAACTTATTTTTTTTAGTTTTGCCCCATCTTTTAACACAAAATCTAAAATACCCCATTCATTTAATTTTCTTCCATATTCTAGTTGGCTTCTAACTAGAAACTCAATTTGGTTTAAGACTTTGAAGATGCAAAAAAAAAAAAGTTAAATGGTTTGGTTTTTTGAGTAGTTATTCTAAGTGATTTCTAACCAATAATCAATTTTTTAAGTGGTTATTTTGCAGTCACTTGGATTCACAATATTTGTTTTGGCAACCCAAGTTAAATGGTTTAATCATTTATGATTTCACCATTGTTTGGCTCGACTCATAGCATTGTTATTTGGGGCTTTAAAAGATTGTTAGGAGAAAAAATCAACGATTATAAGTATCGTTTTTATTAGACCTTATAGATTATGTTTAGTTTTTTTTTGCTAGCTTTTTTTTTCTAAGCTATTTTGCTAGATTTTATTTTTATTTTTTAGATAAGCTATTTTGCTAGTTGTTTATACCACCGTATGTTTGTGATGTCATGAGATTAAATATAAGACTACAATGCTTTTATTTAATAACAATATGCACAAACACAAATTTATGAAGATTTTAAATATCTATATACTTTTGTATTTATGCAAGTCCGTCTCCCCAATAAAAAAAAAATTCGTCCCCCCTCACCAAAAATCCTGGTTCAGCCCCTACCCATCAGTGTATAGAAGTTTTGAACTATTCAAAGGTTGCATCCGTCCAGACGTAATGGCAAATCGTCCGACGGCTCTTCAAGGTTCCAGAAGAATCCTACGTTCAAGTGCATCCGTCCGGATGAAGTGGCAATACCATCTGGACGCCAGTCAGTGTTCGACAAGTAAAAATATTTTCTTCGCAGACACAGATATGGAAAGACAACTGCAACCGTCCGGATGATGTAGTGTTCTCGTCCGAACGCTATCATTGATAAGGCAAGTAGTGCAAAAGACTTTCAGCCATCCGGACGTCAAACTCCATTGTCTGGACTCTCAGGCTTTAATATGAAAATTGCGTGCAATAGAAGTGCAACCGTCTAGACGCTAGGGCAACACCGTCCGAACGCTGCCTTATTCAAGAAAGAATATCAGCGCTTTTTGAAAAGCCGGTTGCACAACTAACTGTCCGGACGGCCTCAGCTTGCATCCAAATGCCACCTAGTGAAAATCGAATCAGAGTCGATTTAGGTCTTCTGTAGCCTTTAAATAGATGCTTCTAAGCACGTATTATTGATAGAATTTGGTATTGAATTCTCTATAGCTTAGAGAGAGTGTTTATGGAGATATTTAAGATCTGCTAACACTCTTGCTGTTGCCAGTGTGTGATTTGATCAGCTATGAAGTCTATTTTAGGGAGGAGCCATAAGGTAAAGGATTCCATTGAAGACCCCTTAAGGTAGGAGCCCTGATTGGAAAGCGTTCGTGTTGGGTTACACGTCAGAGTTTAAGGTACGACCACTGCATCAAGGGTATATGAGTGTTACTGCTTTGTAACTAGCTTTGTCTTCTGAATAGTGGATATCCTGGGTTTAGCTGCCCCGGAGTAGTTTTTCTCTTAATTGAGTTTTCACTTCGTCAACAAAATATTTATTTCTTTTAAATTCCGCATTTAATATTTTGTTGCACACCATTCACAAACACACAGTTAATTGGAATTCATTTTATTTTTTAGAAACCTTAGTCAAATTGATGCAGCGTGGTGTACTAGGTCACAAAATTAACACACACAAATTCACAACTCCACCCAAAACCAATAACACAATCAAGGGTTTAAGAGAAAATAGATATAAAACTACCCTCAGAGTGTTTCTCATTGAAAACTGAAATTTATATATATAAGCTAACGTAAATTGGGGCTAATTAAGGCAGTTCTTAGTGAGTTCAATAGAAAAACAACTGCCGAATCAGGTTCAAATGTATAAAAGTGTCATTCGAATGGAACCTTGCAATCAAAGTCCCAGTTTGATCGAGCTTCAACCGACTAGCGACCAAACGTCTTGGGTTGTTGTAAGATGCAACACTTGTTCGACCGGGTATCGACCGTCTTTTGATTGAAACTCGTTTTGACCCGATAAACGTTAGAATTGAAAAGTCTTCATAGAATATGAATTTGTAACTCTTTGAATAAGCTTTAGTTTCTAACACCAAAAAGATTGTCTTGATCCGATATTGGAATATCAAGATATGGCTAATTTAATAGGACTGGCCTGCTCGTAAATAATATATTTCTTCAACATGTGCAATGACTAAAGAATAAACCATTCTTTCTGAATTCTTCTTCTTCTTTTCTTTTTTGTTCTTTTTTTTTTTTTTTTTTCTAATTGAATAAGAGAAAGGATTACAAGGGAGGATCTGTCCCACTTCTTATCCGAACGGAAGAGAAAGTGGTTAATCCAAATAATGAAACAGGAGTGGGCTCCCCAACATTAGACCCAAACCAAACTAAAACAGCGTAGAGATATGAACAAAAAGTAGGAAATGAGACAAATAAATGACCCGGTCCTTTCAAGGGGCCGCTCAAGGCGGTTATAAAAATGAAAGGAAAATAGATCAGAACAAGCCCAACTGCATCCCCACTTGAGACTTGCAACAACCACCAAAAAATGGCTAGAACAATAACAACACTGTTAAAGTCTAAAAATAGGACTGCAGTAAAGAGAGTAACCAACACACATTCAAATACAGTAGTTTCCCATAAAAAGAAACAAAAACCCAAATAACATAAAATAAAAAAAAAAAAAAAAAAAATTAATAATAATAATAGTAACAGATAATAAAATAACAGAAAACCGGATGATGGAGGAGAGTGGGAGCCACCGGCACGTGGAAACCATGCACCAAATCTGAATTCTTCTTTGCTTGTGATTTTTATGCACCAAATCTTAAAAGGTCCGAACAATTTTTCTCACTCTCTATCGATATCCTGCCGAAGAAGTTGATATCCAGGAGGTGAAATATTTACCCTGGCCTATTTAATGATTTTTTTTTTTAAAAAAAAAAAAGGGGGGGGCAATAAAATGTCATAGAAAAAACCAAAATCTGAAAATCATGTTACAAGCTCCAAATCAGTCGGTCGCTACATGTCTCCAAAAGGAAAAGAAATCATGGCATCCAGGCATCCCTCGACGCGATCAAAAGAAAAGATATAATGGTGATCGTGTTGATCTGACCAATTAATGGTGATCGATTAATTACAAATATATATATGTATTACTATTTATATGTTATAAGTAGATATCATGCATTTAATCAAGTTCTTAAAAGTTATCCATTGATGATCAAGGAGCTAGCTAGTAAGAATCGTGCAGTAAAAGTTTCTCTAATAAACGTATGATATAATTAATTTAGGTCAAAGACATGACTAAGACTATTTAATATGAAGTTGAAAGAAGTGGTAAAAGTTCACATGATACAAGTGATCGATCTTTCGCCTACAATTTTGGAGATGGGGTTAGGGAGATTTACATGTTATCTTCTAATCATGCATGAACGAGATGCAAATACTAAGCAAAGAAAGTGAACATTATGTGCGTGTTGGACAGGAATCGTGTCGAGATATGAATATAAAATTATATAGGTCAATTTTAACCCGTTAATTTTGTATTGAATTTCAAAATTGAAAACGACCGACACGAAGGCTATGCGAGTCTGATAAGAAATGTTGCATTCATGGTATTAATCACTATTAATTACAAATACCCTAGCCATGACGTTTTCTATTAGTGCTGTCTTTATCCACACTCATGCCATCTCTATTTGATAAGTATTTCTATCCATCTCGGGATCGTTTTCTCGAGCAGCCGCAGGCCTTCTAGCTCATTTTGGCGGCCATCGGAACAAATTAAAGATGGTGGCATTTGTCACGGGTACATATATATTGTGTCAAAATTCTCAATAAATATATATATATATATATTAGACGTGAGTATTTTTTTCAAATTTCATTCTATCTTGCAATTTTTTTCCTTACAAAAAATATGGATATTTTGTAATTATTTTGTTATTCGAACAATCCTATTTTAGGGATTGAGAGTTTTTTAATGTCTCTTAAATGATTTGGCAATTTTTAGGGAGTAATGCATATACCATACTAATATCTCACTTTTATCTTATTATATTAGCGTTGCAATATAGTGCATTAACCTTTTGATCAATCATTGTTAATAAAAAATAAAAATAAAAATAAAAACTTCATTTGCAAAATGATATTCCATTACTTTTGCAATCGTACTCTCAAACTTTACAAAGTTGCAATGTCGAGACGTCGCTATCTTTGAAAACTTTGCAATGACATTCCTACCTTAGGGATTACGGTTAAATCAGACACAGTATGCGAGTGAAATGTTCGTTATACCCCTCTAAAACTAATAAAAATACAAAACTACCATGAATTATAAAATAAAATAAAATATCCATGGTTGGCCTCAGTCGTGGGTTTGGTGGCCTTGGCTGTGGTTCATGGGTGACCGGCTCCAAGAACAGAAGATTGTATTAATTGGTTGTAAGAGATGTGAATCCGCCTATCCAACAGATTACTTGAGTGTTCGAGTTTATTTATGGCATGAAACACTCAAAGCATGGGCTTAGCTTATTGATCCCTTTCACAAATCCCACCTTAATTAATACATTTTATTTTTCTTTACTGATCGAAAAAAATTAAAAAAAAAAATTCTAATAAATTTTTCGAGCATGAATTTTTCTGGTCCAAGTTTATTTTGTTTTTACTACGAATTATTTTCCCGATAAAGACATTTTCTGTGGCGATGAAAGGTTTATAAACATATGTTGTAAGAATAGCAGTACTATGGGCTTAGTCTAACTATATGTTGAAACCACAAGGGTACTTATCATGATAAATATAGCTAATGTGAACTATTTTTCTTCTTCAACAAATTAGGTTTAGAATATGCAAATTGCGTTTTGTACTACAATAAATAACAATAGCACACTAGATGAATAAGCTTCTTCTTCAACGTAACACCCTCCCCTCCTTCTTCTTCAATGCATTTTGTTGATATCGCTGGCAATTGTCCGACAGCCATTTATGTTGTTTCTCATACCTATGCAATTGATGATTCTGCTCCAACGATGGTACAGTACACTGAGAAGCCCCACTTTTGTTAGTCTTGCTGATACATTTTGTCTTCTGGGTTTGGTGGGAAAGACTCGGAAAATTGAGTCCCAACATTCAAAATTGAAACTTTGCTCTTTGAACTCTGTTTTGTTGCTCTGTTTCTCATTTGGTCTCTTCAAAGTCGTTGATTCAAAATGACATGGGCCAAGATAAGTTTTCAAGTTCTGGCTGTAAATGGCTACCCAATTTGCCTTTAAAGTGTTGGACATCCTGCTTTAGTATATATACATATATAAATTAAAAAAATATAAAATATTTTTTAAAACCATATATATGTGGGCCTTCATATATGTTGGACACATGGTAATACTTGTACCATGTTGTGTAATTATCTTGAATTCGGTCTCGACTAATTGTCGACATGTAGATTCCATTTATTTTGATTTAAAATGTTTTCAACTAAAAATATTTTTTGAATTTTTTCCAGATTTTTCGATGTCTAGTTATTACTTTGAAAATATTCACTTGAAAACATTTTTCTTTGAAAATAATCGGAGCCGTACAATTTTCGGTGTGTGTAATTATTGGTCCACGCGAGACATTATAGAACCAAAACCAAAACAAGGAAAATCTTGCTGAGATGAAACTTTTTGGACCTCCAACATTCGACCCAAAACAAAAGAGAGTTAAAAAAAATGAAATATCATGTTTACCCTCTCCTTGGCATTTCCACGCTTCTCCAAATGTAGGACTTGTCGTAAGCCAACAAAACTTGAGTCCAACTTTCCCATTTCTTCCACTGCCGAAGCTCCGATCAGATGGAGCAACAACCTTGGCGCCTATTGCAGCGGTACTGTGGAGACTGTCGCAAGCTCCTAGAGTTCCTCTTGTCCTCTGGTTTGATCACCGAGCTTCGAACCCTAGCGGCCCCATCGACGCTCTCTCCGACATCGAATTGGATAAACTCAGCGCTGATTACGTCCTCCACTGCAAAAAATACAGTCAATGCTGGAATTCATCTTCTGCTCTTTTTTTATATTTTTTTTAAAAAAACTTTGGTACCCAATCTAGATAATCGGGTACCACCCGGTTACTAGAGCCAGTTGCTAATTCTTAATAACTGGGGACATTAGAGCCGGTTCTCGGTTTTAACCAATAATTAAGAACCTGCTCCTGGTTTACACCCTTAATAAAATACCAAAGAAATTTGACTCCAATGAGCATAACGTTTGAATATGAGTGTTGAAAAGAATATTATAATAAAAAATAATAATGAGAAATAATATTTAATAAAAAATAGAGAAGAAAATATAAAATATGCTAAAGTTTGTTTTGAAAAAGTAGTAGATAAAGTAGAATTGCAATAAGAGCATATTGAAATTTAGACAATCCTTAATGTTTGACATGCTCTTAGCAAGTTGAAATTTAGATAAACCTTGATATTGTTTCTCATTAAGCCAAATAGGTGGAAATGCCCTCTTGGTTTCCTCCAATATCTTATTATTTTTCTCATTTATGCTTTCAAATTTTGTAAACATCAAAGCATTTAGTAATAAAAAAGTATCGATTCCTTTTAATATAAGTCCATCACACTCAGCTTGTGCAGTGAGACTCCAATGTTCACTTAATTAGCATGATAACATTTTGAATGAACTATGAAGGTTTAAAAGACAAAAAGTATGTTAACATGCTTTTTGATAACATTGTGTGTGAAGGGCACACAATAATTATGACCGACACATCATGCAAATGATATGAAGGGAAGAAGTTAAAAAAGGAAAAGTGAGAATGAAGAAATTATCAATTTTTGCAACATACCTGTTAACGTTCCGATCTCATATTAAGAAGATGAGTAGTCTACATAAAATTAGTGGTTTACAAAGTTCTAAGTCTCACATTGTTTAGTTACTAAATGAAACTGAGATTTATAATGAATTTTAGCAAAGCTCCAAATAGACTAGTCATTTTGAAGTGATAGCACATATGTGGCTAGTGTTTTTATCTGGGTCATTATAAATTGTATTAAAACCACATAGTAACACCAAGCCATGTGATACTGGAGCGTTGCATGATGTAGCCATGACAAGGACATCAGAAGTTTAAAATGAGGAGTTTGTAACACCCTGGTCTCATATTGGAAAGATGGGTAGCTAACATAGATTGTGTGGTTTATAAAGATAGTCATGAGAGTTAAGTCTCACATTCCCTAGTTACTAGGCAAAATTATGCTTTATAAGAAATTATAGAGAAATTTCAAATTGACTCGTCATTTTAGGATGATAGTGCAGATGCGTTTTTTCCTGAATCGTTACATATCTAATATTAAGGAAATGCTAAAGAAAGAAATTCTGACTTCTTGCGCTTGTTTATCCCCCGAAATTTTTGTAAGATGAAGATGCTTGGTCTTTAGCTTTTCACCAAATGAAAATGCATCACTTCATCTGATGATTCTCTTCGTCTTCGTGAGGATGAAACATTTTCGTTAGATGAAGGTGAAGATCTCTGTGTCTCTAGCCATTTCCAAATACTGTGATTTACTTCGACTCTAACTTTTCAAAGGTGGCAGCGACTTAAAAATCACCTATATCTATCATAGGTGATGTTACAGGTTTTTTCGACTATTTTGACTCTTGACAAGGTGAAAGCCAGAAAAGGCCTTTCCGACTTTGCCTGAGTCGGCCGTGCACAGCCCTATCGTGATCGCATTGGTGTTGTCTGTTGACATATGTGGGTTTCTTTTATGTGACGCCCACAAAATTATTCAACTAAAAGATAATTCATGCTCCGTTTGTTTCGATGTAAAATGATTTTCGTTGTAAAATGGTTTTAGGAAAGTCATTTTTTTGAAAAATATTTTTCTCCGAAAGCATTTTTCGGTGTTTGGTACGTACAGAAAATCGCAAATATTTTTTATATTTTTATTCAATCATATTAACCTATAAAAATCAATTTTTATTCAAAACATATAAATATTAATGTAAAATAATATAAAAATTACCGGTGACGAGATTCCATCACTGATCGATAGGATTTTAGCTACTTTTATCGGATTCTAGCTACTATAGCCAGAATCCGAGATAAAGGCCGGAATCCGGACAATTTCATCGGAATTTGGGTTTGCCGGATTCAGGAAAAAATGATCGGTATCCGGCCAAAACTGCCGAAATCAGGCACAGAACTGCCGGACTCCGGCCTACTGGCCGGATCCCGGCCAGTCGGTAGGGATCCGGCCGTTCTGGCCAGATCCTTCCGGTCAGCCGTTCTGGCCAAATCCGTCCAATCAACCAAACGGAATCCGGCCTGGATATTTTGGCCAAATTCAGCCAGCCGGCCGGGATCCGGCCTTTTTAGCCAGATCCGGCCAGTCAGCCTGAATATGACTAGTTTGGTTGCCGAATTCCGTCGCCGGCTGACCGGATTCCGGCGACATTGACAGGATGTTGGTGAATTTCGGTACCGGCAAGATTTCAATGATGGTCGACTACTTGAACGTGAAGGTCAACTGTGTCGTTTAAAAGAGGTTGAATGTATCTAGCGTCTTCGGAAAATGATTTACGCTTTTAAAAAGCGTAAATCATTTTCCGGTTGACTATTATTTTCGCCCCTACCAAATACCGGAAAATGTCGAAATCATTTTTCAGAAATCATTTTACGCCGAAACAAACAGAGCATTAGTGTATTACTACTTTACCTTATTGTAAATTAAGCAAAACAAATTTGGATACATTTAAAAAAAGAGTTAGAGACATATTTGGTACATGTGATTTAAAAACTTTCTTTTTTGGTACCTTAGTTTTATTTCGCTTCACATATGGTACCTAAGTTTTGAAAAAATACTGACTTAGTACCTCCATCTATTTTTTCATCCAAATTTTAATGGACTACCACATGTCAACCGATGAGGGTTGACACATGGTACAATATAAAAATAAATAAAAAGTAAAATATTTAAAAATCAATTAAAAATAAAACTTAAAAAAATAAAAATATTAAAAACTTTTTAAAAATTTATATATATATAAAATGTATAAAAACAATATATTTGCCGAAATTACTGTCGAAAACTAAATGGCTATAGACTATCACATATAATGATAAACTAAATCTAACATAAGTATGATGATGTTATTTATTATCAGATCGAAAAACTTGTTTGCTCCGCATATCTAACAATACAAAAAATTTTAATTATGAACACTATAAATAAGATAATTCTTCATGCCTGAATCGCCTGATCACCAAGACATCTAATCTAATGGCAAATTCAACAAACTATTACCGTAATAGAGAATTATTGAGTACTAAAACTTTTATTAATTACACCACATTGACCCTGACACTATATATATATATGGATGAAAGACATCTAAGAAGCCCAAAAAAAAAAAAAAAAACTTGGAGGAAAAGGATGGGAGGACAAGCACAGGTTCCATTTACTGCTATCCAAGTTGCAACAACAACATGAAAAAGAGAAGACAAATTGGCGTTGTTTAATTGCAGGGCAAACTAAGTACAAATTGTCAACACAATCCAAAGCTTTTTTTATGCTGATTTGGTGTAAAAGCGGATGCCAACAGCCAAACCCAAGATTGCTAGGGGAACAAGAAACTGGAGGAGCTTGACGATGAATTCAGATGTCTTGTCCTGATTGTAGTGAGGCTGCTTTGGAGCCTTGTATGTGCTCTTCTTGGGGATCGTTGAGCTATCAATTTCTCCAACATAGAACTGGTCCATCATTTCTCTGGCACTATCACTATGACCCACGTCCTCAAAATCATCAGTTGCATCCTTCCCTAAAAAAATAATTCATATGATAAATACAAGAAGCAATTAGAGAGTCTTGTTGAGAAAAGAGATCAGCTGAAGTTCTACCCGTTCCTGACAGCAAAACCTCATCACCACCAGGATGGTCTTCCAAGAATTTGGTCACATCATACACCTATTACCAAGAAAGTAAGACGTCAAAGATGAAGTAAAATGAGATGGAAGTTGAGCTACTAAATTAAGGGACAAATTTTCATCTGTTTTCCTATGGGAAGTTGGAAAATATGGCCTGCAATACCTGAAAGTTTTATTAGTCATACTTCCATAAATTCCCATGTTTGGTAAAGGCATCAGAACAAGTACTGAAAATCTTGGAACTGTTCATGCTTCCACTACAAAATCCTTTTCCTGATAAGGACGCATTTCTAAACAAAAGATTGAAAAAGAGAATAACTTCTATAGGACCTGACATAAACCAAATCTTTTATGCCCTCCAATAGGGAGTCAACTCCACTGCCGAAGCCTCATTGAAGAAAATCACAAAAAAAAAAAAAAAAATTAAATAATGGGGGCAGGAACTAAGCATCCGGAACAAACAGTGTGGTAGAACTTCCATTTAATTTTGGCGTTCTAAGCTGATGTGGCTTACTACAATTGGAGGGCACAAAGGATCTGGTTTATACCAGGTCCCTATAGAAGTTATTCTCATTGAAAAATGCAAGACAGTAGCAAGGAGATTACGGTTGTCTTATCTGCAGCAACTTTGTTTCATAACGTATGTTCAATGAGCACTAGTTGGAAGTTTCTATAGTCAAGTAGGAAGCAAAATAGCCAAGATCTTTTGGTTTGCAAACATAGCTGAACAAAGGATCCAGGCAACTAGTATATAAAATAAATCAACTAAAACACAGAAAAAATCAATGGTCAAATCTCTATTAGGTAGGCAGACAATTATAATTAACATAACTCATCTACATCTTCATACCACTCATGATGTGTGCACGTGTGGGTGTTTTGGTTCTCTTGACTAGAAACAGTAATTTAATGCTTAATTTTGTAACTATTCATTAGAACATTCTTTTGATAATAAAGTGAACCGAGGACATCATGAGCCCAATTGAAGTTGCATATGTTAATCACATGTCTCCAGTCTTACTTTGTTCTTCAGAAACTATGGGTTTTTTTGACAACTTTTTTGGGGGCGCTTTTTACTTTTGGGTAGTTGTGACGTGACATAAAAGTAAAAATAGTTTTAAAGCTTTATATTTTGAATTGTTTGTTAATGCTTTTGCTTTTTTGCTAAAAATTAAAAGCTACCTATAATGCGTTGCCAAACGAGCCCTATAAATTTTCGCAAGGCCAATATATTCACAATAACTTTCTTTATCAACGGTATTAAGAGCTTTCCTTGACTCGCTTTTTTCTTCTTCTTCTTCTTCTTCTTTTTCTTCTTCTTTTGTTTGGACAAGGAGGCGTTCAAAAGTGCCAAAGAGCTCTATAAAACTGCATATATTTGTAACTAGACCCAATGATAATTAGGTCACACCATAGGTGACTCATTAGTAGATCAAAAAAAGCTAAACCATTTCATCTACGGGTGGCAATTTGTATTCACATGTCGGGTTTGGATTGTGTCCAGCTATGGGTATAAGACTATATATGTCAACCTTAACCCGACCCATTTAATTAAACGGGTCAAACCCATCAATCATAATCCACTAATTTTGTATTGGGAATGTCTCGGGTTCACAGTTTGTGTCAAAATTGTTAGCCTTTATGTCGCAAGTCAGGTTGAGGCATGGGTATAAGATTATATACCTAATCCGGCCCATTTAATTAAGCAGATGAGACCCCTCAACCCTAACCCACTAATTTCGTATTCAGCTCGTGCCGAGTTCGAAGGTAGTGTAAAAAATTAACCCTAATTTCATCTACCACTTAATATAGACAAATAAAAAACTTGTTGAAAGAAAATGGAGAAAATATTAAATCTTATTATCTAGAAATCATATTAATGTGGTGACATTCTCACTTAATAAATTCCTTAGAATGGGTCTTATGCAGGACGAAAGCTTTGACACTAAGTCTAACGTAGAGAGCAGAACAGGAATGTTTTTACAGAACTTTGGACAGTACCTAAATAATGTAGCACTGTGAACAAAATTGTGATTAGCAGCAGTATGAACAGTGATTTGATTGTTAGTGAGCGTTTGCAAGCCTTCTAATGGATGCTTGGTTAGGGTTTTAAAAGTTAGGTCTATATGGAAAAAATATACTTTGGATATGAAACAGCTAGAAAATTCAAAGAAAAATAAATTGGAGCAAGGGGAGTCAAACTTAAGCATGGCACTTGGGGTTCCTTCCTTACCATCACACCTTACACAATCCTCAAGAGCAATGGTTCTGAAATTCTCATTAATGTCTTCTTTCAATAAAAACCATTACATCCAAATTCAAATATATATGCCTCGAGTATCAAACACAAATAGGACTTATAACTTCTAATAAGACACTCTATGAGCTTTAACTACTAGGGACCAACCAAATAACTAATAGAACTTCCAAATAAAATCCCAAAAACAAAATAAAGCCAAAAATAAGGTTTAATGGACCAAAGGTACAACCCATGTCCAAAAAGAATAAAAATTACAGAAATACCACTAACTCCTAAAATTAAATAAAACTAAATTAAAAGAAAACCTCTCCTTGTTGCCTAAGACACTCCCTTAGTTGGAGTTATACTTGTCCTCAAGTTTCGAAATGCATTATAACTTAAGCATCGCACTTAGGATTCCTCAGCATCACTCAAGAGCAATTGTTGCTCAAAATTATCATAACACCCATGCCATCCACATTTTTTTTTTTATAATTAATCGAAATATCAGTAAAAGCGTAAAGTGCCCCATGTACACAAGAAGTATACAAGAAAACCACCTAGGTAGAAGGGGCAAAAAGAACAAAAAAATCAAGATAATTCATCACTAAAGGAGAAACATAAGCAGCTGTCCAAATATACAAAGCGTTTAAAAAAAAAAATTAAATTCCAACTCCTCTAAAGTCCTCTTGCGGTCCTCAAAACACTTATCATTCATTTCTCTCCAAAGACACCACAAAAAACACAAAGGCACATCTTCCAAACGGAAGCACTCTAAGGGCTATTGGCGGTCCACCAACAAGCAAACATTACATCCACATTTATAGGCATCAAATGCCTAACCTTAATATGATTTCGACTCCTAATAAAACTTAAGACTCTATGGGCTTTGATTAAATAATTCTAAAATGATCAACTCTCATAAAAAAGTGCCTTATTACCGCCAACTGTTTAGAGGTCAGCTTCAAACAAAATATATGCTTGGACGCAAATTAAATATCTAATCCAGAAGCTACGAACCCTGTACCATACCCGAAAAACAAACAAAATCCAAGCACCAAACTGCCACACACACACACACAGAGAACCGCAGGTACAACCGTACAACATTACAAGCTAACAACCCATGGAGAAAGTTAATCAAATATTGACAAAAATGTAAGCAATTGAAAATCATAGCAGTGGAGACAGAGCCAATCAGATCTGAAGATCGTAAAGAGCAAATCAACACGAATATATATATATTAATAAACAAAAATAATAATAATAATTTGATGATACCCATCTGATAAACCAAAAGATTGAACCAAAATTGCAAATTTGACAGTACCCATCAGTTCAAAACATACAAAACAAGTTCGATTTCAAGATAGACAAAATCCTCGGTAAACATATTAGGTAAAGAAGCTTACTTTGCCATTGATAATAAGCCAACAGTCCTCGCGCGTGTTGTGTTCAGAGACTTGAGACAAATTGAAGACTTTCTTATCATCACCCATTTGCTTTTCTCAATCCTTGCTTTAGACTGAAGCTCGAGGAAGAGAGTGACGGGGAAATCCAACGATCGATGTGCTTAATATCTGTGGCTTCCGACCTGGGAAACTGTGCAAAGTCAAACAATTAAGAGCCGAAGAGGTTACGGCGTGCCATGGTGGGTGGGCAATTGATTATAATTGGTAGTAGGTAGGTGTGTGACAGGTGGTGCCTTTTGTGGGCTGTGTGGGGCCGTGGGCTATATTCAAGGCTGCGAGAATTTGTTGGTGAATTGTTGAGGAGTAATGCATGCCACGTTAGTTTTTTAAAAGATTTAAGGGCGATTGCCGTTTTTCTTTTTAGTATTATTTATGAAAGAAAATCCGGTTATTGTTATTGGGTATTTATTTAAATCGGTGATCATAATCGGAGTAATCGGTTTTTTTTTTTTTTTTTTTATATAGTGTCATATGTCAACCTCAGTGGTTGACAAGTAACGAGCCGTTAAAATTTGGACAAAAAATCTAATAGAAGTATCAAATGAGTTTTTACCCCTAATTTAGACTATGCTAGCTCAATTATGGACCGACGGTCCACATGAGAATATTATACATTTGTGGGAGGTAGTTTAGTTACACGGTGAAACAATAAACAATCAATGATTGTCAGATCCAGTGCAGAAGCTGAATTTAAAGTCATGGCTTATTGGGCATGTGAAATATTATAGTTGAAGATACTATTAAAAGAGCATGGGTTTGATCCCAATAATTCTATGAGACTATACGATGACAATAAAGCAGCAATTAATATTGCTCACAACCAGTCCAACATGATAAAACCAAGCATGTTGAAATTGATTGAAACTTTATTAAAGAAAAACTCATAGCATGTATCATTTGCCCACCATATGTGAAGACACGAGAACAACTTGTAGATATCTTGACAAAAATAGCATCTAGTAGTGGTGAAGATGGAAACTGTTTTATTCTCTGATTTTATTTTATTATAATCTCCTAGTATTTTATTTCTATAACAAGTTTGTATTCTCTCCTATTTAAACCAATGTAAACATGTGTAATTTCATGATTGAATAAATAATTTATCTTTAATTCTCTCTTCTTTTATATTTTCGTTCTTATTTTCTACTTCTCTCACCACCACCAGTCCACCACCAGTATTGGGGGTGGGTGGCCATCCATTTTAACTACTTTGGGGATGAATATTGTTAGGGAAATATTTGTCCCCACTTTGGAGTGGGGCCAGGTTTGCCCCAGAGTGGGATTTCGGACCCCGGAATGGGTTAGTCCCCGGAACTGAGCCTTGGTCGCAGGAAGCCTTCAATAATTATGGGACCAGTCAAATCAAGTCAGAGAAGATATCAGACGTCCCCATTGGACAGTGCGCGTGACAAGGGCAAAATGGACATATAGCATGCAGGGATATAAAAGGGAGTACAGAAAAATCATTAGAGGCAGGATCTACTATTCTCTCTCTCCTCTTCTCCCTCTTCTTTAGACACTGGACTGACTTGATCGTCGGAGGAGGCTTCGCCGGCCAACCCCCGGCGGGTCTTTCTTGTTTTGCAGGCCAGCACATAGAAGAGGGGACGTCTCTGATGACGCCACGTCACCGGCTAAAAAATATCATCAACAATTGGCGCCGTCTGTGGGAACGACGTGGTCGCTCCTACCAAAACAAAAATCCAGGACGGTGAACCGGTGATCAGAAACCCCCTTCATCAAGAGAAAGAGATTGAAGCAAATCTGAGCCTTCATGTGATGGATCTAAATTCAAGAACAGTGCATTTGTATTCGAATATTCAGATTTCATGAAGATCGATTCTGTCCTGGCTTGCCCAGCACTGCTACGTCGAAGAACAAAGTTTACCTTCGCCAGATCCACAGTTCGCCGAGTGCAAATTGATATTCAGTTTTCCACGTGCATTCAGAGTGCACCATATCACCTTCAGTGAGCCCCCGGAAGACTTCTTTGAAAGGCTCTTGTGAGCACGTGCCCGTTAGCAAGAACAAAGGCTAGAATGGTTCTGAAGTGAGCTCCAGGCTTGACAAAGGATGTCCGAAGTCGTCATGTGATTCAAGTTAGGGGCCATATGGATCAGACGAAACGTGTCACATTATGGTGAAATGACAGCTTTCTCTGTGTACGGGCAAGATAAGTTTTCTGTTTCTCTTTTATGATCTTGACAGTCTATCTTGAAATGAGAAGGGCAAATGAGAATTTTCTTAATTTGCAAAAAAGCTTACAAATAATAAATATAGGGTGAGGAGAGGGCCACGTCTTAAGCTAAAGAAAAGTCATGAGAAATGTGGATTTTGCTTTGTTGGTCTTCGTGCAATATGATGTTCTTCTGACAGCATCATTTTAAAAAAAAGCTAAAAGGAAATGGGATAGAATTTATATACTGCTTTAGACTTATGGGTTTTCTCCTCCTCGGGGCCTCGTATAGTAAGAAGGGTAAATGCAAGATTCTTGGTCTACTAAGTCAGAGGGCTTTCTCAGGGATCCCCTGATTTTTCCAGGACCACCTGTATTTGCCTGATCTTGGCGTCATGGACGAGCTGGATTCCGCAGGGGAGAGGAACAGAGCTCCGACGTGAGAATGCCAGGGTGAAGGAGGCGTTGTTGATCCCGGGTGACAAACTATCCAGGGACCCAGGAATTCGGGAAGATTGGTTGGTCGACAAACACCTGTATGGTTATTACCAGGGAAGCCCGCGAATAAGTGAAGCCGATCTGCAGATTCTTGGTCGAGGGGCGGAGAGCGCACATGGGCAGGTCTCGGACGTTCGGCAAGAATTTGAATTGAGTGTAACTTGGCTCTATCTCCCCGAGAAGCTTGTCTTTGGTCTTTGGGGCTGGGCCATTACGCTTGAGTCCCCATCGTGATCCTCGTTGCCCAGGTTTCATGGCCAAGCTTTTCCGGGGTCGTCCATCTTCGCAATGAAATGATGTTCTTCTGGGCTCCATTTCCAGGAGACAGAATTATTTGCTGGAGTCGACCATATGTGTTGAGCTTGGATTTGCTTTAGTGCGTAAATTCCGATGAAGCCAGTTTATAACTATAAGTGTGTTGGAGAAGAGTGGGTCTGGCTTTATAGGTTTTTGTGTGAAATGGTGTTACAACTGAACGGAGATGGGTTATGAAGCAACGTTTCACCCCG
Source organism: Alnus rubra (assembly GCA_028654335.1). Lineage (NCBI taxonomy): Eukaryota > Viridiplantae > Streptophyta > Magnoliopsida > Fagales > Betulaceae > Alnus > Alnus rubra. Next base: position 1,193,993 of record JAJPGS010000243.1, read on the forward strand.
GATACGTTCTGTAACTAGTTGTTAACTCATAAAAGGTGCGTCAACAAAGCATGACCGGGTGTACAGCTTAACTCACAGAGGAAACATATTGATCCAACGCAACGTGTCATCCGACGAGGGAGCTATTCTGAACGTAATTGGCCTTGTTAGAGGCAGCCTGGACCTGGGGGCAAGACTGGGCCCACTCCACAAATGGCAACGCCGGGAGTGCAACTGCATTGATACGGCAGAAAAAGGGGGCCAAAAGCTCATAAACAAACGAATGTGTCCCAATCGTGACTGACCAGATGGCAGGGAAAAAGAACTGATCCTAGGACAAAATTTGGAAACTAGCTACACGTCCGAAAAACTGGGTGGATGCTTTGGCATCGTTATCTGTTGTTTGGACTATAATACCGAAAGGCCCATGGGTTGCACCAATGAGACTCCCCTCCATGCACAATCGGCGTCGCCGAAGATTTGAGTTGTAGTGTGCAGTCCTGTCCGAGATCAACTTTCTGTTCCGACGTCCGGGGTCAATTAATGGCATGGCTTCTTATCTAAAGGGATCTTCACCAGATACAAAGAGGCCCAGGGTGCTAAAGGAAAGGCGAACGCAGTGTTGATCTGGCTGGTTTGCACTTCACTGCAATGTGAGGAAAGTTTGTGGCTGGGTCCGAGGATCAGTGAGAGTTTCAAGGTCAGGACGCCGAGGTTCACCCCTCGTCTAGTCCCCGGACATCCACGTCAAAGAAGCTTAGGCTATGGCTACCTGATAGCGTACCAGACCAGTGGCAATCCTCGCCTTGGTTTCGAAAGAAGCTTCCTCTGCAGCATGTTCAGCTACACTTTGTGAGCAGGAAGGGGGGTCCGATCGACTGAAACGCAAGAACAGTTCACGTGCTGATTCTCTAGTTGGTGAACTCTTGGTGAACTCTTCAGAATCTAGGGGTAGATTCTGAGTGTTTGACACTATCAAAGATCAGGAAATTGACTCATCTCCGCAGAAAAATCGTCTGACAGCAGAGATCTTTATTATGGTAGTGTTGGGCCCACTCCCCGGACGTTGTTCCGAAAAGTTTGTTATAGTGGAAAAAAGGCTCCAAAACAGTTATGTCATATTAATACTATTAGTTGTACCTACTAGATGGAAGGGAACCCAAGTATGCCAAGATCCCATGGCATACGTGCACAAGTCATTTTAGAAGGTCGGTGGTCTCGGATACGAAGAGGTCAGGGATGCTAAAGAAAGTGAGTACTGTATGGTTGTCAGTACGCTTGACAGGCCCATTTCGGGAAGGAAGGCTGAGGACGTGTGAAGGGTCCCTCGAACCCCGGCATGGTAGACAAGAAATTTCAATCAACTTCTCCTAGAGGGCTCCCCAGAGCCTAATTTTCTGTTTCGATGTCCGGGATCCCCTGACTTTTAACTACTCAGATGCCCGTCATCCATCTGAGCTCACTTTTGAATTTCATTAAAAAGAAGAAATAGTTATGAAGCTACTTTTCATCCCGGACACATGCAGTAGCAGGTTGGCAACCTACCCGAGTTCGGGCTTAAAGATCCAAATGGAGGGGAGACTTCGCACGCTCTTCAAAGGTCGGAGGGGCTGAGATAAGTTCCCTTTTCTCTTTTTATTCCATTTTATCAAATTCTGGATATTAAATATTGATAGCAGGAATTAAGAAGGAAAGGCAGAACAGTAGCCATGCTCGTGGTCCCCGGACAGGTTAGACCACAAAATGGAAGAAGAACAAAGTTTGCGAGGACGCAAAAGCATACGTGCTCAACGGGTTTCAGAGGAGTGAGAACCTCGGTAAAAAATCAGGAACCCGCCCTTAACAGGGGATTACCGGGGGAATCGAGGAGGTGACCTCGTTAAAAAACTATGGGAGAGGAGTGAGAACCTCGATAAAAAATCAGGAACCCGCCCTTAACAGGGGATTACCGGGGGAATCGAGGAGGTGACCTCGTTAAAAAACTATGGGAGAGGAGTGAGAACCTCGGTAAAAAATCAGGAACCCGCCCTTAACAGGGGATTACCGGGGGAATCGAGGAGGTGACCTCGTTAAAAAACTATTGAAGAGGAGTGAGAACCTCGGTAAAAAATCAGGAACCCGCCCTTAACAGGGGATTACCGGGAGAATCGAGGAGGTGACCTCGTTAAAAAACTATGGAAGAGGAGTGAGAACCTCGGTAAAAAATCAGGAACCCGCCCTTAACAGGGGATTACCGGGGGAATCGAGGAGGTGACCTCGTTAAAAAACTATGGAAGAGGAGTGAGAACCTCGGTAAAAAATCAAGAACCCGCCCTTAACAGGGGATTACCGGGGGAATCGAGGAGGTGACCTCGTTAAAAAATAAAGGATTAATTTTTACAGGCTCTTGTTGCCACACAAGCTGTTCGGGTCTATGTTCCCAAGACAAATCACTCCGGCCAGCTTTCCTCAGACCGGAGTGCTTTGGGGGGGTAAGAGCTTGGAAGATTGATTTGAAGATTGGTTGTCAAATATTTGATATGTAAAATCCCGTTAACATTTCTGATGACATTTTCGATAACTTCCGGATTAAATTAAAGGAAGAGGAGTAATAACCTCGTTAAAAAATCGGGAGAGGAGTAATAACCTCGAGAAAAGTCCAATTTTGGACAAAGAACCACCCCTCTTGGTAGAGGACAGGGGGGTGATGAGGAAAGTCCGATCTCGGACAAAGAACCACCCCTCTTGGTAGAGGACAGGGGGGTGATGAGGAAAGTCTGATCTCGGACAATGGACCACCCCTCTCGGTAGAGGACAGGGGGGGTGACGAAAAAAGTCCGATCTCGGACAAAGAACCACCCCCCTTGGTAGAGGACAGGGGGGTGATGAGGAAAGTCCGATCTCGGACAATGGACCACCCCTCTCGGTAGAGGACAGGGGGGTGATGAAAAAAGTCCGATCTCGGACAAAGGATCTCCCCTCCTGGTAGAGGACCAGGGAGGTGAGGAGAAAAGTCCAATATCTCGGACAGGGGGGTGATGGCATCCGGAGATGACACTAGTTAATTTGCCGATGTTAAAGACATAAATAATTATGGCAGCTCGTCTGTCATCAGGAGCTATCTATACTTGGGGTTATATCAAGGACGAGAAATTTCCGGTCTAACGACCTGGAAGTCGAATAGGGAAATTGGGGTGATTACCTCTTCTTTGAAGAAATGGAAAGGGCAACTGCGCCTCTGGCCGTCCCCGAACTTCAGGCATGCCAGTTAACGGGCATCCATCTGTCAAAAGAAATTAATGGTCCGACGAAAGGTTTCCGACTATTGGGAACGGTGGATATGTTAAAATGCCATCGGAATCATTGTCTGGGGAAGCATAATGCTAATGCTTGGCATGATGTTGTGCGGGCGTAATTTTACGATTTATGAGACATCCATTTCGGTGGTAATCCGAGGAAATTATTAGAGATTAATTTGGAATTCACGTCGTGAGGGCGTAACATTCGTCAAAGAAGAAGATTTTATTAGATTTACTCAGGGGGCACATGTACATGAAGACGAAGAGAACAGACAACCCCGAAGGAATACTATGCCTAGTGGTCATCTGATTGCCAATAATCCTGACACTGCAAAGAGGAACTGCCTGGAAACCTTGAGGGGATCATCCGCGCAAATTACAAGTGCGGCTTGAACAGCTGGGCTCCCACGAGTCGTCGGGGCAAAAGTTGGGTGCTGCGCAGTTCCTGCAGGCTGGACAGGAACAGGTTGGTGTGAAGCCAGAAGACACGCACCCCTGTACGCCTAAAGCCGGAGATCGCACCTTCGATAGAACCGCCATGGAAAGCCGATGCTTCATGGCGGTGAACTTCTAAATCAAAACCATCCTTAATGGATTTGTGAATATGCTCGGTCGTGAAGACCGCACCAGGAATGAAGAACATTGCAAAGAATTTTTTGAAGAGTTCAAATAGAATGAAAGGGAAAATCCGATCCCAGGGAAAGGAATAAAAAGAAAGGAAGATCTACTCAAATGGGTACTCTCAAGGCCAATGACATTCCAGTGAAGGAAAGTGCGAATATATAGAAAAGCCATAATGATCACTACGTGCACGATTTACGGGGTGTTAGGTGCGCCTAACTGATGGTGAATTTATGACGGAAATAAATTCTCGATTGCCTGCCGTAAATGGCTTGGAGCCGCGTAATGCGGCAGTAGAAGAAACACTTGAGTTTTCCCGGGATCCTAGGAAAGCACTACGTGGATTGGATGAAGAATGGCCGGTGGGATTGGTCGGATTATAGAGGCTCCATTGGGTCAATTCTCACTACATTTATAACAAAGATAGGAGAATTGGGGGGTAATTGTTAGGGAAATATTTGTCCCCACTTTGGAGTGGGGCCAGGTTTGCCCGAGAGTGGGATTTCGGACCCCGGAATGGGTTAGTCCCCGGAACTGAGCCTTGGTCGCAGGAAGCCTTCAATAATTATGGGACCAGTCAAATCAAGTCAGAGAAGATATCAGACGTCCCCATTGGACAGTGCGCGTGACAAGGGCAAAATAAACATATAGCATGCAGGGATATAAAAGGGAGTACAGAAAAATCATTAGAGGCAGGATCTACTATTCTCTCTCTCCTCTTCTCCCTCTTCTTTAGACACTGGACTGACTTGATCGTCGGAGGAGGCTTCGCCGGCCAACCCCCGGCGGGTCTTTCTTGTTTTGCAGGCCAGCACATAGAAGAGGGGACGTCTCTGATGACGCCACGTCACCGGCTAAAAAATATCATCAACAAATATCAACAAAAACTTAAAAAAACAACAAATAGAGAAGATTGAAATGGCAACTCACTGTGGATAAATCTTCTCACTTTTATCTTCCACGATCAGGTTTCTCTCTCCTTCTTATCCCCGTTTTTCTACTTCCATTACCGCACAACTCACTCTCGATCCCTCCCTCTCTTGTCATGACACAACATGGGGGACAGCTTCTGTTGAAACAAAGAAGCTCTCTCTCTCTCTCTCTCTCTCTCTCTCTCTTCCTCTCTCTCTCTCTCTCTCTCGGTTTTGTGTTGAAGAAGGGGTGTCTCCCCCCTTTAATAAAAAGATTGTCTAAATTTTTGGGGTTAAATACTTTTTCGAGCACTTGTGGTTTAACGTGAAATCAAATAGGCTCATTGGTTTCAAAAAATATTGCAGATGGTATGTGTTGACATGTGATAAACATAGTTGGTACTTTTGTCCAATAATTTAATGATGTGTCATGTCAAGTCTAATAACAATATGACCAGTGTCCTGTTCATTTTTTTAATAACAAAAAAAAATATGGGATAGTTGAGCCACCCTCTATGGCCGACAGGGGTGGCTCAACCATCCTCAAATTGCTAATTGGGGGTGGTTGAAACAATATGTACAATGCATATGAAATGAGAGAGTGGAGTCTCCATGGTGAAGTCCTTGATTGGGCTTTAAAAAACCATATGTATTGTTATGAATTGGGCCGGTCACTAAGGCCCAACTCATTATTTCTATGATCGATCAAAGCCCACTATTGGATTTTGCATTCAAGAGCCAATCGGGCTCACATTTCACTCTAATCGCTGAAGTCTTCATTGCCCAGTAATTAATATGTCAACGCAATATTTGGGATGCTATCAGTGGCTTGCAGTAGGGATGTACAAACGGAGTAATTATAACTGTTTTTAAACCGCTAACCGTTTTCACATATATATCTATATATATTAAAATATATTAAAAAAACTGGGAGAGGCCGGTGACGTTTTGGTATTTTAAATACCAAAATGACATTGTTTGGTCATAAAAGAAGATGTTTAATAAACATACGAAGTTTCTAGGGTTTCATACTTAAGTTTAATTTCTCATTCAAAAATTATTAAAGTCTCCAAATTTGAGGGGTACATGGATCTGCTCTCAAGTGCCTCATTCAATACCTTGATAAACGCGAGTGTCTATATAAACCACATTCAGCTAAGGTAAGAGGACTTTTGGCAAAATTCTCTAAGTTTGGTCATTTTTCTCCTGTTCTCATCATTATTTGTCTTTGAGCGATAACTAACTTAGGCATCGGAGTTATCCCCCACCCGCGTATCCTGACAAGCTCTTTTGCCTGACCTTTTTCCTATTTTGCTAGAGCAACTACGTCACCAACTGAAAAACTATTAGAACAAATACAATGAAGGATGAAAAAAGATAACACATACATACATTAATTGGTCAATCCAATAAACCCAAATAACATTAAAGCCTACAAATGATGAAGGTCCATTCCGAGTACAGAAAGCTTTATTCATATCAAGCTTGAAAACAATGAGACCATTATTGCCCCTTTTTTCTTCACCACATGAAACAATCAGGAGTCATTCTTGTATAGTGCAACTAATGAAGAATGTTGATTATATATATATATATATAAGCGGAGAACAGAGTTTAACTGGCAATATTTTGGAGAGAATAATGCTACTCTTTACACTATTAAAGTTTTACATTAACTTCAAATCAATTGACGTGTATTGTTTTAAATGGTTGACACTTTTAAAAAAAAAAATGAATGATATAAGAAACACTTAAAATACGGCGCAACAATTAGTATAAAGATGTTGAAAAACAATATAACACAGAGAGTAATATTATTATTTTGGAGAACGTGTTGGTACACGTGAATTGGGTTTCAAAATAACAAAAATAAGCTCATCCGAAAAATACCATAAAAACAAAAGAAAAGAAAAATAAGCTCTCAAATTCTGAATATACCAGTCTTGTAAGGTTCGTCCACAGATGGTGAGTTAGGACCTAAGAGCATGCCGAAAGGCGTAGTCAATGGACAATATGTGAATATTCTTGTATTGCCCCTTGTTGGTTCCGAGGGAAGTAGGAGGCTAGGTTAGCCGAAAGATTGTTATCAGTTCAACTCCAGGGATGAATCGAAAAATAAATATTTATTAAGTGTTCCATTTGTTTGGGCGCAAAATATTTTTTTTTTGTATTTTTCGGTGTTTGGTGCAACTGAAAATAATAGTTAACGGAAATCATTTTTAGTTTGACCAAAAAAACCTATGTAATTTTTAGAAAACGATTTACGGTTTTAAAAATCATAAATCGTTTTATGAATTTAAACTATTTATTCTTACACGCATGTTTGTGGGAATCCGTCAACGCCGGACATTGAAGTTTTTTGGTAGCCTGATTTTGCTGTTAAAGGTCCTCGTATTTTGGGATCTAGTTGCCGGAATCCGGTAGCACTAGTTGGATTCTAGCGAAAATTGGCTGAAATCTAACAATTATCGTCGGATTCCTTCCAAATATGCCGAAAATCGGCATTATTGTGCAAGATTTGGGCAAAACTGGCTGAAATTTGACCAGCCAGTGCTGAAATTCAGCAACCCAAATTATGGTAAATCTTGTCAGAATCCGGCTAGAAGATGACAGAATCTGACAGGTGTTGTCGAAATCTAGTTATCTTCGCCGAAATCTCATCACTAGTGATTTTTTACATTTGATAATTTTTTTTAACGAGTTAAACACACACAAAAAAAAAAAAAAATAAAATAAAATAAAATTTCCAAAACATTTATAATTTCGTTGAAACCTTGCGGTGGAAAATATTTTACCAAGCATAAATGACAACTTGTTGGGTAAGCAATGACCAAAATGTAGCAAAAAGTATAAAACCCGATACATAAAGCAACCTGGTTATTCCCTTCTCTCTCATTACACAAACTCAGACCCTCACATACTCTCGATCCTCTGCGAGCGGTTAGGGTTTGGGATCCATCTTTTTCTCCAAGATATATTCTAAGCGACTGTGCTGCGGCGATTATGGCGGCAACAATGGTGAGTTCGGCGGGTGGGCTACTGGCGATGCTGAACGAGACGCACCCCTCGCTCAAGCTCCACGCGCTCTCCAACCTCAACAATCTGGTCGACAACTTTTGGCCCGAGATCTCCACCAGCGTTCCCGTGATGTACTTTCTCTCTCTCGCTCTCTGAAAAGTTTCCGCTATTGCTTGATTTTTCTTTGATTAGGGTTTCGGTTCTGGCTGCTCTTGATCTGTTTGTTTCTTGAGATACCCAGAGAGAAAGAGATATGCAGTGATGCCCTAATTTGATTGAATTTTGTGTTTTTAATGTCGTTCTGATTTCTCATTGCGGAAGAGAAAAAAGAAAAGCACAAGTTTAAATCTATTTCTAAGAAATCATTAGCTTTTTTAGCAGCCCAACCCTTGCTTTAATTCTTGTTTACTGGTTCGCTGTAAATGAGGATATTTTTCTTCTTCTAGCTGTAAAACTAGTTTTTTTTTACCAAGGGAAATAATTGTTTCTTAGTGATGTAAGGGACATTTCTGGTTTTTGTTGTAATAGGTTGTCTAATGGGGGATTAGGGAATAGGAGGAGACTCTCTTCTGAACATCAATGTAAGGGATATTCTAATGGTTGGAGCTAAATGGGAAAGGGCATTCCTGGCTATATCATGCTACATGTGCAGTAACTAGTTTGCTACTTTACTGGCCAATGTATAGCGATTGTTTAGGTATGTAGCCACAAATAACTTTGTCAGTTAATAGTAATTGAAGCAGTGATGCCTAAACGTTTCAGGTTTGATTGGATGTTTATGTCGATCTCACAAAGTTTTAAGGTTCCAATTAGGTAAATAGTATCACTCTGAGATGTTAAAAAGATAAATTTATGGTTCTGTGATAGCTGTTTAACTTCAAAGCAGTTGCAGTAGCTACAGTATGCCAGTTCCCTGATGAGAAAGTTGTATTAGGTGTTTCCTCTAATACTCCTCTCAATGATAAGCACGGGTTCTTATTCTTATTAAGCATTTTGAAGCATCAATATTTCACACTACCTGCCAAGTTTGAGCTGCCTTATTCGTCGTGTCCAAATGCAAATTAGAATTATTTGCACTAGTGGGCTAAGAGAAGAAGAAATGAAGAAAAGAAATACAAACAATTGATCAATTTGTGTACTCTGGTGCCAGTAGTAATAACAATGGTCCTCTGCTCTGTAATATCCCTTTATTCTAATTCCTCTGAAATTATTTTGGATTATAAGACAGCATCTTTAAATTAAATCAGTAACTTAATTGCATTGATGAATGCCATATAAAGTTCTAGTGAAATAATATTAATGGACAGAAAGTACAAATTTCTTCATATTTTGGGGACAATGCAATTAAATGCTTGGATCATGATCTTGATCATTCCACTTGTTTGATGGATATAATCTTATGGATATTCTTTTAAGCTATTACACTGTCCATCCTTCTCCTCAGGCTTGTGGTATGTTTGGTTGAAGTTTTAACAAGTGATTACTGGTTCATGAGTTTTCATTTTGATATTGATGAATTCTTTTGATTTCATATTGGGAATATTGTGGTATGTTTGGTTGAAGTTTTAACAAGTGATTACTGGTTCACGAGTTTTCATTTTGATATTGATGAATTCTTTTGATTTCATATTGGGAATATTGTTACTTCTGGAGCTTGGAGGTTTTTGTTATCATTGGTTGTCCAATGGGGTATTAGAGCATAGGATGAGACTTTTTTAGGAACTGTAATGTCCCAAAATGGACTAGGAAATTGCTGGTGTTATGGTACATGTGCAACAATTGACATGTGCTAATCTTTCCACCCATGTGTATTGCTGGGTAACAAACTTTGTCAATCAATGGTAGTGGAAGCAGTTATACTTTAACTCTTTCAGGTTTGATTAGTTTTTTCCATCAATCTCACAAAGTTGAGGGTCTGATTTAGTTTGTAATATCACTCCTGGATGTTAAAAAGATGAATGTATGGTTCTGTATTAGTTGTTAAACTTGAAGGCAGGTGTAGTGTCAGTTTTGCTACTATATGCCGATTGAGTTGTGATTGGTCATCGGATATAATTTATCACTTCCCTAACACCAAGTTGTAGTAGGTATCTCCTGTAAAGACTCATTGTATCTAAAAGCATGAGTCTGAAATATGATAAAGCATCTTGAAGCTTGGATTATGCGCTGGCTGCCAATCTTATGTAGCCTCATTCCTCTGCTATGTACACTTTTTTTTTTTGGATAAGTCCTTATTCCTCTGCCATGTACACTAATGGAGCGAAGAAAGAAGTTACAAAAAAAAAAAAAAGTTGAGATGGGATGGGATTTATCAGTACGCAAAGTGTGGCAGCAATGGATAACAATGTGCTCTCCTCTGTAATGCACTTCATTTTAATTCTCCCTGAAACTATTTTGGATTCTAACTCAGCATCATTAAATGAAATCAGTAATTTAAACTGCATTGAAGTGTTTAGATAAATTGCCTGCAACAAGTGAAATGTTAGTAATGGACAAAAAGTCCACATGATCAAATCCTTACACTTTTGATAGATATTATCTTTCTGCTATTCTTTTAAGCAATTGCAGTGTTACCCCTTCCCCTTGGTTTGTGGTGTGACTTATTCGACCGTTTAACAAGTGTAACAAGCTCATAAAGCTTTCATTTTGATATTACTTGGCAACTTCTGATTTGATACTGGGCATCAGATTTTATAGCTTGATGGTTGTATTGATTTTCTTCTGAAATGATAGTTTATGGTACATTGTAATGCAGAGAAAGTTTATATGAAGATGAAGAGTTTGATCAACATCAGAGACAACTTGCTGCGCTGCTTGTGTCAAAGGTGGAAAACTTCTTTTGGTCATACCTTCCACCCCCCCCCCCCCCCCCCCCCCGACTAGTGTCGCTCTCTTTGCTTCAAACCAGCTGATGTTTTTGCTTTTGCAAAATCTATTTGTTCTTCTAAAATGATATCCTTTGAGTCCAAATATATTGGGTTGGAAAAAGTAGAAAGGAACATTGCAAATGTGTACAGTGTTTCAAACTCTGGCTGTATTTTTTTTTTTGACTTACTAGTTGCTAATCAGAACATTATTAACTTTGCTATTAGGCTAATCTAATTGATAGATTTTGGACGTTTCTCATGTTATCTATTGAACATCTATATTTCTTTTTTTTGCTTTTACTGCTTGAATATCTAACTTTTACTATTGTACATGGATTTTTTTTTTTCCTCAGGTCTTTTATTATTTGAGTGAGCTTAACGATGCACTATCGTATGCACTTGGGGCCGGTTCTTTATTTGATGTGTCAGAAGATTCTGATTACGTTCATACCCTTCTTGGTAAGAGAGTGACCATTGGAAACTAAAAATATCAATTTAGTTTAATTGTTGATAGTAACATTCAATGTCATTTGCCTTCAATATCTTGAGAGGTGGAAGCAATATTATGTAAGTTTGAGGTATTTAATAAACATAATATGCTTATATGTAATATTTATTTTTGCTCCTATTGACAGCTAAAGCTATAGATGAATATGCCAGTCTTAAGACCAAGGCAGCAGAATCAAATGATGAAGCAGTAAAGGTGGACCCTAGATTGGAGGCGATTGTGGAGAGAATGCTGGATAAGTATGTAAACCTCTACCTTTTTCCCCTTTTAATTAAAGTAGATCCCCAGGTCTTTGAGTGATTTACAATTTTCTCATTTAGGTGTATTGCTGATGGAAAATACGCACAAGCTATGGGTATTGCAATTGAATGCCGAAGATTGGATAAACTTGAGGAAGCAATCACAAGGAGTGATAATGTTCATGGGACTTTATCTTATTGCATTAATGTCTCTCATTCCTTTGTTAATCTTAGAGAATATCGGCGTGAGGTAAGTAGATTATTGTGTTAGCTCACTGGATATTTATAGCTGGTATTTCTGCACTAGCTATTGAACCTCCCTATTAGATCTCAGCTCAAGGGGATGAGTGACATACATCAATCCTTGTTTGATGATTCCTACAGGTACTTCGTCTCCTCGTTCAAGTGTATCAGAAGCTGCCTTCCCCTGATTATTTAAGTATTTGCCAATGCCTCATGTTCTTGGACGAGCCTGAAGCTGTTGCCAGTATATTGGAAAAGCTTTTACGCTCTGAAAACAAGGATGAAGCTCTTTTGGCATTTCAAATAGCCTTTGATCTAATAGAAAATGAGCACCAAGCATTTCTCTTAAACGTGAGAGATCGCCTTTCAACTCCCAAGACTCAACCCTCAGGACAAGTGCAATCTGTCGAACCGGATTCTGCTCAAAATGAAAATTCTACGGCTCCAGAGGATGTTCAAATGACAGACGGGAGTTCTGCTTCTGATGTGAATGTGCGTGAAACCGATCCGAGTGAAGTAATATATGCTGAGAGGTTGACCAAAATCAAGGGAATTTTGTCAGGAGAGACATCAATACAGTTGACTCTACAATTCTTGTATAGTCATAATAAGTAAGGCAGTTGCTTTCTGTCTTTTAATTTTTCTTAGTTTGTAAATATCGTTTCTGTCTCTTAGAAAGACATAGTGATTAGGTCCTTACTCAGATGACTTCTGTTTGGATACACAGATCGGATCTTCTTATCCTTAAGACAATAAAGCAGTCTGTTGAGATGAGAAATAGTGTCTGTCATAGTGCAACGATTTATTCTAATGCAATTATGCATGCGGGAACAACCGTGGATACGTTCCTCAGGGAGAATCTAGTGAGTCAAATTTATCTTTTTGTCCTGCAATTTTAGTTCTGTGATGCTATATATATATATATATATATATATATATATATATATATATTATGTAGACTTATCCTCACGGTCTTTTGAAATTGTCAGGACTGGTTGAGCAGAGCCACGAATTGGGCAAAGTTTAGTGCAACTGCAGGTCTTGGTGTTATTCACAGGGGCCACTTACAACAGGGGAGGTCACTGATGGCACCTTACTTGCCTCAGGGTGGGGCTGGTGGTGGCGGCAGTCCATACTCAGAAGGTGGAGCTCTCTATGCTCTGGGTCTTATTCATGCCAACCATGGCGAGGGCATCAAACAATTCCTTCGTGATAGCCTGCGTAGCACTAATGTGGAGGTGCTTATTTTAAAACAGTGGTATCATTTTCTCAGAGGATTTTTTAATTGTCAAAAGAGGTTTATATTGGGATATTTGGGTGCAGGTTATCCAGCATGGTGCATGCTTAGGTCTGGGTTTGTCAGCTCTAGGAACTGCTGATGAGGAGATTTATGATGACATTAAAAATGTCCTCTACACTGACAGTGCTGTTGCTGGTGAAGCTGCCGGCATCAGTATGGGTTTACTCATGGTTGGAACTGCAAGTGAGAAGGCAAGTGAGATGCTTGCTTATGCACACGAGACACAACATGAGAAGATCATAAGGTAATGTTTGATTTGGTGATCTGGTCGTAGGACTGAGGCTTATCTGTGCATGTTTTCACTTATGTTTATATGGTTGTCGTATGTTGCAGGGGGTTGGCATTGGGAATAGCCCTTACAGTGTATGGAAGAGAAGAAGAAGCGGACACACTTATTGAGCAGATGACTCGTGATCAGGATCCTATACTACGTTATGGTGGTATGTATGCATTGGCGCTGGCCTATAGGGGAACAGCAAATAACAAAGCCATTCGACAGCTGCTCCACTTTGCTGTATCAGATGTGAGTGATGATGTTAGGAGGACTGCTGTTCTTGCACTTGGGTTTGTTCTCTACTCTGAGCCGGAGCAGGTTGGTGCTCTTTCTTCCATTGCTATGCTGCCTGATCTTTAATTTACTTTTGCCACTCCCAATGCAACATGATGCATGGTTCTTCCTCTTCTTCTTTGCAAAGCTCTCCTAACCTTTTTTTTTTTGGGTTTCATTTTCTTGTTTTTAGTTTTACATTTTTCATGGGTTATTATTTTTTAGTGTATTAGTTCTCTTGATCAATTGCTATGGATCTCACTACACTGTTTAACTGCAGACTCCTCGAATTGTCTCTCTGCTGTCCGAGTCTTATAACCCTCATGTACGATATGGTGCGGCACTTGCAGTGGGCATTTCCTGTGCTGGTACTGGACTGAGTGAGGCCATATCTTTGCTAGAGCCTTTGACATCAGATGTTGTTGATTTTGTTCGTCAAGGCGCCCTCATTGCAATGGCTATGGTTATGGTCCAGATTAGTGAAGCAAGTGATTCTCGTGTTGGAACATTCAGGTATTCCATTATCATTTTTTGTGGTTTTCTCAAACTTTTAGTTCATTGTTATGTTTCTCATGTTTCTTTAATTCTAGGCGACAATTGGAGAAAATAATTCTTGATAAGCATGAAGATACCATGAGCAAGATGGGTGCAATCTTAGCCTCTGGAATTCTTGATGCTGGTGGAAGGAATGTGACCATTAGATTGCTTTCTAAGACAAAACATGATAAAATCACTGCAGTAGTTGGTTTGGCAGTTTTCAGCCAGTTTTGGTATTGGTATCCCCTCATTTACTTTATAAGCTTAGCGTTTTCGCCCACTGCATTTATTGGACTGAACTATGACTTGAAAGTTCCGAGGTTTGAGTTCGTATCACACGCAAAACCATCACTTTTCGAATATCCTAAGCCAACTACTGTGCCAACAACTACCTCGACTGTAAAACTTCCAACTGCGGTTCTATCAACCTCAGCAAAGGCCAAAGCTAGGGCTAAGAAAGAAGCCGATCAGAAAGCTAATGCTGAAAAGTTAGCTGGGGCAGAGTCTTCATCCGTTGGTCCAAATGGTGGGAAGGGAAAATCATCTAGCGAGAAGGATAGGGACTCTATGCAGGTAATTAACCCAGCTGCTTCATGACAACTATTTTTTACCATTTATTGTGTTTACTTAGATTGTCTAAATACAAATTGTCTGATGAACTGAAAGCTTTGATCTTAGAAGTGAAAACCTTCCTTGGACCTTTTCTATACAATGTTTAGTTTTGTGACATATGGGCCATTGGTGGTTATTGATGTTCCATGATTAATGCCAAGTTTGTCGTTATACGTGGGCTTGGTGGTTAAAATTGTTTCATTTTGATTCCAGAAAGTTAAAAAATTTTAAATTAATAAATTTCATTCCGATGCACTCTATAGTTGCTTGAGATGAAGAGATCAATTGATCCTAGTGCAAAAACAGAAGCAAATGATATTTAGCTGTATTCAATTACTTGCAAAAATCAGTTAGTTTTTGGCATCTCATAATTGTTTTTACGCACCTTCTTCCATATGGCAGGTTGATAGCCAACCAGAGAAGAAATCAGAGCCTGAGCCTTCCTTTGAAATTCTGATAAACCCTGCCAGGGTGGTTCCTGCTCAGGAGAAATTTATCAAGTTTCTGGAAGATAGCAGATACGTGCCAGTGAAGTTGGCACCATCTGGTTTTGTTCTTCTAAGAGACTTAAAGCCTACTGAGCCGGAGGTACTCTCCCTCACTGACACGCCGGCAACTGCAGCATCACCCGCCGGTGGAGCACCAACAGGACAGCAGGGTTCTTCTGCATCAGCCATGGCAGTTGATGAGGAACCTCAGCCTCCTCAGCCTTTTGAATACACCTCATGATTCAGGTTTTGATTATTTCTTCATGTGAGGGTGTTTGAGTTTTATTTCATGGTGGTCCTTGAGAAAGCTCTGGTGTATTATTAACAAGAAATAGAATCTTTTCAGTTTGCCTTTTTTCGTAATTAGCATTTCTTTATATTCACAGTTTAAACCAAATCTGTATGATGATTTAGCGTTCACTATGTTGAATGAAGAACTCTCTTAGTTTTTGTTTCAAGTCAACAGTCATTGATACCTTGACTCTTTTGTTCAAGCATGAATTTTATGACAAGTACCAATGATGAGCTTTAGCTCAAATGGCATTTTCTCCCTTTGTAGCAATGATGAGCTTTTTAGCCCACATGTTGGGCACATGTATAATTCACAAGAACCCAACTGATTTTAGATTACGCCTTGGTTATGTACACCATAATGAATTTGGACACTACGAGACCTCATTATTTGCAAAAGACAAAAGGTTGTTGAGATTTTAATTACCGAGTCTTTGATTTTATAGTCATCAAAGACTTTTAAAAATCTTACACTATCAGTCCTTTTTCGTTATTTAATTTGGGAGGTCAAAGTTTTAAAGTTTTTCTCCATCAAATATGTTTTTTTTTTTTTAAAGAATATTGATGAGGGGAAAAGGCTGCACGGGAGAGTCTTCTCATTCTTGATCCGAATAGAAGAGAGAATAGGAGACGAGTTAGAAATGCTTTTAAATATGAGGCGAGAAGCGGTTGATCTAGGTCGATCTAGCTTTAATTATGGACGGAAAAATTTCAGTCAACAAACAGATGCAGTTTTTGAATGACCAGAATCACATTAAAAGCATCCCCTTCTAAGGTAAGAGAACAAACACCACAAGAGGTTGCAGATTGAATGGCCAAAAGGGCAGCATGAGCTTCACCGATGGCGACAATCCAAACTGAAATGTCCTTCGCACTGGAAAAATCAGTAATTGAAGGCCAAGGTAAAAGCTTCTGCATAAAATTTTTGCAAAAGAAGACTACCGAAATAGGAACAAGAGTTTCTTGAGGCCCTTTGCAAAAAGGGCATGGCCGCATGGCTATGCACATGGGTCATGTTATTAATTTTTTTTTTTTTTTTTTTTTTTTTTTTTTTTTTTTTTATGATATGTCCACACAGCAGGGAGGGAGGGGAGATTCGAACTAGTGATCGACCTTCGCTTCATGAGGCGTGGTCCCAATCGATTGAACTACCCCTTGGAGACGGGTCATGTTGTTAATACTAATAAGAGTAAGTCACTAAAATATCTGGCCACGAAGACAATCTTGTCGCTGTTAATGACTATTATAGACGAGGAAATAAGTCATCTCTAAAAGTTTATGGCAGGAATTCTTCTTACATGTTTGCTCGTGTATCTAGCGTGTTTGATGATTTTTGTCTTCTTTGCTTTTGCATTTCTGGGATTTTTTTTTGTTTTTTTTGAGGTTGTTTGATTTGGGGAACATATATATTGCTGGGACATGGTTTTAGTATGAAAGAGTGGTTTACACATTAAAGAATCAATTAGCTTCTTAGTTTTTTTATGTTCAATTGCACATTGGTTTCTATTGCATAGGATGTTTGCCATCAAGATGTTTGTACTCGACTCATTGTGTTTTATTTATGAAAGCCCATCAAGGATTTAGTTTGCTTTTTCATTATGAATTCTTTTGTAATGGCCCAACCTGTTAGGGCTAAGTTTGTCAACTTGTTTTCGCAAAAACACAAAGCATTATACGGTTTACTAGAGCAGTCGACTAAATGCTGAATTAAACGCATGTTAAGAAAGAAGTGTCAAATTATAATTTTAGTAAATACGAAAACAAGTGGTCTAAACTAACTAGTCGCTAGAGATGATACATAAAAGATAAGTTATGTGCAAGCCTACTAATTTAAAATAAACATGCATTTCATGAGTTGGTCTCTAATACTTTTTTTTTTTTTTTTTGACATGTCCACACAAGAGGAGGAAGGGGATTCGAACTAGTGACCTCCGCTTCATGAGGCGTAGTCCCCAGTCGATTGAACTACCCCTTAAGAACACGGTTGAGCTACCCCTTGCATTTCATGTGGTCTCTTATGCTCTCTTAGGTCTCCATCCCGGGCTCCTAATCCATGATGCTCAAAGCCTGAAAATAAAATGTAGTAAAGGTAAACGAGAAAGGCTTAGTAAGAAAATCTCCAACTGTAAAATCGGTTGAGTTAAATTCATTTTTATTAAAAAAAACACTTTATTCTTTAAAATCGCATGAAATCATAAATACTACTTAGATGATTTTCCGTACAACCCAAACGCGGGAAAATATTTTACATGAAATGACCATTTTACTATTTTTAGCAATTAGAATGACCAGGCACATGTTGGGGAGTTTTAGCAATTAAAATCAGTTCTCATTGTGCTATTGTTACAGACAGATTTTACTCGTTCGGAAAAGCAAGGAACTGTTGGCATGTTGGCGTGCAACTCCTTCAGCCTTGGCTGTGTGTGTTGATAGTGTTGCTAGCTGATAGCTGAGGGCAGGGGTGAGACTACCTTATAGTCCATGGATAGTTTCAAGCCTTCAAATTCAAGGAAGAATCATTTCTAAGTCAAGAAACTTCAAAAACATTGTGTGTGTGTAAGAAGCATGCATGGTTGGATGAACACCATGCCTTTGCAGATCGAGAGGGAACTGACTTCATCATAATCTATAGAACTTCATTGAACATAAGCTTTGGACATCAAGCGAAAAGAGAAATACCAAAACCATTTCTCTTACCTTTCTTATTTTGGCCGAAGCTCAATGCCATGGACCACAAGGCCAGACTTACAGGGATCACATGCAGTATCCATCAAGCACATCTCCACCACGCTATCAACTTGGTCAGTGAAAAATTCTCCAATCTCAATCTCCATCCACATGTCCTCTCTCATGCTTGGAAGCCGTCCATCATATCCTCCTCGTGTATCTGGTAGCAAATGAGCATTGGTAGCATTCCTTTCATTCTCATATCTAATGGACAACTTAACTGGGTGGTGAAGATTATAGTTACGATCTGCAATAGCGTATGTAAAGTAGGCTCCATATTTTGTGTTTGGGGACAAGATTTGAGTCTCAATTCTACCTCGTATTCGAAGCCAATGCCCTAATCCAAGACGAGCCACCTCCGAGAATCTGCACGTTTCATACAACCAAGAATATTACTGCTCTGTACAAAAAGGATAGACAAGCTAGCATGCACAAACACGCAAACAGAGTAGTAGATAGAGAGACCTGGACTGGGCTAAAACTGGCATCTCAGCTGAAGAAATCCACTCCCAGAATGACGTGATTCTCCGTCCAATATTGATTATAGATAACTCCCTCGCTCCCAGCATGTAACACTTTTTCCCACTCAATTTATCAATTGCGAAGCTCTGTTCAATCACCATTCCAATTATTCAACAAACCAACAAAAAAAGGAGAGTAGGGATAGGAAAAGAGAGAATAGCTGACAAAAAAAGTCACAAGTACATCACAAACACTCTCGGTTCAATAAAATTGAGACAATTTTTAATAAAAATCAAACACATGAACCATATTTCTTTTTGAGTGAGTGGCTATAAGAGAAGAGAAATTGCGAAAGATTCAAACCAATGACCACAGGTTCATGAGACATGACCCCAACCACATGCCCTGCCATTGGATTTCATACGAACAACATTCAAGCATTTATTAACCTAGTGAGTTGTTGACTTTTGCTCACCCTGTTACCGTTGCCGATGAGGATGGGAGTATCGCATAGATGGAAATAAAGATCCTTCTTGGATAAGATATTCAAGGATGCTGATGACGATGGTCCCGGAGAAACCGATTCAGAAATGATCTGCTGATAATCCTGTGGCAGAAGCCTCTCCCACACGAGATCCGAACCTGCGGCTGATCTGAAGATCGGGGAGACTAGTGAAGCCCTGCAAGCATCGCGAGGGGATGTGAAGGAAATTATGGTGGCGATGCACTCTTCCGGCAGTTCAGCACCGGTCGTAACATCCATTTCTTTTCCTCTTTTTTTTCTTCTGTTTGTGTATGAAAGATTGTGCTGGGTTTCCGTCGGTCAATGTACTTTTCATTTTATGTATATATATATATATATATATATATATAAAGTAAGTTTAATTAAACAGAAATGATTCATTTATAATTCTGACACAATTTTTGTTCAAATTTTTTTTTTTTTAACTAATTACTGAATTTGTTTTCCTACACCTAAGTCATCCATATCTAATGGTTAATTTTAAAAATAAGTTGTTGAAGTTGTATAAAAATTATGCATAAGTTGTAAACGTATCATATCTCGTTAGGAAACTTTTCATCTTTCCAGTCGCGCGCTCAGTTTTTTTATGCTTTTTTTTTTTCTCCTAATTAAAGTGAGAAAAAAATGTTATGTTATTTGGTTAGGTGCAGTAAAAAAATTACAGTATACATGTTGGTTTTATCAATGATCCAAAATTAAATTTGAACCATTGAGTGAAATTACAAAACACATCTTAGAATTTTTCCAAATCTAAGGTTCTTTTCCACTTTTGATCCGAATAGAAAAGAGAGTAGGACACCTCAAAAAAAGAATGGGTTTCCCAACAATAATAGATCCAAAGCAAAAATTACAGTGCAAAAAATGAAACCAAATAGTAAGAAATTGACCAAAAAATGATCATGTCCTCTTAGAACACTCTCATCAGTGACCCTAAAATGGTTCCATTTCCTATGTTTAGGGAAAATATCATAAAAAAACATAAAAAATCAACCTCGAACAGATACCCTAAAATTGGGTTTTTTGGTTGGGAAGTACTGTTGCTTCCAAACCCATTATTTTAATAAAAAAAAAAAGCTCTCTCCTCCTCTATCTTCCCCCATCGCCGAAGCTCTCCCTCAGCTTCAAACCTCGCCTCCCACCCATCCACACCTCCTCTTCCACAAATTCACCATCCCACCATCGCCTGCCTCGTCCTCAGCCCCCTGCCCGTCAGAGCGTGGGCCTTCCTCGGCCTCACCGCCTCTGTCGTCACTAAAACCCTGTCCTTCTCCTGCGCCATCTCCGCCTTCACCAACCAGAAGCAAGAAAATGAAAAGCTTTACATAAAGCAGGAAAAGAAGAAGAAGGGGACTTGGGTTTCTTTCTTTTCTTCTTTTTTTGCTGCCTCTGCTAAGCATCTTTTGCTCGCTTTTTCCCCTTCCTCTTTCTCTCTCTGTGTCTCAGGATTTTTACTGGGTTTTTTCTTGGTTTGGTTTCCCACCATCATTTCCCTCCTCTTCTTCAGCTATAACCTGCTTCCTGTTTTGCTGGTGAGTCTTTATGGGCTTTCCTCTCTGGCATTGATTTGTTTGTTTAAGCAGTCATATCCTGGAGCTTGAATAGAAATTTCTCTTCATGGAGCTTCGAATTTCTCCAATTCCATGGGACTCTGTCATGGAAAACCAATTGAAAACCCAGAAACCAGACTCGACAACCCGATAATTCTCGGTGAGAACGACCCGTTGTCGGGTTCCCAGACCGGCAAGACCTCAAGCTTTCCCTTCTACAGCCCAAGTCCCCTGCCCAGTCTTTTCAAGAACTCTCCCACTAACTCGAGTGTGAGTTCGACTCCTTTGCGCATTTTCAAGCGCCCATTTCCTCCTCCTCCAGCAAAGCACATTCGAGCATTGCTCGCCCGAAGGCACGGTTCCGTTAAGCCGAATGAGGCCTCAATCCCTGAAGGAAGAATAAAGAAATAAAATAAGAAAGAGAAAAAATAATAAAATAAGATAAGGAAATAATATTTAATTGATATAGAGAAAATTTAGGAAATTTATTGTGGAGTGTTTTTTTAGAGGAAGTAAAAAGTAGTTTTGTTCCATAAATATAGGGAATATGGTAGGAAAACTGATGGGAGTGCTTTTAGAATGAGCACATAAAGCAGTATGAACATCAAAATAGAGGCCGTAGGTAGGGGCATGGACATTGCGAGACCCTTCAAACCTACATGAACCCTTAATGCAAACATCAACATAACCTTCAAAATACCCTATATGAACCCCTGCTATGTAATAGCAACAATCATTAAAAGAAAACTGAAGCCAAAAAAGCATTGGCAAAAAAACGACGTGGATCGGAGTTGAAGAAAAGGTACGTAGCACAACAAAAACAAACCATAGAGGCACATAGAGACTACTCAAAGATGCACTTTTTGTTTTATCTATTTGTTTAAAAAAAAATTAAAAAAAAATTATTGTTTCTTCAATTAAATCTTAGCTAAATATTTGATGAGCTAAATGCAAGTATTCGTTATTGCTAGCCCATTTGAACCAATTGGCCTTCTTTTCGCACGTGTATATTAAATGTGACTTTATGTTGAGGTGTGATAATCAATATATGGTCTTTCAATGACCCATTATCTGCAAAACTATATGTTCTCACTCAATCAAAAAGCTATAAAAGTTTAGAATTACTTGTCCATTAGACAGTTGCTGCACAACTATGTGCTCATTATACGGCCACAAATTAGAAAACACAATGCTAGGATCACCTCCAAGAAATTCGGTAAAAGAAGAATCATAAAAGCTCCTAAAAAAGAAAAAAAGAAAAAAGAAATAGAATGGCATCAAATAACTCCAAAACTCTATTAAGCCTTTTTCTCTAAAAAAAATAAAAATAAAAAATGATCTGACTTAATCCTTAGAGGTTTTCTACTGACGTAACTCCAGTGGTCTCTTCTTCATTTTATAGGTTCATATCGCACAGTCCAACCGTACAAAACTCCGCATCAACAAAGTTAAACATGAATTCTAAAATTTGTTATTTTAGTTCTCCATTAGGTTTGTCGTTACTAATTTTGGATTTTTTTATTATTATTATTTTCTTTCTAATTGATGATGGAAAATGGGAAAAGGGGGCTAATTTTGGAATGTTATGATTAAGGTTATGTTTCTATCTTTTGTGTGGTTATGTTCCAAAATTTGAAAAACAAATCTGTCCTTGTAGTTTCATGATTTGTCAACAATTACTCAATGTCAAGCCTGAACATATAGAAGGTATGATTAAATAATTTGGTCTTTCCAAAATTTATGTATTATTCCTTATTTCTAAAAGTTTTGTTTTTATATTTGTTGGGAAAATAGTTAGCTCCGAACCCACATGGACCTCTATTCGACTCAGGTTTCAAAGAGTGTACCTGAGTCGGACTAGCCCAATTCGACCCGACAGGTTCGACTCGATCCTGACCGTACCAGGTCACCTCGGTCATGTCCCTCGGTCATAACACATTTGTGGATACCTCGGATGGTTGTCAATCCTTGTTATGGATAAATTAGCTCGGTGCTTGAAACATTTTGGATTATAACATGACCTTGTGAACTGGATACTTCGGAACTCAAGACCCCGCAGAGTGCGGAATACTCCAAGATCTCCTAGTCTATACGGAGTCAACATGTCTCGGATATTCCAATCTCGGGGTTCTGTGAGATTATCTCCTCATCTTCAGGGAGGAGATATTTGTTAACTGATAAGATTTTGTGTCCAAGATTTATGGAGGTTCTATTAGGATACCAAATCCCAAGATTTGGGGAACAGATCCCTATCAGCGTGGAGTTCATTTGAAAAAGGAAGAGTCTTACTCAATTCAAACTTATTAAAGATAAAATAAAAATCTGCACGATCTGCGGCCAAGACTCCCATTCTAGATATACTTCAGGGACTCCTGCAAGTCTATAAATAAGGAGATCATAACAGGTATGAGATACGTTCTCTCTCTCGGCTCTGAGATTTTTCAAGTTCTCCAAAACAGGTCATAAAGTTTTTACTGACTTAGTCATCGGAGTGGGCGTAGTCGGTGCCCCCAACTAGTTGTTTGTTATTTTTGCAGATTTAGAGAGAGGCAGGGAGGAAGAAAGGCAGTGAGGCGAATCACAAAGTGACACATCACCATACCGGAAACTGTACCAACAATATTGTATTTTATGCATTAAAGATATAAGATGTTGTCAAATTATCTCTACAAAAGAGGGATTTTCAATTTTGAACGTACACTTCTTATTAGAGATGCATACATATGAAGCCACCTTAAGAATATGGTTGCATCTAATATCTAATATAAGATATATAAAAGCTAAAGACAAGAGAATGTAAACTCTAAGTACCCAAATTGTGACAAGTAACATTTTTATTTTTTTTAGATACTTTGAAACAAACAAACAAACAAGTGACATAACTAACACAAAAAAAAAAAAAGACCGCAGAAAGTGGAAAGAGACTTGCTCTCCTAGATTGTTTATTGTGCTTGAGGAGGAGGGACAAATCTATGGTTTTTCCTCTTCCTCTTCCTCCCCTTCCACATGAAGCCTACACAAATGGGTTTTTCTCTTCTTAAAGAGAGAAGCTCTCATTTTCTTTTAGAGCTTTTTGCCTCTTATATATGAGGCCTTTTTCATTGCTTTTGGTGATCTATTTGAAAGGATTCTTCTCTTCCTCCTAAAATCACAGCTTCTTCCTCTCTACCATTATCTTGCTACCTTCTCCGATCCGCCGTGCTGCTCATCTCCTCCATTGCAACGCTCTTAGTCTCCACTTTCTTGGCTGATGCTATTGTTTTTTTTTTTGGGGGGGGGGAGAGGGGGGTTATTTATTGTTTTCTTGTCGTTTTGGGGCTTTTTGTGCCCACACCACCACCTATAGTACTCTCAAGATTTAGTTGCAAATATTTTTGCAGTGTTCTCTAGACTACGTGTTGGTGCCTCCTGGTAGTGGCTTCGATTCGACCTCTATCAATGCCTCCTTGCTCCTTTGGTTCTTTTTTTAGTATGTTGCTGCAACAGTTTCTCTATGGGGGTTTGGGAAGTGCTAAGGAACCTTTCGAGGTTCATGTCCCTTCCCACGTCTCTTGGTTAGGGGTGAGCATGGGGCGGGAGGGAGGGAGGTTTCCCCCCTTTTTGGCCCCGCGCCGCACCCTTGCGGGTTCACAAATTCACATCCGTGATCTACTGAAAATCACTGGTATCCGTGCAGTGCGGGATGGATTGTGCGGGTATCCCCGCACATTGCAACTCATCATCCCTTTCTCTCTGCTCCCAGCATTGGTTACGCCAAAGCTCAATGTTTCAGATATTCAACAAAGAAAAATTGTATAAACTACAAGTACACAAACAAAAAACCAGCTGAAAAATAAAACCAAAACCTCGTAATACCCACTCGGTGAAAGTGCAAAAATCAAATAGAAAACCAACCCAAACAAACCAAAAAAATCCATATGTATAAAAACTCATACTCAATCAGATAGCAACCTCAAAGAACTCTAAAACATCAACCCAATAACGCAGAGGTTTTGTGCGTGCAAGTTTAGCTCTTCCACATAAAGTTTTAACCTTCGTATGTCGGGTGGGTGCGGCTGAATGGCTAGGTGTTTGGGTTTTCAATTTCAATGAAGAGTGAAGAGGAACGAAGAATCTGGAAGATTTGGGAGAGGAAGAAGAGTGAAGAGAAAATTCTAGAGTGTGGCGAATGGGTTAAATGTAGGGTTTTTTAATGTTTGTATTTTATTTCAGCGGGGAGGGGCAGGTCCCCGAGGTTTTTGAAAACCCCAACCCGCCCCGTCCCGCACGAATATATCATTTTTGGACCCGTACCTGCATAAAATCAACTAAAAATCGGGATTTTAGGGGCGGGGCGGGGCGGGGGACGCAGGGCGGTGTGGGTGGGCGAGTTTTTGCTCACCCCTACTCTTGGTTATGTCGTACGTCTTCGGTAAGCCTTGTCAAATTACCTTAATTGGCAGCCATTTTTCTTGATCTTCGTGCCAAGAATCTATAGGGCGGTGTCTTCATTTGATCCCTTTTAATTTCTATTAATCCGAATTGATATGGTTGTTTAGGGGCTTATTGTTGGGTTGCTCAACCTTTTGTTATTATTCTTGTTTGTAGTTAGTTAGTTGGGGTTTTTTTTTTTTTTTTATGTGTTTACATATATATAATTTATTATTATTATTTTTTTTTAAAAAAAGACACAGCTAACACAGTAATAATTATAACTTGGTGCTTTTGTCCCATATGGGAGAAATGCGAAAGACTAGTGTAAGATGATAGATATAAACCACCCAACGATTTAGAAAGCAAATCACGCAGCCATGCAGTGAGCACAGAGCGAACTATTCTTTCGCCTTTTACTAAAGAATACCGTGTGCTCGCCGCAAATAGTGGCATACGCCAATTTTTGGAGGGGTCTCTTCTGAAGTGGAAGCCCCTGAAATTAAATGTTGAATTATTTATGACTATTTGTGGGGTTTTAAATACCCTCAATGCAACGTTGGTTGGGAAGACTAGAGGCAATAGTGCGAATGAAATGCAGTGGATTGAAGTTCTCCTATCCACACATTAAGGTGTACGTATATGAAGGAGCAAATCTTGAGAAACGCAATCTTCTTTTAGTCCCTAAAGAATTGTTGGCTATCAAGAATCATGCACACTAAAAAGTTCATGCATGAATGAATAGTGAGAGAACGGTTGAAGAGAGTTAATGTCCATTTATGATGAAAATCATGGATCCAAAAGAGATTGTCTTTCATTGTGAAACTGTACCAAAAAGTGAAAGACTAATATCATGAATAGAAGTAACACGTGCTCTATAAACTTCAAGAAGACTATAAACATCAGCATTTATATGAAAGGACATGTCTATTTATGCATAGGAGCGAGCGCTTGGGAGTCTGGGACCAGGCGTTGTCCCACACTGCTTGAAATGTGAATAGTAGTGGACAGAGCTGCTACTACAAATACGGAATTTCAGTGGGTTACGGAGCCGTGCGGTGAGGACATGCCGTGTGCTCGCCGCAAACAGCGGCATACATACGCCTATTTTTGGAGGGGTATCTACCCCCTAAATGGGAGTTTTCATATCGAAAAGATTTTAACTAAAAGTTTGCCAAAGGGTTCAAAGTAATTAAAAATAACGTGAATGTTAGAAAGTGCAGCAGGTTGGTTTTGTATGGGGATTGAGGTGGGAGACTGCAACACAGAAACTCAAGAGATTGCCCTCTTAGATTTTGATACTTAAATATTTCCACCAACTTTGGCAGTCTGATCGATCGGTGGCAGTGCCACCAGATGGGACATGAGTAGGATACGAGAAGCTTTTCTGATGTCCATTTATGTCACTAATACAAGTTCCTAAGCCAAAAAAAAAAGTGTTAATTAATGGCTTGAGGTCACAGCCCACGAAGGATAAATGCCCTTTTCCTTGCCACTTTTTCTTAGAGCGAGCAATGCTCAACCTTGTTGTGGGGAAAATGTGAAGAGATCGAGCAAGTTTGGCACGTTAAGTCATCACTTGTCCTAACAATTTAAGCTATTAACAGGTAGAATATTTAACTGAAACAAAGGTAAATTGTGCCGTCAGGGTTTACTTGTCTAAAAGCTTAAGCTAATAGAAATATATAAATTTAATAAACACTTTTAACAAAGTGTCCGAAAGCAATGAAGGAGAAAGTTTGGGCAATGCTTCCCTCATCTAACCATTACTTCCTACCTCTAGCAATTAATTCTATGGTAAGAACAGTTGAAAGAATATGCCCCACTGTCCACCCAACATTAGAGCAAACTTTGAAGAGAAATTGAAAGGACAGGATATGAGGGCTCTGAAGAGAAATTGATGACAGAGACTCCAGCGGTAGATTCCAATATTAATTGAAGAAGACAAAGGTACATGCTTCACAGTTATTACCATCATACTTAACCACATCAAATTTTACTTTCAGTCAGCTTTAGTATAGAGCATTTTTACCTTCTACACGAAATTTAAATGGACATGCAGCAGCCACCAATTATATAAATATAGTTTCTTATTTGTTTCTCAAATGCAGTCCTTGATGACAATTTCTTGTACCCCGCATAATTCAAATGAACTAGAATTAAAACCAAAATCTGTTCTAAAGATATTAAAGCTGCACCAAATTCAAATAAACTAAAATCAAAACCAAATTAATCCCATCCTAAAGATGACAGCCAAAATGAAAACGCCTACATGGAGAAGGGGGAAAAATGACTCTAGACCATAATATTGGTAGCCTCACTATGCTTCTTCTTCTTCTGGATAATAGTACCTATTATGCAACCAAAGATTATCAGCAACAACTGCATTGTTATCCTGGTTACGGTGCCAAGTATAGTAGGCATGAGTCCGATTTTTAATCTCGAGAATCGCATGCCCGAAGCTTGCTTCCCGAAATACAGAATAACTTGGTGGTGGCTCAGTAAAACTGCAGAAAACAAAAGTGATGTAGTAATGAGTAGGAAGACATTGGTACTACCCAATTTTAGTTTAGTGGGTGATAGAAATTATTTAAGGTAAAATCAATGAGTCACCTCTTAGCAAGGCCTTCAATGTTACCACCATCACCAATAGTAATGTATACTGGTGCAGAAGGGTCCTTCACTGGAGCGCTCAGTCCATCTGTTATGTTGTATTTAATGTTCGATATTCTCTCCTGTAAAAATTGAAAACGATTTAGGAAAATTAAGTTAATGATTTATTAGAATTTTAACAAAATGTTGTAAGCTAGAGTGAATGAGAACAAAAAGCTTACTGTTCGTTCATAGGCATGAACATGACCAGCAAAAACAACATCCACTTTGTTTTTAACAAACCAGGATTCAAACTGCACTCTCATGCTTTCTCCTTCCATGTAGTGGTAGTTGTTACTGTTATACCATGGTGAGTGAACAAGAACAATAAGCCATGGCGTCTCAGCTCGGTTAACCTTGGAGAACTCATTTTCGAGCCATGCGTATTGAGGAGTGTATGTACCTATATAGAACAGGAAACACCAAACTATCGTCAGGCCGGCTCTGTTTCTAACATTATTTACTCCTTAGTATGAGATGTTGAAAGGAAATTTTCATACCATATGCTGAGTAAGAAGACAACACAATGATGTATGCAGATGCACGCTTAATGGAATACCAGAGTGGGGATGTACTCTGTGATGCCTTGTAGGGTACGTGGTACCTATTCAAATATGGCTTGAAAGGAACATCTTCTTCCTGAAATTACATGAAAATCATGAACATGTTAATGCCATCAAGGAAGTCAAGGTAATCTAAATGACAATATCATTGTGACAACTAATTATTTACTCCAAAAGGAAGAACAAATGTGGGAGATTTCTTATTAATTACAATCTCTGGAGCAAAATCAATTTCATGATTGCCAGCAGTCCAAACCCATGATTGATATGCAGCACTCTTCTCAATGAAGCGGCCAAATGTATCCCATCTCACATTGTCATGGTACGGATGATCATCTGCATAAGAAAGATCACCCACATACAACACAGCTTGCCCTTTCGGGTTAGACACATAATGCTGAAGCGTCTGATAAGAATCATGTGTTTGTCCCAAATCACCTGAAGATCGAAGCCATATTGCATCATATATATTGCTTGGTTCCAAAATTATATAGATATATATATATATAAACAATTTAGTGTATACCATTAGAAACAATATATATATATATATATATATATATATATATATATATATATATATATAGACTAAAAAATTAAAGTGTCCCCACCTTCTACTGTCCAAGATCCTGGAGACCATTAGGACCACATAATATCAAAATATGATATTTGTTTGTTTTTTTTTTAGTAGTGTGGGGATTAATCAACAATAACTGATCTGTTGGTCCCGTATATGCATATATTTATAAATCAGTACTTTAGTTCTGATGCAAATTAATTGTTGGTACAGACCCATAATGCCAAATGTGTATGGAACGTCTGGCCCTACTTTGGGAGGAGTTGTGAAGGAAAATCGCCGGGTTACATTGCCAGTCCCAAGCTCATAAAAGTACTGAGTGTCAAACTACAAACAAAAAACAATCATGTCGATCAGTTTGGTTCAAGGGTTTGATATATGCTTCAATAATATATATATATATATATATCCCATGCATGCTTAATTAACCTTAAGATTTTTAATGGTGGCATGATGTAGGTTGCCAGAACAATAATTATAGAATTTATAAGTTGTGATCGAGGAATGAGCCTTGCGCTTCTTTTTGTGTTTGGATTCTGCCGCCCAATAAACCACATAGTCAGGGTGTCGCAGTAACGGTGTAACCCACGAAACAATAACGGCTCGACCGACAAGATCCCCTTGTGTTATATGAACCTGCACATATATAATTATATATAGCAAATATTAACAAACAAGCGGCACAATGGCAAATATTTAACATGAAACCCCATATCCTTAAGGCTTATCCTCTAGTATATGACTTTTTGCTTGGTGCCATTATAAATATTTATGGGTCTTAAATTGAAAAGATTGTAAGATCCCAAGTGCAAATCAATAATACTTTGCAGGCCAAGTAGAAGCTTTTCCCTACCCAGTTTGTCGATTCAATTCAAATTGGACTCTGCAGTAAAATAGTAAAGAGAAATGCTAGAATTCCCAAAAAAAAAATTTCCAAAATTTTGTTTTCAAATGATGTGTCACAATCTCATGAAATTGTGACGTATTTTCCAAAATGATAGATTATATGAGATTGTGACACATCATTTGAAAATCAAATTTTGAAAAAAAAATTTGAGATACGTAGCATTTCCCAATAGTAAAACCCAGTGGAAATTAAGTAAGAAACATTACGTAACAAACAAATTCTAATGAATCTCAATTTGTATTCAAATGACTGTAAGAATTCGTTTGAGTTTGCGATTTCAAAAAGTGCGATTTAAAATCACGATTTTAAAATGTGCGATTTGAAAAAAGTGATTTTTAAAAACGCAGGTAAGCGTTTGGCAAAATCGCAGTTTAGCATTTAAAATTGCAAATTAGCCTTTAAAATTCTGCGTTTTCAAAAAAACACCATCTTACATGCGATTTGAAAAAGCAGATTTTATGCGTTTTCAAATCGCAATTTTTAAAAATGCAGTTCCCAAACGATCTATGTTTTGCGATTTTGTTTAAAATCACACTTATTGTCTATGAAATCGCAATCCCAAACGCACCCTAAGTGTACCAACATTGCTTACTCATATAAAATTAAATATATATATATATATATATATTAACAGACAGCAAAAATAAAAACCAAACTGTATATAAAGCATGCATATATATTGAGATTAACACAAGAAGTTTATGGGAAGGGTTTAAACCTGTTCGGGTGCATTGTATCCTGGTGGAGGAGGAAAAGCTTCTAACGGCATATCTACAGATGCATAAGGTTTTCTGACATAACTACTTGTAATACCTCCATTGCAGACGCCAATGATGTTGATCAGCAAAACAAACAAGACTGGTACCAAGAATAATTCCATGGCAGACAGCAATTAATATTGTAGAAACTGTGGTTTAATTTGTGCAGTGGAGGAGTATGCAGATACTGTACAAATATAATAAGCTGAGTTTAGTACTCGATCGAGTTTAAACCTCTGGATGGGGTGGAGAATTCATGTCCAATTAAATTTGAATTTCAAAAGTCAGTTTTTTTTTTTAATTTAAATTAGATTTTTAGAATAACTTAGTTAAGATCGATCATTTAGATTTTTTTTAGATAATCCTCTCATGCAGATTCGTATTTAATAATTTTAATTTGAACCCTAAACAAACTATAATTTGAAACCACAAGCTAGCGCAACAGCAGTATAAGCTTAATTATTGGAATTTGAATTTCACGTAAATAATGCAGAATTCCTGTATTGTTTGTCAAAAGAGATTATCACGTTTTGCATAAGTAGATTATCTCTAATATATTATCACGTTTTGAAGATGAATAAAACGTGCATGATAAATGAATAGTTTAAATTATATTTTATGACCTTAATTATTTATAAATTTACCTATTCAAATCTTGAATTGAATAAATTTTTCTAGGACAAATGCATATTTTAAATTATATTCACTGCTGCAATATTGTAGGAACTTATATGAGTCAGCAACGAAGGCTAATATTTAGACCAAACCTTGATCTTGTTTCTTAAGCCACAAATTGGGTTCCTCCAATATCTTAATTACCATTTTTCTCATTTTTCTGCTTTCAGATTTTCTAAACATATATAAAGCATATATTATGTAATAAAATAACATGTTGAGTCCTTTTAATATCAATTTAATTAGTCACACTTCAGTACTGGTGCAATGAGACTTCAACGTTCACTTAATTAACGTGTTAACATGCTTTTTGATAACATTTTGTATGAAGGTCACATAATAATTATATTTGGGGCGGAGTTAGGATTTGAGATTTGGTGGGGCCAAATTGAAAAAATAAAATAAAAATTGGGGGGTCAAAACTAAAAATTAAAAAAAAAAAAAATGCACTAGGTGACCCCGCCCTGATTACATTGAACTTTAACCTATCACCAAACCAGGTTACATAGTTCAAGCTTGGTTCATTATTTTTCGAACAAATTTGAGTATATTTACAAATTACTTGATTAACTTATTCTTTTCTCATATATGATAAATATATTATCATAATTGTTTATGCGTTGTCTTAAATCCATGCTAATATTAATTACGCAATTATAATTCAGATTATATCGTCCGAACTAATGAGATAAACTAATTTTGTCTATACATGCACTTGTGACATTTAATTTCATCTATATTGTATTTGTTACAAATCATATACAAATTTTTGTGACCAAATGAATAGTTTAAATTATATTTATATGACCTTATTTATAAATTTACCTATTTAAATCTTGAATTGATCAAAGTACATTTTCTAGTTTATATATATATATACACACCAAAAGTATATTAAAAAATCATAGTCATAATGATTCATTATAACTATTGCATTAAGAAGATAATTCTCTCGTCTTTTTAAATGCTTAAAATGTTATCATTACAAACTAAAGCTAATATTATAAAAATAACAATAAAAATGAAGGTATACAATATTATAGGAACTTATACGACTCTAACTCATTTAATAAACAAGCCTAAATTTATGTTCACAATTTATTATTTAACAAATTGACTACTGTAACAACATATAATGCTATGGCGTTTACAAAATTAACCAAAATGGAGAAAATAGTAAATATTAGAGGAAATCCTTAAATATAAAATTTTGGCATGGAAAAGGTTATCTAACTTCCTCAACCCCCAGCTCAAGAAGTTTTCTTCATGTTTCTATTGACCGCCTCAAAAACTTTCATCGTCTTACAAATAATCTTAGCATATTAGTTTTTTGAGTAACGATACTCTTCACATGCACCCATTTATTACACCAATTTCACACCGACCGATGTGGGCCGGGTATGATGCAATACAAAAGCATTGCAGCGGCACCTTCCATCTTGCCCGGCCTCATAAGAAATCCCAAAGGTATGATGCAATACAAAGTGTGAAATTATCTTTTGAGTATACAGACCGTATATGTTTTTCTTCCACTAGACACTTCACTAGGATATATATCCCAAAGACAAAATTGAGAGAAATGATACTATACATCTTGAGACCATTTTTTGGCCTTGTCATACTATTTTGTTTGTTTGTCTCTCTAGATATAGAAAAAGCATCATATAATTGTCATCAATCATCATCAAGGGACTGCAAAATGTAATATCTAGGACCACCCATGCACCTGAATAGCAGCAATAAAGCAGACGTAATGTTTACTGATAATATATACACTACTGTTGTGACTGCCAGGACTTACCCAATGCTTCCTTCTTCTTTAGATGCTTAAAAGGCGCCCCCCCAAGAGACAGTGGCTGCTTTTAGGACCTCTACAGATGTGGACACAAATGTCCACATGATGACACTCATCCAACCTCTCTCTCACAACGGTTAAGCCTGCAAAATCATGGGCGGAAAGGGGGTGGACCAATGCCACCGACTACCTACCACCACAAGTATTTTACTTGAGAAAGGACAATAATTAAAACAAGATTTTTATTTTTATTTTTTTTACCCTCAATTGGATTGGATGAATATTAGAAGCTCCATTTACCCAGATGTGAAGCCGTGGTTTTTTACAAGCAGTAATATTACAGCATGTGTGAGTGGGAGTGGGAGTGGGAGTGGGAGACAGTTTCTTTGTTGGAGTCCAACATTGGTGAGCAAACAATGAAAGCCCCCTTTGAAAATCCGATAGATTTGAAAAACTAGAAAGCTTTTATTGGAAATTGAAGATTCCCTCAGTTTCATCCAATCCCATTTAAGCAACACCCACCACCACTACAACTCCCATCATTTTCCCATCACAACACAAAGACATTGGCTACGAACTAGATTGCCTCAAGACTACACAAAAAGAGAATCATTAACTACCATTAGTTCGACAAGATTACACCAAATCAGCACTACTAGCTCTGAATTTTTTTTTCTTTTTTCCTTCTATAATCTCTAAGAAAACCTTTATTTTCTTCACAATCTCCACCTTTCTCTTACCAGCTATACCCATCCAACATTTTAACCCGCACAAACTTGCAAGCATCCATAACAGAGGAAAGTTGCAGAAAAATTATGATGGTGCAGTACGGACAATGATATACATATATATATATATATATATAGAGAGAGAGAGAGAGAGAGAGAGAGAGAGAAGATTCTTCCAATACGTCACTACCAATAATGCTTATCCCACTACTACTACTACTAGCATCACCACCCACCAAGGCAGCAAGCCACCAACCATTCTCACGAGAGGTTAAAGAAAGCAACAAGAATTTAACCGATGTTGCTTCAGGGAACAGTGGGGGAAAGTATGACCCAAAGCTGATGAAAGACGTGCGTTGCCTCACGTGTAGACAAAGAGCCCAAAGATTAACCGTGCAGAGCATAGTAGAGAGAGAGAGAGAGAGAGAGAGCAACGAGACAAAACATGAAGAGAGGGAAACGGGTCATGTTTATTCCACAGTTTTTCAAAGTTCCATCAGTACAAGTATTGACAAAGAAGGTGGTGGGAGGAAAATACAGTACCAAAAAAGAAAAAGAAAACCTAAGTAAATTTCTGTACCACATAGACTGACCTAGTTGGATGAACCCTAACCCTACTTCCTACAAGTACAACCCTCTTTCCCTCCCCCTCTTCAGATGATCTGTTAGACAAAGGACTTTGATATGTATTTGTTGTGTAACTCGCTCGTCATAACCTCTGTTATGTTACAGACCATTAGTCTACACACGACTCTGACAGTCCTACTTCTTTCTTTACAAGTGAATTAAGGGTGATGGAAAACGGAAATAATACCATCACCATTCCAACTAAAGCTAAGTCCTGCTACTTCAAAATTCCTAAGCTCAAGATCAACCGAGAATGTGCAGGAATATAAGTCCAGATGGAACAGTAAGATCTAAGGATCCAATTTCTCCCATTCATAGCGCCCTGGGATCGGCTTGTCATTCACAGGATCAAAGTTGTACCTGCCGATAAACCCGAATCAGCAAAATTATATCAGCTTTGTGGGATGTTAATACATCTTTCAACTGGAATTTTACAAGCAACAGCAATATAGAATTGTTTAAAACCAAGGGAAACCATATATCATACTTCTCAATGAATTGTCTTTGCTGATCTTCTTCAGCAGCAGCAAAGAACTCATCCATTTCCTGTGCTGTTGGTATATGCCTACGCATTGTGTTCTGCGTTCTGCGGTTAGTCTCAGTTGAGCAGGTAGGCCTGGTAGAAGAACCGGGGGTTCTTATGGTGTCTGGATCCCTAATCAAACTACACGGTGTGGATTCGCGGGTGCTCCTGTCAAAACAGATAATTTCTATTAGAAACATAATAAGGCTACCACCAACATACACCTTGCAAAATTAGGACGGCAGAACAATATAATAAGCTATGCAAGTTTTGTATCATAAATTTTGGCCCCAATAGCTGATCTTGACAATATTAGGTTTATGCAGAAAAAATCACTATGACCAGAATATACCGTGAAGAACAGGATAGGCAGATAAGCTATTATTGTAAAGACTTGCAATTGTAAATCTTTTTTTATCTTCCACTGCACCATTTATGAAAGATATAGCCCACATGCTTTTCCCCAACTTTAACAAGACCCCACCAATCATATAGCAACAGAAAGCACTGAAGCAAACATCAAGACCAGAAACTTTTTTCTTTTTCCATCATGACATGATGCAATCACCAAAACTCCAGCAAAAAGGCTCTGAAACTTTGCGGAGGAATCCATGGCAGCTAAATTCTTTTCGTTTTTTTTTTTTTTTTTTTTTTTGAGCTTTTATCCCATGATAATTATAAATAGGTCTTTCCCCTGGAATTTCAAAAAATAAAGGGTTTTAATTTCCAAAGGAATATGACTTGTTTTTCTCCAAAGGAGAATGAACAACATAAATTCTTCTTCTAATTTTTTCTTCATTTATTGTCTCTCTTCTTTGCCAAGCAGTTCCAGACAGGATTCAAATTCTAATTCACACATGTGAAGCAGAAAAAGACCACACATACTCAAAAAAAATATATATATTTTTCCCTCACCCTCCAGCAAATTTTTCTTCAAAGAAGACAACTGCACACAATAATGGCAGTGTTATATTAGTGCAGAGGCATCTACTGAGGGAAAAGCAACAAGAAGCTTTTGTTTCTACCCATTAAAATAATGCAATGGGATCAATCTCTTGTGAACATCAAAATGACGAAGCAGTGTATAGGACATACTTCATTTTGAAGCCCATGTGTCAGTACCATCCAAGTTCTAGAAACAAGTAAAAACATTAATGAAAAGCACAATACAGCCTATAAACAATCAAATAAGAACAGACAAAACAGTCGCACTGATTCTTCTCCAACCCGAATAAAAGTTAAGAAATGGATTTGTTGAGTGCGTTTTTCAAGTCCAATAACCCTAAAGCAAATGTGATTCTTACAGGTGAAAGGTAGAAGAGAAGAAATAAACGGCAAAGCCGCTCATTACAAGTTCCGCCAGAAAGAAAACATGAAACAAGGAGGAAAGAAAAATTCCCAATAGGTGAAAGTGCATCTAGCCTGGATTACTGGATTAACAAAATAGTTCAGGTTTTCTAGGTTTCCTAACAGTCTCAATTTCTTTCCTTTCTAACAACCAAGGAGGATGAAAGAAAACAAAAAAGGAAACTGCGGTGACAAAGACATTTACATATAATTTTTTCTCTTTTCCTTTATTTTCTTTCTAATCAAACAAACAGGCCATGAAAGAAAACGCAAGGGGGGGGGGGGGGGGGGGTGGTCCGGGTTTAAGCAAAAGATTTAACCATCGAAACCGATTTTGTATACACCTAGAAATTTCCCATGTTTGGAGGCTAAGAAACCTAGGGAATCAAAGTAACACGAAAATTCAAATTTTGCATCTTCTATTACTCTGATTCCCCCACCCCACCCAAAATGAAAATCATGCACACAATGGCTGCAACCAAGTCAACAGCAATTCCCTTCTCTTCAAACCAAAACATTCAAAACTCCAAAATTTCAAGTCCCAATAACTTCAACTCCATTTTCCAAGCAACCAAACTTGGGTTTTCAAAATCCCAATTTGCATGTTTTGAAAATTCGCATATTCAAATTTCTTCCGTTTTCCCTCATTTTCTCATCAACCAAGCAGAGGTGAAAAAGTAAAACCCCTCAAAATAAGTGTTTTCAAACCAAATTCATAATTTGAAACAAGAAAATGAGCGAAACCCAGAAAACCCCTCTCCACTCGAGACGAAAAGAGTAAAAAGAAAAAGAAAAGAAAACCCCATGATACTAAATCCCAATTTCTTCCATTTTCCCTCCTTTTTCTCAGCAACCAAAGACTAAAAACCAAAAAGCCCCAAAATAATAGGTTCCAAGTGAAAATTAAAAAGAATCCCCCCAAAAACGGAAAAACACAAACAAAAAAAAAACCCACCTCTCTCTACCTTCAAACTCCAAAACATTCTCTCCAAACGAAGCTTCCTCAACCGCTAAATCACCATTGTTGTTGCCACTCTTTTCCTTCTCTTTAAGGCCCTCCTCTTTCTCAACCTCTTCGGCCTCCTGGTCGACGACCTTGGGCCCATGGGAACCCACTCGCAGGCTCGACCCCGCCCTAGGGTTGGAACCAGCCTGCTTATGGCGCTTGGCCCCAGAGTCCTGGCTCGAAAGAGCGACCGGCGGCTTCTCAAGCCGGCGGCTCCGGAGCTGCAGGTAGGAGCCGGAGGCGGCTGCCGGAGAAGAAGGGGCCGGAGACTTCTGGAGGGCTAGGGTTCGCGCGCGCGTGCGGACCCCGAGGGACGACTGGGACACCTCCATGACGGCGAGCTCGCCTGTCGCTTTGGCCTTGCGAATGTACTTCCCCATCTCTCTCTCTCTCTCTCTCTCTCTCTGTCTCTTTTTTGTGCCTGCTTCGAACCCCAAAGCGGGTGGAGCTAAAGCTCAACAATAAGCTCAGCTTTCATAGAGAAATAAAGAGAGAAAGAAATGGGGGGAGGGGGTATTTGTAGTGCCTGCCTCAACAAGGCAAACAATTAAGGTAGGGTTGGGGGTGGGGGAAGTCAGGGCCACTGTACTTTCAATTTCTCATGCTATTTTTCTTTTCTTTTTCCCCCCTCCCCCTTTTTTTTTTTTTTTTTTTTCATTTATTTGTCTGTTTGTTTGACAATTGACATTTGACACTACTGCTTCACTTCGATTTCTATTTCTCGTTGTCATCTCGATATTTTCCTCTTTTTTTTTTTTCTTTTTTTTCTTTTTTTTTTGGGTTCTTCAAACCATTTATTTATTTTATCCCCTTCAGCAATTAAAAAATAAAAATGATTCCTCTCCTATTAACTTAATCTAGATTCTTCGCTTTTTTGTAATCAAGATTCGTTTTAAATTGTCCAAGCCAAGACAATCTGCGGCAGTGCGAGTAAGGTTATGGTTTGAAGGTATTACAATTCTCTCGATCTATTTATTCGAATTTTTATAAATTTGAACATGTAATTACAAGAGATCACTTATAAAATTTATTTGATCAAATAAAAATTAAATTGTCCAACTACTTATCTGATTAGGTAGGTTCCATAAGTAGTTTCTCACAATCACTTGTCCGAATTCTCTCAAATCCGAACAAATAATTTAAGAGGATCCTGATTCAGTTTGAAGTCCTTTTTATATAATTTTTTTTTTTTTTTTGTCTTTTTAAAATTAATGTGGTTTTAAAGTCATTATTAGATCTATATTATTAGGTTATGAATGCTACAATTCTATCTGATGTGTAATGAACTAAAAGAGCTTCCTTATCTATTATTTTAATACATAATAATTTTCCTTTCATCTCTCAACTTTTTGCCTTTTATCGGGGATTGTGTTGAAATTTTGTGAAAAAATGTGAGTGTAGGTACAAATTTATATTTGTGAAGAAATAATATTTAATTAATATAAGAAAAGATAAGGAAAGTTATTGTGAAGTGTATTTGGATAGGAAAACAAAAATTAGTTT
This sequence comes from Alnus rubra, assembly GCA_028654335.1. Classification (NCBI taxonomy): domain Eukaryota; kingdom Viridiplantae; phylum Streptophyta; class Magnoliopsida; order Fagales; family Betulaceae; genus Alnus; species Alnus rubra. Next base: position 1,232,762 of record JAJPGS010000243.1, read on the forward strand.
TGTTTCCTAAACTTAAAGAAAATCAAAAGAAAGCTGTCGTGAATGTTCTTAGGTAGCAGTTTAAGAGACGAGGTTGCAAGACTCACGTTCTCCGAACAAGTAAGTTTCAAATCCTAAGTAGATCGGGGCAAGTGAGTTTCGCAACCCCTCTCTTAAATTGTTTGAATTTCTACAAAATTCAAACATACTAATGACAATGAATCTTCATCCAATAATAAAACCCCTTCAATAAAGGTGTCAAACACTAAAAAAGAATTGATTTATGATTATCTATCTGAGTCTAAATCAATTCTTGTGTTTCTGAGTCTAACATTTTTCTTGTGTTTTTGCCTATGGTTTGAAAAGATTGTGGAAGCAATTAGTTTAGCACTTAGGCATAGTATTAAGGGCTATTCAATACTCTGGATTTAATCCAAAAAAAAAAAAAAAACTCTTTCTGATAACTTTAAAGTGAGGTATATTTAATGGTTTGTCGTTTGAGTCAAGAGGCAGAGTACAAATCTTTTTTCTTTTTTTTTTTAAAAAAAATGTTAAAAAAAAAATTATAAGAAAGAGAGACAAACTATAAAGGATTTTGAATCGTTTGTGGGACACATAACGAATTAAGTCCTTAATTTTTTTTTTCACACATAAGAATTTATATAAACTTCCATTACTTTACTACCTGTACCAACAAGGAATAAGTTGTCTCAATTTCAAATAAAATGAAAATCAGTTATTTTATAATCAAAATTTAATATTGTTGTATTTAACAATATTGATAATGACATCTGATCGATGGACAATGATTCTCTCCATCTCAAATTAAATGCATGGTATCAATTTTATAGTCATAATTTAAAGTTAATGCGTCTAACGGTGTATGTGAAGTCAATATTGGCACAAATTTAAATCTTGACCATAAAATAGATACTATCCATTTCAAAAAAGAAAAGAAAAGAAAATATGAGTCATTTTATGTTATAACCAATTGTTATATGTTATACTCTTCACACCGGCTCACGTGACATGTTTTGAATGGCTTTCTTAAGAATAAAATAAGATTTGCTTAAAACATTTCACGTCAGACGATGTAAAATGTGTGTAAAAAAATGGCACTACTTAAAATTTAAATAATATGACATTATTTACACAGTTAAATACGACAACATTAAATTTTGATTATAAAATGATTCATGTCGAGGATTCTCATCCTACCAATAATGTTAGTGTAGATTTTTTTTTTATTTTTATTTTTTCCAATTAAAAATGCGGGAATGGGCTGCCAGTGTAATTACTTCTTTTGAGCGTGACCATCAAGATTCTCACATTCTGTGGAATGTTCGGTTTGAGTCATAGTTACTACCTTGGAAGGCGAGTCCGTCACCACAACCCTACCAAAGGTAAAGCCACTACCTTTGAACCCGTGACCACTAGGAAGAAAGTTAGCTTAGATTTTACTTTAATTGAATGAAGATATATAGAGATCATATGTGATTCGAAATGAATGGAAAGGGTTGCCGGAGCATATAGCATTTGTTAAGTAGGTTTAGAAATTAATGACTCAATGGGCGGTGAGATTGTAAAGTCTCCATCGCCTCTATATGAGATAACCCTTTCCTACTTAAAAAATCATTATTGAAGGGCAAAAAAAGAAGGGTAAAAAAAATACACATGATGGAATAATGAATTTCAAATTTATTAGCACTTAGCTAAGCAAATGCTTAAAAGAAAATGTTCCATTGGCTTTAACTATGTATGGTTATGTAGGTTGACAATATCATACGGCAGAGTTTAAAGCAAATGGAGATTGATTGCCAAGGCATTAGCAAATAGACGGGAGAAAATATTGCCTATAGTATTATTTTCAAGAATTAAAGTACTTTTATCCCGTGGATATTGATTACATATAATATCAAGATTGGCTTTCCAAAGTGGTGGGTGAAATTAATCATGGCTTGTGTCATATTAGTCAATTATTTTGTACTCATCAATGGCCAACCTTAGGGAAAAATTACTCCATTAAGAAGACTCATGCAAAGTGACCCTTTATCCCCTGCCTATTTATTTTGTGTACGGAAGGTTTGAGCTTACTCATTCAAAAGGCAAAAGAAAATAGATAGATCATAGGAGTTCCAATCACGAGAGGTGGAACCAAACTGAGTCACATATTTTTTGTGGATGATAACTTATTGTTCTGTAAAGCAAGTGCATTGGAATGAAATATGATTCAGGAGTTGTCGAAAGTGTACGAAAAAAGCGTTGGGACAAAAGCTTAATATGGAGAAGACGTCTATTTTTTTTTTTCTTTCAGTGGGAACACCATAAGGGAGGTTAGGAACTACATTCTTTCTTTGGCAGCAATACAGTCAACTACAAGTTATGAAAAATATTTGAGGCTGCCGGTTGTGGTTAGAAAATCCAAAACCCGAACTTTTAAGAGCATAAAGGAATGGATTTGGAGTTGTATTAATGAGTGGAAAGAGAAATTGTTATCACAAGCGGGAAAATAAATCATTCTCAAAGCGGTAATCCAAGTTATTCCAATATATAGTATGAGTATGTTCCATATGCCAAAAGTTTTGTGTAAATAAATTAATTTGACGATGCTCCGATTATGGTGGGAACATATGGATAATGAGTCAAAATTTGTTTGGATGAACTGGGCTAAATTGGGACATTCCAAATTTAATGGTGGTCTGGGGTTCAGATAATTGAAATGTTTTAATAAAAGTCTCTTCACAAAACAAGGGTGACAATTGTTCCAAAAGCCAAATACATTGGTGGCATAGATTTTTAAGGAGAAATATTTCCCATGTGAGAATTTACTGGAGTCTCAATTGGAACATAGGCCATCCTTAGCATCCTATGCCCGGAGAAATATATGGAATGCTAAGGACCTCTTAAAGGCAGGGCTTGTATGGAGAGTGGGGGATGGATTTAGCATTAAAATTTGGAATGACAAATGGCTCATAAATCCGTGCAATCGCCAATTAGGAGGTTGGACAGGGATACAAGAGTTAAGGATTTAATTGGCGAAGATACTAGGTGGTGGAACGTGCCTCTTGTAAAGGAAATTTTTATGGAAGATGAGGCTGAAAGGATATGTAGTATGTCAATCAACTCCAATAGAAAGATTGATCAATCAATTTGGATTAATACGTCAATGGGGGATTTTCGGTGAAAAGCACATACCATACGAAAAAAAACATATTCATGCAGGCATCAGTTGAAAGTTTAATTGCCTCCTTGTATAGCAATGTGTGGAAGAGATTCTAGAATCTAAATGTCCCGATGGTGGTGAAAGTGTTTCTTTGGAAGGCAGGCAATAACTTGTCGCCAACAAAAGAAGAGAAGTGCTTCACTCGCTAATTTTTTTTTTTCCTCAAAAGTTAATTCCCAAATGATGTGTCAATCATTGATGAAATCTACTATTTTGAAAATTGTGTTATTATCTCATAGGAGGGTGACAAATCATTTTGAAACTACTTTTGAGAATAAAAAAATTGGAAAGTAGAGCATTTTCCACCAAAGAAATTTATTCAAAACAATAATTACTATAGGTCCTTTGTGCCTAATTTGTGGGGTGGAGGTTGAGAATACATGTCATATTTTGTAGCAATGCCCATCATCAAATGACGTGTGGGTGAATTGTACAAGAAAAATTCAAAAATGTTCCAGCATAGGGGATAATTTTTTACAAATAGCGAGTTATTGGAAAAGCTTGAGAACGAAGAGTTTGAATTAATGGCTACAATAGCCAGAAGAATTTGGCTTTACAGAAGTATAGTGGTTTTTGGAGGAGATCTAACCTACCCCACCCAAATTATAAGAAGTGTGAAGGAATCAGTGGAGGAATTTTATAAAGCGAAACAAAATGCCAAAAATATTGTGGAGTATAACCTAGACCCATTAGTACCAAAATGGATGGTTCTGGAGTGATCAAAATTAATTGGAATGCATCGATTGAGAAAACAAGAAAGAAGATGGGTGTGGGCGTAATTGCTAGAGGCAATGAAGGAAAGGTCTTGGCAACCATGTACTCATCCAAACTATATATAATTGACGTCATTGTAGATGAGGCTTTTTCGGCATAGAAGGATGTGGAGGTTTGGTAGAGATTTGGGAATACAAAATATTATACTAGAGGTTAATGCACCGAAGATAGTACATGTAATACAAAAGGAAGACCAATCTTGAAGTCGGTATAAAAATCTATTGACGATTCGAAGACAATGTTGCATAGTCTCCAATCATGGTATGTCAAGCACGTCAAAAGAAAAGCGAATATGGTAGCCCATCACTTGTTAAAGGCGGTGCTCCAACAATCTTCATAACAAATATGATTGGAATAATACCTTATTTTTATTCATTTATTAGTGATAATATAATTTCAGAGAGTATTACAGTTTGATGAATTTAATGAAATCCTGAAATTTCTACTAATAATAATAAAAAAAAAAAATACATATGGAGATATTATAATATGTGAGATATAATTAGATATGTAGCCCAATTAACCTCTCTCTTTTTTTTCTTTTTTCCTTCTAATCAAAGTAAGAAAGGGGAAAGCCCAATCAACCATTATTGCAAAGCATGCACGACTCTTCCTTTTTATAATATTGTGAGGGCTAAGGGGCTCTGCGCATCTGCCAGAGACCTCCACACGTAAATTCCTCTACTAAAAATATGGTGCTTTTCTAACAAATGCGGCGTAAATACAATTACTTGAAATCATCTTAATGAGCTTAATTCTCATACCTTTAACATTAACTTGGAACTTCTTAGGATTTTTAGGCTAACAAACAATCGTTTAGTTTGGCTTTAAAACTTCATCATATCTTGTCTTCTAGCGACAAAATTTGATAAAAAACCGTTAAATTGATATATGTTTTTAAAACCCGTGATTTTCACTTATATTTTTAAAATGTATGTGAGAATATTTGTACGTAATATGTTAATTATACATAGGCGATAATGATAATGATAGTATATTGTACCTGAATCGGTGGCTCATTTTTTCTAAGTATTACTTTAAGCTTTAAGTTTTGTGACTTAATCTCCCTCTAAAAGTTATTTTTGATATAATTAATACAAAAATCCTAATTGTCAAAACTCATGTGCCACGGTTATTGGCAATATCATGAGATTATCACCACAATTACTACTTTGTTATTTTAGGTCTTGCTTGGTAAAATTATTCTTAGGATGCTCCGCTTTTAAAAAAGCAAAAACTATTGGCTTGCGATTCCGTAAATCAAAGGCGCTTCAACTTGTTTGACTCATTTTCTACTTGTTGTAATTATTTTTCGTATTGTTTTCAATTTGTATTTTTTTTTTTTAAGGAAAGTAAACACTTTCATTAATCATGAAGAAGGGGGTACATAATAACCACCAAATAGGTGTACATAAGACACCACCATAAAAGGTGTGCACCTAACCTGAGCCAAAACAAGACTCAGACTAATACAGACAGATTGTTACAAATAAAACCTAGCCAACCAAAATGATGTATCTGCGTTGACATAAAAACTTTACTTGATCTGGGAGTAGGTCACACATTCTGGGCTAAAAGTAATGACCAAGTTAATAACCACAAAACAACCTGCCAACTGAAAAAAAAAAAAAAAAAAAAAAAAAAAAAAAAAAAAAAACCCACACAGAACTGCCCTCTAGAGAAAACCGCCACCAATGACGGCACGTGTGGCTCACGCGCCGCCCCGGAAGAGCCCCACAGCAGACATTCACCAGCATTCCCCAATTGCCACCAGCCACAGCAAAAAGAAACGGAGCGTGGTTATAACGCGCGGCCCTAGGTGAAAAAACACCTAGGAGCGTGGTGACCATGCGCCGACCACGGGATCTCAGCACCACCGTGGCAAGCGGCTCTTGAATTAGAAGACGGCGGCGAAAAAGGCTGGAGGGTGCATGTCAAGCAGAAGACGGTGGAAAAACACAAGTCTGGCCTAAAAAATTGTGAAAAATGAAGACTCAGCCAAAATCCACCGTCAAGACGGCCACTCCCCTTCAACACCTCACGGGCAAGCTTTCTTGTCAAAAAAACGAAAACCTCCATAACCTAAAAGGACTAGGAGGAACACACCCACAACCGAATTTACACTAGAGGGACAAAAACTCCACAACCCTAAAGGTTGAGAGACTCAAACCTCCACAAGGAAAGTCCTAGGGAGGAACAAAAGCCCCCTTAGCCCAAAGAGACTAAGGGGAGAAAGCAGAGCTTGCTTCATTTTCGTTTTTAGGATCACCTACTCTTTCTTTTCTAATAAGAAAAAAATAAAAAATAAAAAATAAAAAGCTCTTCAACTTTTCATTAATTTCGTGAAGCAACTTGTGTTGCTTTTGAAAAGTAGACCAAGGATTGCTTGTTTAAACGACTGAGTTTCTCATAATATTTAGGTTAGAAGTTGCAACTCTCCCAAACTAGCCCTATATTCCTAAGTTACATTTTAAAGGGATTTATGTGAAAACATGTATGTTTTGAAAAATTATGGGAATAAAAATGAAAAGTTTTGAATTATGTGACTGGATAGATATTTGTTAGAGCCCATTTAAGAAAATGGTGAAATCAATTATAAAATAGATTATCACGACCAATAGTTTCATTTGTATCATTTGAACACACATATATAGATAATCAGCACCTATAGTTGATATGTAAAATGGACAAATTTTTCTTCTAATACTCCGTTTGTTTCGGCGTAAAATGATTTCGGCATTTTCCGGTGTTTGGTAGGGGCGAAAATAATAGTCAACCGGAAAATGATTTCTGTTTGACCAAAAATGCTTAGTAAATTTCAAAAAATGATTTACGCTTTTTAAAAGCGTAAATCGTTTTCCGAAGATGTCAGACGCAGTCGATCTATTTTAAACGGCACAGTCGACCTTCACGTTCAAGCAGCCGACCACCATCGAAATATTGCCGGTTTCAGAATTCGATAACATCCGGTTAATGTCGCCGGAATCTGGCGACGGAATCCGGCCCTGGCCAGAGTAGCCGGATCCCGGCCGGCTGGCCGGACGGATCTGGCCAGATGGCCGGAATCTGGCTATCCCAGATTCCGACGAAACTGTCAGGATTCCGGCCTTTATCTCGAATTTTGGCTATATTAGCCGAAATCAGGTAAAAATTGTCAGAATCTTGTCGGTCAGTGACCGAATCTCGTCATCGATGATTTTTATATTATTTTATATTAATATTTTTATGTTGTGAATAAAAATTGATTTTTATAAGTTAATATGATTGAATAAAAATATAAAAAAATATTTACGATTTTCCGTACGCACCAAACACCGGAAAATGCTTTCGACGGAAAATGGTTTTCTGAAAAATGACTTCCCTGAAACCATTTTACGATGGAAACCATTTTACGTCGAAACAAACGGAGCATAAATTAGATTAGAAAAAATTATTTTAACCTAATTTTAGAACATATGATTCTCACATGCTATAAAAACACATGTGTCACTTTAATAGATCGGAGTAAACTTTCTCCTATGTAATTTATCACATCTGAATTAATTTAAACTATTCATGGCATATAATAAAATTTGATTAAATTATATACTAGAGCCATCAATTATAAATGAATTTTGCATATTTGAACGACTAAATAAGACCTGTCATGTTAGAAGAGATGCAAACTCTGTTGTCTATGGACTAACCATAATAGGAGTTAAATAAGTCATTGATAAGATTTGGATATCTATAACGGAGTACGCTATGAACTATTTTTTTTTGTTCTTTTTTATTCTCCTAAATTTAATGTCGCTTTATTGGATCAAAATTTAATGGTGATCCATTTCAAAGCCAATAGTAATTTTAAAAACCACACTAACTTTAAAAAGATAATAAGAAGACCAAAAAATAGTTCATAGCATTACTCATAACTTCGTGCAACATGTTCGATCTTTATGATCTTGAATGAACAACTATTTTATCGGATAAAAAAAAGGCCTTTTTAAATTTATCGGGGATGAAAAACTAACAAACCCTTATTACAAATTATTCATAAATCTAATAAAGTTTGATAAATTACATATCAAAATCGTTATTTTTAAATAATAAAAAATTCACATATTTGATCTACTGAAACAGGACCTATTTAGTAGAAAGATTCGACAAATGATTTACATATTATCATAATAAAAAAAAATTAAAAAAAAATCTAGAAAACCTAAATTAAGGAGATTTACTTAAATCTTACCCCTTTCTTCAAATTAATTGCGATTGATTAATTAAACATTTTAAATTCTGCAAGTACAGAATACCACGAAAAAGAAAACAAATCAGAAAAACCTTTATCTGGCGATATGAATAGAAGCCCGAGATTTTTACGAGTTGATTAAGACGGCCAAGTCATTGGATACCTTCTTTCAGTGGCCAGGTGGAAAGCGCATTTCAATTTCTTTTCCATTTCCAATTTCTTTTGTTGGTTAAGATAAGGCCTGGTCATCCCTACTGCCGTTCTCTGGGAACTGATCCCACGCGCCTAATGCATTTCGCACATCGCCCTTATTTTTGGCAAATACATAGGAAATTAATCGAAAATGGTGTGTTTGGTAATAAGGTTGAATCATGATTTTTTTTTATTCTTCTCTATATTTTTTAAAAGTAAATTATATTTTATTCAACTTTTTTAATTTTTTTTTTAATTTTATCTCACAAAGTCAAACCTTGAAATTCGAACAGTGAATTAGAATTAAATTCAGATTTCAAAAAATCCAAACAGACCGGGATTCCGATATCTGCAGTTGCTTGTTCGAATTGCTTGACAAAGAAGTCAAGTGCGGGTTCGTTTATTTTGATTGGCCTCGCGTCTAACTTCTTTTTAAGAGACTTTTTAAATTATTATTTATAATTCGAGTAATTAATTACAAGAGATCTCTAATCCACCTTTAAGGAGGTTCAAAGGCACTAGAAAAACTAATCATAAAATGAGGTTTAGAGCACTGACAATAGTTTTTTTTATAATCTATTTTCTTTTTTAAATGCGAAGAAAATTTAAAATAATTCAGAAAATGTCACATACAACAGCTTTTTTATTGCTTTCTTATATATTATTTTAACACAAAATATTTCTCTTATTTATTTCTTGTTGCTTTTCATTAGGGATTGTTTGAATCTTGTAAAAAAGATGTGAAGGTAAGTAAGGAATTTGTATTTTGTAAAGAAATAATATTTTAATGGTATAAAAAAATATAAGAGAAATTACTGTAAAGTGTATTTAAATAGGAAAGTAAAAAATAATTTTATTTCTTAAATTTAAAAAGAAAAACAAACTGTTGTGCTCACCTAGGCTTTCTGCCATCTTACATGTTTGGTAAAATAAAAGCATGTAAAAATTGTTAGGCCTTTTACCTTTTATGGTCAGAATTTAAAGCGGATACATCTAATGGTATAGATGATTTCAGATTACATAAACTTTTAAAAGACATACCGATATTGATTTAATATAACCGTTAGATGTACAAACTTTAAATCTTGACTTTTCATTTAAAACCGTTAAATACACTAATTTTAAATCTTTACACATTTCATTTAAAATTGGTAAGGTCCCGATCCTATTCCTATTTGGAGAGTTTAACGTGCTTTCTTTCAAAAAGGAGCGTGAGGTTTCCTTTCTCTTCGTGAGACTTGAAATACCATGCATCATGCATGGTAGCAGCCGTCCATCAAATTGGAAATCATTGAATTTGGGTGGATCAGATCAGATCAGATCAGATCAGATCGAAGAACCCCATCAGCATCTGATCAAAGACATGGCCGCCGGCCAGCCAGTCTTAAATTGGGTAAAACCTCTTGAGCGTGAAAAGTGAAAACAAAGGCAGAGACCTTCAAACGGGTTGGTCACTGTCTCACTAATTTCTAGCCTCTTTTCCTTTCCTTTTTTTTTTTTTTTTTTTTTTTTTAATAATAATAAAAAAAAAACTTTACAAAAGGCTTTTTCTTTTTCTTTTCTTTTTCTTTGTGTAAAAGAGATATCACAAAAAATTTCTCTTTATCCTAAACGGACTAACTTTTTATTGTTTATTTAAAGAAATATTTGTCCTCTACTAAAAGGACTACTTTTTATCTTAGAGTGGGAGGCTGTGTTTGGTTAGCTAGGTTAAAAAGACAAAAGAAAGCACTAAATTCCCCTATAAAAGAGAAGTCTATAGTCTATAGCAAATTATCCCAAACCACTAGCTAAGAATTTAACAAGTTTTAACGCCTAACAACAAATTATAGTACTAAATTCACATTATCACATAGCTTTTGGCTCACTAAAGGAGTTAATTACTAGCTGAAAACGACAGGGTTTTGATCTCAAAAGTCAAAAAATTCAAAAAGTATGTCGATTGTTTTAATTATAAGTTACTTCTAACACCACTTTAAATTCTATTGAGGTAAGTATCCACAGGAGATGGACACAATAAATTAAATTATTTATAAAAATAAATAAATAAACTGAGTTATCGAATGTCATGTCTCAACCTGTGGAGATGGTAAGAACTAAGATGGTGTAATGGGATGATGTCGTTGGCAGTTTGCACTTGTCTTAGCAACCCATGAAGAACACGGAGAGATATCTTCAGCCCATGCATTTGGATGGACTCACAAAAGTCAAGTGTGTCTTTTTAATTCGTACAATTTACGTCTAATCACTTAAGTTGATAGAAAATATAACATTTTCATTTACGCGTGGGTTCAAACTTATCATTAATATGTAAAGCTTAAACACATAAAATATTTAATTAAAATAGGATGTGAATAACGTAGATATGATTCGAATTTATGACATTTAACTTTAATTCAGATTATAATTATACAGATTTATAAGTATATATAGTGAATATGTTTTCCCGTCATTTAAAAATGTTAAATATCGCGACTTGATTTACATTATTAGATAAAACAAAATAAAATTTTGACAATGAAATAAATTCTTTTCATTTTACTTGAAATGGAAGATAAAAAATGATACCTTATTATAATATACTCATTATTTTTGATATTTTTAGTAATTTTTTTAGCTTGCCTAAAAAAAAAAACTTATTAGGTTAACTACATAAACCTCCTTTTAACTATCATCTTTTTTGCATTGTCTCCCAATGTTTTAATTTTTGTAATGTTCTTCCAATCTATTATTAGGGTTGCAATATCCTCATTTTGCTACTCAAAATAACAAAAAATACGATCTAGATTCTATAATATAAAAAATGAATTAACATTTTTTTAAAATTTTTTATTTTATAAAATGCATTTTTACTGTTTTGGGTCGCAGAAAGAAACATTGCAACCTCAATGATATATTTGAAGGACATTGTAAAAATTGAAACATTATAAGAACATTACAACAACAAAAAAATAGTAATTGAAACTTAAAAGAGGGTAAATATAATGTAGTTTTTTCACAATACTTTGTTGAAAAATAAAAAATAAAAAATAAAATTGGCAAATGCAAACTGACAAGTGGGATTTTATTTATTTATTTATTTTTTTTTTCTGGACAGCTGACAAGTGGAAGTTAGTGGGTTTTGGGGGGTGAAAAGTTGAAGATGGACATTGAGAATACAATTGATCAGGGGGCTTTAATTTGTCTGCTTGAACAATTTGTCACAGGAATTTTACCTTCTTACGTACTGTATCCAGCTTTTCCCAAGAAAGCCTTCTAATTGCTGCCTGCATTTTAGGGTTACAGTACGTATCATTCTTAATTTTAATAATATTGCCCTGTTTCATCATTCAGAAATCCAAGGACCAGATATTAAAGGGTCTGTCTTTCTTTTATGGTTTTTTTCCTATTTTTAAACTCATAAACATATCATCAGATAGTACAGAAACAATTTTTAAGATTATATTTTATTTATTATTATTATTATTATTATTATTATTATTTAAAAAAAGAAAAAGAAGACTTGAATGTTTATTAGTGATATATAAATAATGAGCAGTGCTACGATGTAGCAAAATTTTCGGAATTCATCCGGAAATTTGGCTTATGGATGGCATTTTTGTAATTATTCATAATTATAAAAATGCCATCCATAAGCCAAATTTCCGGATGAATTCCGAAAATTTTGCTACACTCAAGTATTACCCATAAATAATTGCCCCAGCAGAAAACAAATCAAATCATTCTTAACATTTTCACCACATACAAACTATACACCCACGTTGCTGCTAGTAAATCACACCTTCAAGGCTACTATATTAGACAACGAGCATCTCCTATAAAAAGGCCTCACTATTTTCGAGGTTCAAGGATCGCAATCTCTTTTCTTTAAACCTTTTGCTTAGGTTTTTTTTTTTTTTTAATTAACTTTTACCGATTTAAACATCGGAAAATATCCGATCTTTTCGGTAATTATTTTTTCTATTTTGCAGGTAAATTTACTTCAACATTTATAATTGTAAACCTCAATAATTTTTTAAAATTGTAGAGGACCTCAATCTGATCCTTTCTTACTGTTTATAAGGCAAATGAGCCGTTCTTTGTCTATTTAGCTTTTCCCAATGACTCGTAGCTATGTTTTTGTGAAAAGTAGAGAAATTGACACTGTTTGATAAACGGGTAGTGATTGGGGGGAGGCCAATGACCGGCTCCCTCCCCCCAATAATATTAAAAAACCAACTTTCAATGCAAAAGAAGAAATAATATAATATAAAAAATAAAAAGTGCATTAAAAGTTGGTTTTTTAATATTATTGGGGGAGGGAGCCGGTCATTGGCCTCCCCCCAATCACTACCCTTGATAAACAACTTTACTTCCCTCTTCTTCTTTTTTCTTTTACTTTTTATATCACATTAATCATTTTTTTTATTACTATTCAAATAAAAAAAAGACGTTACAAAACAAAATATTTTCATTTTTTCATACAAAAAATTACAAATTCATTTCTACTTTAAATCACATCATTCGCATTTTATTATAACTATTCACAAAAAGTACGTTACTCCTAAAGAGATGTTTACCAAATTAACCTAGCCATCATTGTTAAGAAATCTTGACAAATCTCGTACAATTATCTAAATATCTGAATGAGGATTTTCCCACCAACCCGTTTGCAGATTGAGCTCTCATTTTCTTTGTAATTCTGTACACCATGGCCCTTCCCGTAATGCCTTTTCGACCATAAGAAAGTTCTCTACCCAGCATTCGAAGATTGGGAGAGAGAGAGAGAGAGAGAAGGAGATTGGGGCAGAGTCAACTCAAATATCCAGTCAAATAAATTCACTTTAGTTTTATGTGTCAGCTGTTTAATTAGATGCAAAAACAGATTTATTTTGACGAGTATGTTAGCCAAATTCTCTCAAAAGTTTGCAAACTTCTTAAGTTTCAAACCTGTTTAGGTATTAAAAATAACATTTGCATAATGAGTAATGCTACACACATTTTCACTTTTTTACACTCACTTCCGCACTCTTTTACATGACTTTTAAAACTACAATTAAATTAGGGATAGATCTTTATTGAATTTTAATTCAACAATAATTTTAAAAACTACTTAAAAAGGTTTGAAAATGAGTGTGAAAAAATAAAAGTGTGTGTAGCATTACTCACTTTATACAATAGTCAAAGTCATCTCAGGAAGTCCCTGCTCTCATCTCGCATCAGGTGGTCTTAGCTGAGCTTCCTCCAACACTTGAGGATAATTGGAAGAAACGGGCTCGATCTTTCAATGACTTTGATGAGGTTGGGTTGGAGGTGGCAGAGATTGGGCGCAAAGTTGGTGAATGTGAGGAAGGTGATGGATTCTTAACAAACCTGAAGAAGAAACCCCGAGAATCAAATGGCCCTCACAGGGTGGAAAGGCGGAGGCTGATGTCCAGCCCCACCCATATAAATGAGTCTACTAAGTTGGAATTGCCGGGGGCTTGGGAACCCCCAGACAGTTCAATTTCTTCGCCGGTTGGTGAAGGAGAAGTCGTCTTGTTTGGTTTTTCTTATGGAAACCAAACGGTTACAAAATAATGTTGGTTTTTTGAAGGTACAATTGGGTTTTGACAATCTGTTTGCGGTAGATTGTATTGGGAGAAGCGGGGGTCTTATCCTCCTTTGGAAGTCAAGTGCTCAGGTTACCATCCAGAATTACAGCCTAAGGCATATCAACGCTGAATTTCAACTTTGTAGTAATGGGCCACTTTGGAAGTTCACCGGGTTTTATGGACATCGTAATCCGGCCAAGCGTCCATAGGCGTGGTCCTTGTTGAAACTTCTCTCACAGCTTTCTCCACATCCTTGGCTCGTTGTCGGTGACTTCAACGAGATTTTATGCCTCTCGAAAAAATCCTCTTGTACGGCACGCTCGAGTAGTTAGATGGGAGCATTCAAGGACACGTTGTTTGCATGCCACCTGGGGGATTTGGGTATTGTGGTCCAAAATATACATGGACTAATGGGCGGCCGGGGAGAACAACATGCTGGAACGCTTGGATCGGGCCGTAGCAAACTAAGGATGGTGCAGCATTTTTGATGTTGTTGAAGTAATTGTACTGCCAAGGTGTATTTCTGATCACAGCCTTTGCTAGTTGCTCTCTCAAACTCAGCAGATGTTCGGTGGACTAGATTCCGCCAGTTCTGTTATGAAGCAGCTTGGGCCAAGGAAGCTAAATCTAAAGAGATCATCAAACAGGAATGGCGAGTGAAAGTCCCTTGAGGAGATTCTTGGGGCCAAATTACTAAAAAGCTTTCTTGTTGCAAAAAATCCTGGGTCAGGAAGTTAGTTAATATTGGGGCTGGCCAAATAAAAGATAAGATCCAAGAGCTGAGTTCTATCCAAAACTCAGGGGATCCAGATGTGCTTGCCCAGGAACAGGCTGTGAAGGAGGATCTACTTGCCTTGATGGACCAGGAAGACATGATATGGAGACAAAGAGCAAAGATTAACTGGCTTAAAGTGGGGAATAGGAATACAAAATTTTTTCGTGCATGTGCCAGCCAAAGGAGTAGGAGCAATAAAATCTCCAAAATTGAAGATAAAGATGGCATTTTGTGCACTACTCAGGAAGCCATTGAGGAAGCTTTTGTGAACTATTTCCAGGAGATTTTTCAAGCAGGGGATCATTTAAATGTGGGAGCCTGCACTTGTCACATAGAGTATAAGGTAACTCCCCAGATGAATCAAGGGCTGCTAGAAGAATTCACAGTGGATGATGTCAGTAAGGCGCTACAACAAATAGCCCCCCTCAAGGCCCCTGGTCCGGACGGTTTCCCTGCCTATTTCTATCAGCAAAATTGGGCCACTGTGCATGCTGAGGTTAGTTCTGTTGTCCTCCATTTTTTGAACTCAGGAGAATTGGGACCTAGTGTTAATTTCACAAACATTGCTCTGGTTCCTAAAGTTTTGGCCCCTGTTTGTGTCGCAGATTTTAGACCAATTAGTTTGTGCAATGTATTGTATAAACTGACATCTAAAATCCTTGGTAATAGATTAAAAGTTGTTTTACCTTATATCATTTCTAGCACACAGAGTGCTTTCATCCCAGGCAGGTTGATCACCGATAGTATCCTAGCTGCCTATGAGACTATGCACTCTATGCATACTAGGATGTTTAGCAAGGTAGGGTTCATGGGGCTTAAATTGGATATGAGTAAGGCTTATGATTGCGTTGAATGAGATTTTTTGGAAACGATAATGTTCAAATTGGGATTTTCTACCAGATGAGTTAATTTGATTATGACTTGTGTTCGCACTATGACATACTCTGTGACTGTCAATGGTACACAGGTGGAGAATATCCACCCATCTAGGGGGATTTGACAAGGAGACCCTATTTCCCCATATCTTTTCCTCATTTGTGTAGAGGCTCTCAGCTCACTCCCCAACCATGCTGAAACCATTGGGTCGATTACAGGGGTTCACTCGTCTTTGCGGGGGCTTTAGATTAGTAATTTATTTTCTGCAGATGACAGCTTAATTTTCTGTAAAGCCAATTCTGTGGAGTGGAGGAGGGTACTGAAGATCCTTGGTATCTATGAGGAGGGGTCGGGGCAGAAGCTTAATTTCCATGAGACGGCTATTTTCTTTTGCCGAAATACAAGTCTAGAAAAGAGGCAGGAAATTATCTAACTATCGGGTCTTTCAAAGGTTATTAGATTTGATTCGTATTTAGGCTTGCCTCCGCTGATTAGTAAATCTAAAATGCAAGCTTTTGAATCTATTAAGGTTAGGGTTAGGAAGAAACTCAGCAACTAGAAGGTCAAATTTTTGTTGCAAGCAGGGAATGAGATTTTGCTTAAAGTTGTAGTCCAAGCAATCCCAACCTACAACATGAGTGTTTTTCTCCTGCCCCTTACCCTCTGCAAAGACCTAAATTGAATGATGCAAGAATTTTGGTGGGGTCATATGGCTAATACCTCAAAAATACACTGGATGAGCTGGGAGATGATGGGTTTGACAAAGTCGGCAGGCGGTCTTGGTTTTAGAGATTTACCTTTGTTCAATAAGGCCATTTTAGCTAAACAGTTGTGGAGACTTCACCAGGATCCTGATTCCCTTGTTGCTCGCATCTTCAAAGCAAAATATTTTGCTCATGGAGCGGTGTTAGAAACCTCTCTTGGATCTCGGCCATCCTATGTTTGGAGGAGTTTGTTATCAGCTAGTGATTTGCTCAAGCAGGGATTAATATGGCGGGTCGGGGATGGAAAAAGCATACACATATAGGGGGACAGGTGGTTGCCTACGCCTACAACTCACACTGTGCAATCTACTCCAAAGATGCTAAATGTGAGTTCAAAGGTCTCATGCCTCATTGATCCGGTTACAAAGGGGTGGAATGTGGGGATGATCTCAGGAATTTTTTCGAAGGAAGAAGCCAAGGTTATTTCCAATATCCCTCTTAGTCCTTCTCTTCCTATGAACCGGCTTGTATGGTGTGGCACCGCTAATGGATTATTTTTCGGTCTGTAGTGCCTATCATTTGGGTAAGGAGATCCAACAAAGGTCCTTAGGGGAATGTTCTACTTCTGACCGGTGCTCCTCAATGTGGAAGGTGATATGGAGTTTAAGTGTTCCTAATCTAGTGAAGGTATTTTTGTGGAAGGTGGGGCACAATATTTTACCAACTATGGCTAATCTTTACAAGAGAAGGGTGGTGGAAGAACCACTGTGTCCGTGTTGCAAGTTGGAGGAGGAGACTATTACGCATGCTTTATGGACCTGCCCGGCAGCTAGGGACGTTTGGGGAAGTGGCCCGAGAATCTTCCAAAAATCCTCTGCATGGGGGTCAACTTTTCTTTCCATGATGGAGGGTTTTCTGTGCCGTTTTAATGGTGAGGATATGGCATTAATGGCGGTGTTGGCACATGCATTTGGCTACGGAGAAATACGCTGGTGTTTGAGGGTGTTTTCACTCCCCCACACTCGGTGTTCTCCTCTGCGGCTGAGTCTTTCCATGAGTATCAGTTGCTTCATCAACCCGATCAACACCTCTTATCGAATGCAAAGTCCCCCACTTCGCAAATATGACAGCCTCCATCCCGGGAGTAATTAAGGTAAATTGGGATGCGGCGGTCAATAAAAAGGATGGTTGTGTTGGGTTTGGCATTGTAGCTCGTGACTGTGATGGTATGTTCTTGGGTGCTAAGTGTATTTATTGCCCAATAACTGCTGATCATGTAGTGGCTGAAGCGTTGGCAGCCACCCATGCTGTTTTATTCAGTAAGGAGGTTGGTTTTGTTGATGTTTTGTTTGAAGGGGATGCTCTACAAGTGGTACGTGAGATTCAGTCAGACCCCCCTCATGCCAGCCGAATTGGGCATTTTGTTGAAAGTATTCAACATGAAATGGTGGGGTTCAGATCCTCTTGTGTTGTCCATGCGCCTAGGGAAACAAATGGTGCAACTCATGCTCTTGCAAAACAAGCAGTTTCCATAAGGCGAAATCAAGTTTGGGTAGAGAATATTCCTACTTTTATTCTTCCTATTGTTCTTAGGGAGCAAGTTCTCCCTAGACCCTAATTTGGGTCAGTTTCTATCAATGAAGATGGTGTCATGATTTGTTCAAAAAAGAAAAGAAAAAGAATACAATACCCATAGAAAAGTTTGCTAGACGCGGATATGGCATGCACCGAAGGTAATGGATTAATATAGGAAGTTGACTTACATACGGTGGACATGAAATTAATATGGAAAGTAGTATACCCTTAATAAATTACTTTACCTTGGTAGAGTGTCCCAATGATACTTTTCTTTGCTAAATTTAGATCGGCAAAATAGTAAAAGATGGATCACATTGCCTTATGTAGTCACAAGAAATATTATACGCGTGTTTACAACTTGTATATAATTTTTGTATAATTCTAACAATTTTTTTTTCTTTTTTCAAACTAATCATTTGATCTCTTTTCCTACATATGTGTCTTATATATTCAATGGTTTATTTTTTATTTTTTTAAAAAAATTGTTGAAATTGTACAAGAGTTGTATAGAAGTTGTAAACGTATCGTATCTCATAATCACAATAGTTTGGCTATATGCATGGAAATGAAGGAATTTGGTGTGCCGCACTTATATAGTGTTCTATGAGACCCTCTCGATTTTGAGATGTCGGGGAAGCGAATGCGTAGGCTTTCTCTCTAGCCTTTGCGGCCCGGCGAGCTCCAACGAAGTGGCCTTTGAATGGTGAGATTTCATGGGCCATTGGTGAGGCCCAAATGGTCCTCAGCGTATTGGGCACTCTAATTAGAATTACGATAATGCTAATTAAGTATGCATCAAATAGTGGGAATATGCTTGAGAGGAGAGAGAAAGAAAAAAAAATCCTTAGCCATTCAAAGTTCTCCCGCTAAAGCTTTGCGCCTCTCGAGCCACGAGCCATCATAGCACGTCAGCTTCGTTGAAAGACCAGAATATTTTGCACCTGATCACAATGAACTAGTGGGTCCTCTAAATTTGGTCACCAGTGCGACTTGTAATTTTAGACGGAATCTAATAGGCCTCTACAAAACCTATAGACTGAGCTATTGAAAACTTACCACTTCATTGTCCCAATTAAAGCAAGAGCACTATGACTTAAAAAGTAATTAGTATCCTCTTAAATTATTAATTCGAATTTGAGAGAATTCAAATAGACGATTAAGAATGACTATTTATAAGATCTATTTGACCGTATAAATAATTAAATAACTTAATTTTAATTTATTTGATCGGATAAACTCTCTAAATAATATCTCACAATCATATATTCGTTTTTTTTCTTCAAATAAATACAATAATTTGAGTATAATGGCGATGACAAAGAAAGAGGTTGGGGAGAAGGCACAAAGTGACGCAAGGGAGTGGGTAATCCATCCATGAGAGGAGGATATTTTGGAAGTATATCCAAGTTCCCCCGCCCGCATTTATAACCTCGTTTTCACCGCTAAGATATACGGCCGTACAAAATCAAATTGATCGTTTTGGGTTTGTTTTTTTTTTCTTTTTTCTGAAAAGATCCTGCAACCTGTCCCTACAATTCAACATTTTCTCGAGTTGAGACCCCAAAACAGGAGCGTGGCTGTTACTGCAGTCGTTGGAAGCCAAAATTATATATGTAATGAAGTGGACTATGATTAATGATTATGATTAATTAAGACACTTTTTGACTGTTATTATAAAACCAAAAAAACTCTGTAATTATTGCCCTTTTGTAATCACTATTACTTTGATCACACTCATCGCTATTTTATATATATATATTTTAAAATTATAATCTTTTAATGGTTCCTTGTTTCGGAAGCTACTAAATTCAACTCAATTTTATTTATTTTATTTGAATTCTTGTTTGGGTAAACCCAAAAAATTTCAATTATTTTTTCTCAACTTAATTCAATTTACTTTAGCTAAATTTGTGTTTAAAAATGAATTCACGCGCAAAAAACCTAAGAGAAAATACATGTATTAAATTCAATTTAACTCACATTCTCAATTTTGTTTTTGTTCTTTTAAAGCATTTAAACATAATTTTAGAACTTTTTTTTTTTTTTTATATTTCTTTATGTATTCACAATTTTGAAAAAAATAAAAAAGAATACAAAAAAATTACATATTCAAACGAGCTAAAGCATCAAACTCTTCTTCTAAATTGGATAGATTAGTTAGTTTTTATCATTGTTAAATAAAGGATAAAATTTTAAACTATTAGGTCTAAAATTTAAATTAAGTTGTAATATTTTAAAAATTATTCTTGTGGAAATACATGGTTATATAGAATTAATAGGTGTTTTCTGGCGATTATTTAATTTGAATAGAAACAAATAGTGGGGCAGGGCGTACACACACGTGATGTGTTTGTTTGTATAGCCTCGCTAATCCCAATTATTTCAACGAGATGCGTAATGACATATGTCATCAACCGTGCAATGATGCCTATGAAAACAACTTTGGTTTTGGTGCGTGAAAAAACAGCCAACAACCGTCGAGAGAAACATGTGCTTTTTCCCTTCATATAAGTTTCGTAACTTTCGGTGCAGCTCAACTCAATATTTTGTGTTTTATATAGAAAAATGTGCATGGGATTATTATTATTATTATTAAAATAATAATTCTTTAATTTATTAAAAAATTGAAATCTTTTTTTTTAAAAAAAAAAAAAGAAGAAGAAGGAAAACCCCTTGCCACCGTGAAAACACATTGGAGGAATACAAAGATCCAAGAAAATACATTGAAAATTCAAAAGCAACAAAATGAAGTCTCCCACAGTCGCCCCCCAGGTTGACCGGTATACCAAAGGGTTGGAAATGGGGCAAAGCCCGATCCATCCAAAATACTGTTGCTTACGGGCCAAGAAGAGGGCCACCGTGACAGGTGGTTTTGCTGCGAAAGCCTAGTAGATGGCAATTTTGTCAACAGGGTGGCATTGGTGAAGGAGGCATGTGGGAAGAAAGAAACAGATCTGAGCTTTTAAATATTAATAATAAAAAAGATTCAGAGAGGAGAGAGGAGAGAGGAGGAGAAACTTGTCCTCTTTGTTCAAATTCAGCATACTTTTTACGATCAAGATTTTTGGCAGCCAAACCACCAATGGAAAATTACATTCCCTTTATTACATAAAGAAACGTAACTAATGAAACTGAACTCAAAAAGAGGGGGAAAAAAAAAGTGTGGATTTTTCTTTGCTTTTCTTTCCTTTCCAATTCAGACTTATTTCCAAATCTTAACAGATTTGTCATGACTGGCAGAAGCAACCATCCCTGATACTGGTGACTGTGCCAAAGCTGATATCACACACTCATGAGCGGGAATTGTCATACACTTATTCACCGCCATGTTCCAAAGCTCCAAAGACTGCAAGCAATCAAACTTTGATAACATTAGCAACATTTGATGGAAATCAACTCCGTCTAGGTTGTTTGACAATTTTAGCTTCAGAGAATTGCAGCTTTCCCATGTACAATAGCTTTTAGATATGCCAAGTTAGCAAAGATGGTTTGGTTGTCTTGTATTATATGGCACACAGGCATAAAACCATCACACAGTCACTAAGGAAAATGCATCTATTGTGATGCTAGCCCTAGGTGTTCTTTTTTGGCGAGTGAAGTGCCACATCAATTTATCAAGGAAAATCCAATCAATGTCCTTCGAGGATCACCAAAAGAAATCTAAAAAGACGAACAGCAGAAAGTTGTAGAATGTTTGGTTACATTTAGGTTGCATTTTGGATATCCCTTAAAGAAGAAACCATTCAATTGTGATTTATGTACATTTGGAACAACATAATTTATATTTTGCGTTTCAAAGGGAAGATTTCCATGATACGGAGTGGTTTGTTTCTTTTCAACTTTTTATTTATTTTTTCTTCCTAGAACTTGGGGAAAAAACAAGAAAAAATCAAAAGTAGATAATACTGAGACATGACAATAACAAAGCAAATGTCACCTGGTAGCCTCCAATGACCAAGAGAGAGGAGTAGCTTGGATGGAAAACACAAGAATGGAAGGTGTTTCCACTGGAACTGAGCTCGTGAGTACACTCTCCGGTGGCTACTGACCACACTCTGACAGACTCTTGACTGACAGATGCCAAATAATCTCCACTCGTGTCCCAACAAACAGAGTGCACTTGTGATGAGTGCCCCTGAAGTTCAAAAAGACCACAGTTTATTTGTAACTGCAGATTAGAATGTGGTGTAATAAAATTCAAAAGTGATTTAATTAATCAGGTGAAAGAAGATTTCTAATGGATTCCTTCAACTTTTTCCGCATTTGACAATAGTATCATACCAGTAATGAGAGTGTCTGCCTATCAGTCTCAACATCAAAGATGGACACAATATTCTCTGCTGCTGCTGCCAAAAGCAATCCAATTCTGGGCTGAAATCTCACCTGTGCTGAACCTCCCTGGTCATTACAGAACTGAGGTTCAGAAGACCAACAAACCAAATCCAACAAAGCTTGAAAAATTTAAACAAAAGAACAAATAAAAAGAAAGTTCCAAACACTAGCCTTGGAAACACGGGTGCAAGAATACTGATTAATACTCCAGTAACGAATCTCACTGTTAGCATCACAAGAGCAGAAAACTTCATTCTTCTTAGGGTGGAAATCGAGGGACATTACATTTGAGGTGTGCCCTGTATATGTTTGTAAGCTGTTATAGCTTGGCTGCAAGAATAAACTATATTAAGTGCCCATGATATGTATACCAACATTTTCATTGACACTTAAATGCCACAAGGTAAAATAGGCAGATATTAATTCACATCAAAGGGTCAATTAATTTATTCCAACTGTGTTGAGGTTTTCTAGCACACAAGAAATGGTGCAATGGTCTTGAAATGAGTTTACCATAAAATACGTGGCAAATAGAGGCTCTAAACATAAAGTCAACCATCTTGTGAAATGAGTATGCAAAAAAATCACCCTTAAAACTAAAGACAGAACGAAAAATTTCTAGGATACGTGAATTCATTCCCACACTGTATAATGTGCTCAGTCCAAACTAAGTTAAGTGGGGAAGAGAAAAAATACAATTTCCCTTTGTACACCACCAATTACTTACTATCCTCCAGACACATGTACGGGCAAAAGATGAAAAATCTGAGAACATCAGAAACCAGTGCTTGATCATAAGCTCAGTTGATCTATGTACTTTACAATGCAAAAGTCTAAAAGACTAAAACTATCATTACTATAAATAGCATTTGCTACAATTGAAGTTATTTACTTATGAGGACAATGAAAATGCATGTCATGAACAAGATTTATCATGGGCAAAAGATACAAAATCTGAGAACGTCAGAAACCAGTGCTTGATCATAAGAAGCTCAGTTGATCTATGTACTTTACAATGCAAAAGTCTAAAAGACTAAAACTATCATTACTATAAATAGCATTTGCTACAATTGAATTTATTTACTTATGAGGACAATAAAAATGCATGTCCTGAACAAGATTTATCATTAAATAAATGAATATAAGCAAAATGATGTTTTATTTTTGTAAATTCAATTTCCATGAGGTAGCAACAAATCGTAAAAGATAAAAGTAGAAACAATGGGGCAGTTGGTTGTTTTTTATTTTCTTTGATTAAGTAATTATTCATAAGAGACTGAAAAAAATGGGTGCAACCCCGGCACACGGGGACATATACAAGAGAAACACTAAGAAGACAAAAAATAAAACCTAGCATTTGAAATTTAGTACATGTAACAACTTAATCAAAGAAGAAAAAAGTGCAGCAACCAGTTGCAGGCATCATACTTAATATTATTATGATGATAAGATTTGGAGAGGCAACCAAAATTTTGTCTTGGGAACTACTAACTGATTTTGACATTCTCAAACAAGCGTTACATAAGAAAGTATTGGGCTGTAGAATTTACTTTTGCAGCATCCCAGATTCGCACAGATGTATCAAATGAAGATGTTGCTAGCTGAGTTGAATTTGGTCTGAAGCGAACATCAGTAATTATCAGAGTGTGCTCCTCCGGTGTGCTCTCAGTATGTAGAGTCTCCATGTTCCAAAGAACAACCTACTAACATGAAAAATGATAAGCATTCGCATCTGTCTGGGGGAGGGGAGGACTGTAACCATATAAAATCTTATAGTTGCTTTTGCACATTAAAATGAAAGATATCTTGCGTGCTCAAAACAATTACAAAAGCCAGTGACAAGCTAAAAACTAACAAACAAATATACGTGCCCATAGGCCAAAAAAAATAATAAAATATTAGTTAATAAATTTCGGAGGTGGTCACTAAAACCTAAAAAGCAAGATAACAGGGTGATTATGTCAAATCAAATGATATCCAGTCAGAACTTCACAAAAGTAATACTTGTAAAATTATTGAAAGACTACAAGTTCTGGAAAAAGAGGCTTCTGCTTCAGGAACATCTCTCAACGGCTTCTACCATCAGTAGAGATGTTTTCAGATACAAAATAAAATTTCATTTTGGTTAACTTCTATAATACAAGGTAGATGCAGGTTGTTGAGATTAATATATAAGAAAAAAAAAAAGAAAAAGGTTTTAATCAACTTCACGCCAGGTCTCAAGGCACATCAAAACAAACACTTGGTATTGCACCCTATCTTACCAGGATGATGCAGGCGTGGCCTCAAATATTCTAATTAATAATAATACTATTTAGCTTTTCATATATCAATCTTTCTGGGTACCTTTACAAGTGTCTTTACCTTCGAGAGTAAAACTCATCCATACAAAACAAAACTCTGAATCATATCCAATTTACACAGAAATTGCTTATTCACTTTCTAGTGTGCACTGGTTGGCGTATAAATAAATGTAACCATGATGAAAAGGGAGAGAAAATCTTAAATAGTATAAAAATCCTTATAAACAACTTATCATGTCTCCGACAGCAAATTGCAAATGAGAGAAAATTGCAAAACATTTGTTTAATTAAATTAAAAAGCATGAAGACAAAAAAAGGGTAATAGATGACTCAGTCTTTCCTTTCCAGTTTTACCAATTTAAGATTTTTTTCATAGGGTAAAATATTTTGATTATCTTGTGAATCATTTTTTTCTTTTCTCTAACAGTTTATTCAGGATTTTTTTTTTCTTTATAAAAACACTAAGAGGTTATAATATTAGTTGACTTCAAATTTTGGTTTCAAAGATGTGAACAAAGAAATTTTGTTTATTGATACATTTTCTTTGTAGTTCATGAGAATTTCAATTATGGGGTAAAGTATATTAATTTGTAAGGGGAATGTTGAGCTGCATTATTTTGACTTCAGCATGAACTTTCTTTGGCAATGTAAAGCAATGTGGTTTGCACAAGCATAACATATTCCCAAATGCTAGGACTCTATAAAACCAAAGCATGACCTAAAGAAAACAAATATATTCCAAAAAGGGAATGGGATTCATAGAATCATATGGTTCTTTTCCTTTTTTGGGTTAACATTAAGCAACATATGTGCAACACGGCTTGTGTTCCCCATTGCTAGTATTATGAAAAACAGAAGTAGGATAAAAACTAACTTGGAAATTATTGAATATTAAGCTGGACTACCTTCAACAAAAGATGCAATTCACAATAAAATAATCTCATTATATTTCAGATAGTTCAAATTTTTTTAAGAAAACAAAAACAAAAACATACTATTTATGAAAACAAAAACATTTTAGTGTGAGGTCAAATTTATTCTGCTGCCTATGGAAGGAGTTCATGTAGGTGGGATAAGGATTGGTCTTACGGGCAGTCGTTAGCAATCAAAAACAAAAAGAAACGGACTGACATACTTCCAGTTTACTTCTATCAGTTTCGGTGATTGCTCAATTTATTTCACCAACGCCTTTAACATGAAGGACTAGTGACATGTAAATGTTTGAGAGAATCACCTAGGGAGTCCACCAAGAATAGTCAATATACATATTTGGACACCACTCTAGCCCAAAAACTTAAGCTAATGGGCTTGGGTCCATTTAGGTGATTAACTACTCACTTTCTTTAAATTTTCTTAATGTGGGACACAACACTGACACGTGCACTCTCAACAGTAAAACATGAAATACAAAAAAAAAAAAATCTATTGATGTAACCTTGGAGATAAATATGTAAACATGGCACTGTAACTCAGAAGATAACATTTTTGGCAAATAAATTAATGTTGTCAAGGCAACTATGTAAGTAAGAACAGGACACAAGCCTAGCCTCAACTTATAAGCCAAAAGGCACTTTACAAGGGCTCTTTCCCAGGCCAGATGATATGGAGTAAACCGATCTTTTGGGGTTGTTCGACTTAGAAAGTCAAATTTTAGCAAAAGAAGAAAAAAAAGGGGCATGTAAAGATGCAACTAACTCTTCTGAGTACATCCACATCCAATGTGAGCTGATTACCAATATAATCATTCCAGCTTCAAACAAAAGGTCCAAAAACCAATAACTCATGTAGAGACAGCATCATGAAATGGTCCAAAATTGATAAACACTGCTGCAAGAGGAACTTATTATCTAATGGGTCATGTTTAATATATAGCTGTACAAAATTGAGTTTTGAATCAACAATTTCCCTTTATACATCTGATAAAATGCAGGTTGTGCTGTTTGGGTTCCAGTCTTTGATGCGTGCCTTCAACATTTTGCTTTTAAATGCTCTTCACTTATATGGTATTAGAAATAAATCTCTTGCATCAAGACGTGGAATGTAATAAGCATAAATTGGACGCAACGAGCATTTCCAAAAATTATTGTGTTAGTACAAGTTGCATCTTCCATATAGCAGCCAGCTACTTCAACCAGGGAAGTTGACTAGAGCCACTGACACAAGAGAGAGAACTGTGATAAAGTTGACTAGAGCCTGTAATCTGATAGGACAGGAACTGCAAACTCTAAACTACTTACCAAAGCGTGGGAAGGGGTGTTTGCATTTCACCTTTTGCTAGATGAATATTCATAACTCAAGATATTAGAAAGAGATGACAACAAGGTTTCACTGAGTCAAAAGACCAACCAAAATTCACAATGGGGTCTTCCTCCTAAACCCATAAATTTCTCATGAACTAAAGTACAACAATGAGAACTAGGATTAAAAGTGTTCCCCAAAACATATCACAATAAAATCTTATCATGCCTTGTGAACATAGATATATGCAGGATGATTGCATCACCAAGTACGTCTGAGGAAGCCAGTTATGATAAGCTAAGGTGAGAAAAGACAGTGACGAACACAAGGGGCTAGAAAAATTCTTTTGCTAAGTCGACATTAAATCAGAACACTGGACAAAAGCCCTTTAAAATTTCATTGGTAGCATAGATGTTTCAATTGATCTGCAAGTACTAAAGTAAAAGCTTGTAATAAAAACACCAGCATTTATATAAACAATGATTAATATAGTACGTTTAAAACATGGCCTAGCCTGCTACAATGCATTATACCTTCTTGTCATGCCCAGCACTGGCCAATAACTTGCCATCTGAAGAGAAATGACAAGAGACAACTTTGCTATTGCTTTTACGAATGGAACTAACTTCACTGAAGGAAAAACCTGACATGGAGAGTACACAATGTTGGTTGCTTTCAATCTGAACAATCATCACTTCCCAAATCATGAGATCATCGATTACCTTTTGAAGTTTCTGCAGCATGTTCAGAAGGATTCCGTTTCAATGCACCAAACAAATCCCTTCCATCTCCATCATCATGTGACAGAAAAGATTCAACATTATCTTCTAAAGAGCCAACATCTCCAAAATGTTCCATGTCTTCCTGCAATTAGAGATGAAGTCATGAAGCAGGCCTTTAAAGAGTGACTTATCAAGCATTATTTTTAGCTGAACTCAGACAGGATACTTCACAACATAATATAACTAAATGACTGCAACGTATACCCATGCAAGCCTAGAACCTTAAGCAAGGATCTTCAACCATCCTTGTCAGACACATGATTGATGTGAGCAACATGTATAGTGGTTATATGTGGACACACTGGCTATGCAGTGCATTCTGGAAGCTAAATTTTCCTTTTTGGAACGAAGTATTCCACACTCTAAAATGTGCAATACAAACCATAGATCCTAAAAGAATTAAAGGCTTATTAATAGTATATGAAACACTTAAACAGGGTGCAAGATCCCACCACAATATTGGCCCATCAAAATCAAATAATTTGAACCATCATAATTGGGGAATATCACTGGCATCTATCATTCATACACAATCTTCAACTAGCCAACACATTATGTAAATTTAGATGGTTAAATTATCCACCCAATCTAGAAATTGATATCTAAGATCCCTAAAGGGTAGATCAATCAGATGGGGACCACGCCTCATGAAGCGGAAATTATTTGTTCGAATCTCCCCCCACCCCCCCTTGGAGACAAAAAATTACTTAAAAAAATGATATCTAAGGTGGAACAGATTAGTTTAACTCGCAAGAAACATGCAGACATACAGGTTTTTGTGGAAGTCTAAGTAAGAAGATTTCAAACTTCCCATCAGGTTTGTAGGTTATGCAGGTTACAATTCTAAAAAGTTCATATACCAGCTGGTTTGTGGATGATGCAAGACCACCTGCTCCATCTGTACCATACATCATTAAACCTTTTGAGATGCTCCCAACATTCTGCAGATTACTTGCCATAGCAAGTCCATCACCAGGAGTATGAGTAGAAGGAGTTGATGGCTGAGAGTTTGGTGAAGGACCAATGGTATTTCCTGTGCCAGTACTGTTAGCAGCTCCAGAAGATGAAGGCCCTTTCCTTTTTCGATTATTCTATTACATAATAAACAACAAATCACCAACTTGCAAGAAATGACTGAAGAAATCATCAAGAACTGATTGCACCACTAGTTCATATAAATTTTTGAAGAAACAACAGTTAGAGGTAGCAGCAAAACATGTGACTTCCTTAGTCAAGTAATGGATTCCATAAAAAATTTAGTTTTATTGGTGAGAGGAATATATAACTCTTCATAGCATTATGTCAAACGAAGTGAGCACAACCTGTTGCACTTGCTGTGGATGCAGAGGATCCTGTTGTTGTTGAGAAGAACATTGTTGCATCTGCATGTTTATCTGCTTAGAACACGCCAAAGGCTCAGAGAAATGTCACAAGAGAGCTCATTGAGTACTCTTAAAAAACAATAAAGCAGTGGAAAATTAATAAACATTTGGGAAATGCAATTGATGGATATCCTCAAATAGGCCAATTCTAACAGTCAAAACAGAGAGATGAAAACAAATACATACCAAGGATACCCTAAGCAATTTCCGCAAACTAGGAATCTTAGCCATTTGAACACTTATATAGGCAGCAAGAAGCCAGTTTTATTTAATTTAGTCTTAACTATAGAAGTCAAGGGTATTTTTTTTATAGTTTTTATATTTCTAAATGAATTCCACCTTTCGTCTATTAGGTTTTATTATGTTTTTAGGACTTTATCTGTTGGTTCTATTAATTATTTAGATTGGACTTAGTTATATATGTCCATAGAATCTAAGTCTTATTAGGAGTCCAAGTTTTTTTAGGGTTAGGTTAGTTTTTATATAAACAATGATGTAA
The DNA here is from genome assembly GCA_028654335.1 of Alnus rubra. NCBI lineage: Eukaryota > Viridiplantae > Streptophyta > Magnoliopsida > Fagales > Betulaceae > Alnus > Alnus rubra. Next base: position 1,262,200 of record JAJPGS010000243.1, read on the forward strand.
TGTTTTTAATTGAATGGAGAACCAGTTTTATGAAAATTTTCGCAGCAAATACGCTTAAGGTTTGTGTGATGCAATATTTTTCTGAGGAATCATACTGAACAAACCGTAGGTGAGATGCTTAGGAAAACTAGGTGTGATTCCAACAAACCCATATCTGAATTGTGTTATTAACTTTCCTTAAAATCCTATTCGTAAAAACCCAAAATCACCCATACCTTTAAAAGATGGCAAACGATCACAAACAGCCAGACTGCTGTTCGTGACTGTTCACTGGGCAATAAAACCGCTCCTGTCGCTTTCTACATCAGATTTAGCGTACAATATTTTGTCTTACATCAATATTAGTATCATAGCCCTTTGTCATGCATCAACGCTTCACATCCATGTCAGGCACAACTCTCATAGGAATTAAAAATTAAAATACTATGATTCTTTTATGTATTTCTCTATCCTTCTCGTTGGCGAGGGCAATGAGAGAGAGAGACTTAAACAACATATCCAGTTTTTTACACAGAGATAAAGATTAATAATTCTTCAAGCTAATGCATTTGGGTCAAATGGCACTTCCATCGTCAAAAGAATGGGGTAGGAAAGGTCATGAGTTAAAAGTCCCATGAAGGGTGTGACTTACTAGTAAAAGAAAAATAATGGAACCTTATTGTAGGCTGTTTTATATTCAGTGCTACAAGACAAATGAACTGGAGAAAAAATTAGTATTGACATGGGAAGAATTCAGTATGACACGGAGCTCAAAGAACCATAAAAGAGCAAAATCAAAGGAGTTCTCAGAAAACTGGTCTAATTTCAAGGCCGTGGCATATTTACCAACCTCAAGCCTTGATTTGGTGGGATGATTATGATACAGGTCCTATGTGAGAGTTAAATTATAACATTTACCTGCTGAAAATTACAGGTCGCTAAAATTGTTGTGAGCACAGTTCACAAGAGTGGTGAAATTCTTATTCTTATTTACATGTGGGGTCCAATTACTGAAGGTTTGGGTTCTTTATTTATCTTCGATATAGTAATAATATGTGGTCCAGATTATTTTATTACAAGGGTCAAATTGAGTGTTAAAATGATCAAGTCATCGAGAAGCAAATGTAAGTTTTGTAATGACCTCTATATCCTTAATAAGATGTTCAGAATTCTGAAGCTGGCTTTGGGTTTTCTCTGAAACCCTAGAAACTGCGATGCTTTCTTTCACAAGGACTAATTCCTAGGAACGTACTTGTGAGATGCTAGTACTCTGCTTTTCAGCATACTTTCTAATGCTCTGTGATTTCCAGCAAATGCACCAGATATGAAAACCCTAATTTGCCTAACCAAATTCACCTTTTCCTAATTTTCTTGGAAACCCTAACCCTGGTTTTCCTCAAACCTAGATTTTCCCCTTGACCCTAGTGAAAGACCAATGATTGATATGGAACGACCAATTTCACAAACAGCAATGACTATTTCAGCAGACAGTGAAAGACCAATGCTTGTCCAACTGAGCCCAATACAAAACACACCCAGTCCTTTTTTAATTAACAAGGTCCAAGTCACTCCAATGATGAGTAAGAATCTCCATATATCTCAAGAACTGTTCAACATCAGATTGAGATAAATTAGATTGGAACAAAACAAGAACTCTTAATCATCCGAGAAAGGATATGCAGACATCTAGCATTTCTACATCATGTATCATGAAGACTAATATACTCTGACAAGTGTTGGAAAGAAAAACTTACCTTCAAAGAAGTTGATTGCATTGGAGAACCTATGGATCCATCATTTGCAATTGGTTGACCATCTTTTGCATTCAAAGTGCCCCTAGATAATCCTCTAAATCTTTGAGGATCTGTTTCTCCATACATAGGTGAACTACCAAGATTGCCTTGTGCTTGCACCTGTGCTAAGAGTTGTTGCTGAGGCAAAAGTTGAAACTGATTTGCATTCTGAAGGAAGGGCTTTTGAGCTTGTGCACCTAAACCTGGTCGAATTTGGTCAATGCCCTGAAGATTTTGGCAAATGCCTCAGTAAGAACTTGGTACCAGTGAGATATTTTATATGAATCTCTTGGAGACGCAGTAGAGGGTACAACTTACGGTTAAGGGCCACCCCTTCAATGGAAGACCACCAACTCCAGGGTTCAATCCTGGTAAAAGAAAAGATAGCAAAAAATTAAAAAAAAAAATTTGAAAAATCACGACTTACGTAAGATGGAGCCATAATTGTTCAGATATCATTTCTCATGGTAATCCAATTTGATAAATACAGAACCACATTTGTCTACAAGCAGAGTTATCCATCCAGCAGGTAAGCACACAGTTTCTTAGGGTGCAAACCGGCCAAGGTAACCCAACTTCTAGCTACTCCAGCTCACCTTGCTGAGATATTACTGTTAGTGAACCATCCATTCCAAAAGCTTAAGCTGTTGGGAAGTGGGATAACAATGCATATCATGCACACACTAACACTAACACTTTTCATCAATTGCCCAGAATTGGACGTGAACCCCAAAACACAAATGAAGCCAGAGATAACACCAAAACTGAAACTGAAATAAATGGGTTCCAGATTTGAACACAAGATCTGTTAGACAAACCTGGCTTTGATACCATGTTGGTGAACCATCCATCCCAAAAGACTTTTGCAGTTAGGAAGTGGGACAACAATGCATATCATTCACACAATAACACTAACAATTACTAACTTATAAAAAGGAAAAGGAAAAGGAAAATAATAATAATAATAATAATCATAAAAAATAAAAAATAAAATAGAAAAATCAACTAAAACTTCCAAGCATAGCAAGGCTGATGATGCGGGACAATGAACAGAAATTTAGAATAGATGAGAAAGAGAAGAAAAGTAGAAGAGAGAAGAAGCTGAGGAAAAGAAGCGGGAGAAGGAAGAAAATTCAGGAGGAAGAAGACAACAAAACGGTCAATCAAAATTTTTTTTTTTGATAAGTAAAACAGTCAATCAAAATATTATTCATCAAAAGCATTAATTACCACAGTACAAAGTTATGCTTAAATAGCCTAGGAATTAAACCCTAACCCTAGTGATACCTGGGCAATAGCCCATTTAATAACATAAATCCCAAAATCAGAAAAATAACATAACTAGTCTGAAAAATAAATGACAACAAATAAAATGCAAAAAATAACGAAAGCACCTATAATAATATCTCTATGCTCTCAAGGTCGGGCCATCCTCCGATATCAAGGTCCAAACACACGTAATTAATGGCCTCTATTTGATGTCCCCATCAATTGAGCTTCATTATCAAGGCTTAAACTTCTCATGAAGGCATTTGATAAAACTCAAGAGTAGCTTGAGCTTGCCAAACTTATTCAAGCTCCTGGCTCATAGTTAGAAGTATTTTAACTTTCTATTGTTTTAGTATAAGAACAGATTACAAGCCCACGTGTTGGGCAAACCCTATAAGGGCAACTAAAGGTGTGTACCAAACTTGGAGGGCTGGGCAGAAACTATTCTAAATGTGTAGTGCTCCTTTTCCCTCACTGACCTTTCAGCATGGTGTCTTGTAATAGAGATCATTGTTTCTATCTTCTTTATTTGGGGAAAATACATTTCATTCTAAGCAAATAAGCAATACACCGGGATAGGGTTCAAAAAATGGGGGATCTTTGCCACTATTTATACGAATCGAACCAAAAAAAAAGAAGAAGGAAGATTTGTGGGAATGCTTCCAAAGGATTTGTTGGAAGCGGCCCATTTGGCGACTAGATGTGCACGATGATTTGCTTTTCTGCCAACTTTCCATGCTTCCTAGCTTGAGAAAGCCTTAAGAGAAAGATTGATATCTCTGATTATCGAAGCAATGTGACACTTGGAGCCCTCTAACTACCATCCCGTTACAAATAACACCCTCTGTTAGTATTTGGTGTTAAAATGGATGGAAAATCTCTCAGGTGTGCAACATGCGACTCTTTTTGCATTTAACTTCCCAAAATACCCTTAAAATTATTTTTAAAAAAAACTTAAAAAATAAAAAATAAAAATAAAGGGTGGCCAAACCACCCCCCATAGCCTATGAGGGTGATTCGGCCACCCCCTTTTGTGTTTTAAGGGTGGTCAAACCACACCCACTGCCAAGGGGGCGGCTACCGCTTTTGCATTTTGGGTTGGCCGAACCACTCCTCATGGCTGCCACCCCTTGTTTTTGTTGAAATATTTTTAAGGGCATTTTGGGAAGTACAATTAAAAAATAGTCATGTGTGGTGCACATGAGGGACTTTCTATCTATTTTAATGCCAATCGTTAATGAAGGGTCTATTTTTTTTTTATAAGTAATTGCAATTTATTAAAAAGCGCAAAGGGGCGCAACCCTTATACACGGGAAGTATACAAAAGAATCCCTAAAAGGGACGAACAGAGAATAAATTTAAAAATTCTACATAAGTAAAAACACTCAAACTATGATGGGCCGCTATCCAAAAATATAATGTATTGAGCAACCGCTTCCGTAGCTCCACTATAGAAGTCTCTACATCTTCAAACAGTCGAGCATTCCGCTCCCTCCAAATACACCACAGCAAGCACAGAGGAGCTAACCGCCAAGCCTCTTTAGCATGACCACACCCAATCGCCGCCCCCCAACTACTCAACAACTCCAACACCGTTCACGGCATAACCCACTCAACCCCAAATAAAATAAGAACGTAGCTCCAAAGATCCCCAAATAAAGGATCTATTTGTAATGGGATGGTAGTTGGAAGGGGTCAAATGTCATTTTTTAAAGTTTGGTGGTCTAAGTGCCAAATGGGTGGTAATCTGGGCGGATAAAGTGTATTTTCCCTTTTTCTTTTTCTTTTTTTTTGACTTGAGGCGAAATCAACAAACAGATTTAAATAAAACAACATGACAACCAAGAAAACATATGGCACAAGAGACAATATGAGCAGAAATTGAAAAGCTTAATGTAAACCATCTGAAAAGTCTTCTTCAAACTTTTATTTGCATAAAAGCCTATAATTTGTGTAATAGATATGAATTACAAGAGGAGAAAAACGAAGGAAATGGAAAATAGGAAACCAATCACAAGAATAGGAGAAGGGAGGGGTAAGGAAAGAAGTAGGTTGTATGGTTTTGAGGCACTAGAGGAGAGAGACGAAAGAAGACATTGCAGAAGAAGAAATTAAAGAATAGAGTCAAGCACAAAAGCTATGGATTGGAACAATTCAATTTGCCAAAAAAGCAAGGTTTGTAGAACAAAGTCAAGCACACCGGCAAGAAATTGAAGGCATTGAGGAGCAAAGTAGATCAAATGTTAAACTTCTTTGATGGGCTTAGGATTTTTTTATTATTATTATATTGTTATGAAGAATTTAGAAGGTTAATGAATGATTTATCAGGATTGGTAAAAGTCCAAAAGAGGTTTATAATAAAGAAGAATCAGAATTTGCACAAGTACACAACAATTCCACTACAACCGATAAGAAAAAGGTCCACTCTGTCTACCAAGCCAAACATCTATTTTTTTTTTGATAAGTAAGTTTAGTTTATTGAAAGCATAAGGCGCCCCTACGCACACTGGAAGTATACAACAGGAAACACCTAACTAGAAAAGGAAAAAGAAGCAAGAAAATCACCAAAGCCAAACATCTATTTTTATCAATGTTATCATCCCAACCCTTTGAAAGCTCAACCCAAAATTCATGCAACACCCAAGGCTAAACAAAGAATGAGAACAATAACCCCTATACAGCTATGTGTCCTTTGCTGCCGAGCAATTTAATAAGAAGCAAACCCACTAGTTCTTGATCTCCCTTGCTCAAAAAGAAACAAATTGGGCTAAGTTGAAACCAGAACAATAACCCACTATGCGGCTGTGCCCCCTTTCCTACTGAGCAATTTAATAAGCGACACAACTAATTTGCCATATCCCTTGCTCAGAAAACAACAACTTGGGATAGGTTGAACCCTCTTTTCTTCATTTTATTGATTGACGAACATTGAACCTAGGATCTGTCATAACATCACCCCATCCCTTACCACTTGAGCCAAGGCAGATCCTATCAAATTACTAAAAAAGAGGATGTTTTAGATGCACAAATGTCCAAGCAAAGAAAGCCACTTAAAGAAGGACTTAAACATGCCATATCTTCTCCCGAGGAAACTGCAAACGCCATTAACCTTGAGAACCTTCAAATAGCACTTTGCCTCAAAGAGCTTGCTGTGGTAAAGTGTCGTTAGAAAGCATCCTATCCAAACTAGCCAACATTCACACTACACAAATGTTCAATTTCGGAAAAAGGACATATTTGAATCTATCTCCCAATCCTCAAATGCCAGACAAACCTTGGACACCAATGAAAGGCTTCCCTAAACCATCTCATATAATTAACCCCTTCCAAATCATTTATTTTCTTTAATGCTATATAACTGTGAACAATTGAATTGCAGGGGCTTCCCCCCCGCACCAAGCATCTGGGCAATAAAGAACCCCCTACTGCCATCCCCTCCTAAGAAGTAAACGTGTATAGTACTTGTATCCCAAAATGCCATGATTATTATCCGATAGCTCACCCCATACAACCTCTTAGCTGTATGCACTCCAGCCACCTCTCCCAACTCCTACTCTGTGGCCAGCACCCGTGCCAAAAGACGATCCCATTCCTTAGCAAATCTCCAAATTCACTCACCAAATAAAATTTGTTTCAACACAGTGAGATGTCTCTCCCCTAACATTCGAGTGAATAATGAAGCACACCTTAATCACTAAGCAACACTTGAACTCGTCTCCCATACCTTCCCGTTAGAATCTGTTCAAAGCTTATCAAAGCCCTTTGCCACTGAAATCATCATGCTAAAAGGCAAGATATAATTAAGCCCTCCCAGCTAAACTATTCCAAACTACTCTAAGCACTTAACTCACCATGAAAACCAGAATAGTGAAAAGTGACATAAAATGAGTGGGAGGACTACGTTGTGTACTCCTACTCAGCAATTATGTATAATATCTATCCTTCTTCAGTTATGATTTGTTAACAATTTCTTAAAGGTTCTTGTTCTTCACTTTTAAAGGGATCTAGTTCTTTGATTGAGTGAACAAACTTTCTATCATAGACAATCCAATGTTGTGCTCTCCTTTATCAGCAAGATTCTACAAACACTGTACATCATTGCTCGCAATAGCCACATGACTCATGCATGGCATGCCATGCTTGCTTTCTAATGGGATCACTCAAATTTTGCCAACTCCAAATATGTTGCTAAAATTTGACATGAATATGAGATGATAAAGGTTATAACAAGGAAATAATACCTTATTTACATTTTTTTACTCCATAAATTTGATGTAACGACCTAAGAAAAGCACTATCAACATTTACGCTTAGCGCAGATGTAGCTAGCGTTTTTTACCGAGTCTTTAAAATGGTATCAACCTAGTAACGTCATGTAACACTGAAGCACTGTATAACGTGTCCCTAACAAGGCCATCAGAGATTTAAAAGGGAGAGATTGTAACACCCCATTCCTACATTAGGAATATGAACAGCCCACATAGAGTGGGGGTATTATAAAGGTATTCAGGGGTGGTAAGTCCCACATTTGTTCTTTACTATGTGAGACTGAACTTTATAAATGATTCTCTAAGAAACTCCAATTACAACTTGACTAGTTCTTTTAGAGTGACAGCGCAGATGTTACTAGCGCTTTCCTTGGGTCATTACATTTGAAATGAATATGAAAGTAGTGATGCAACATGAAATGGAAAAATGAACTTAAGGATAGCAAACTTAAGGCCTTCCCCTCCTCCCCCAACCCCTCCTTTCTTTTTCTCTTTATTTTTGGTAGAACAATCTTGAATGTTTATTCCCTCATACAGAGATAATCATACCTGCATTTCCCATTCCAGGTTTTGACTGCATGATTCCCTGCGCATACATTGGAGAAGGATCCATGGGCAAGGATCTCTGGTTAGCAGACATGTTAACTTCGCCTTTGATATCCTAAAGCCACCAAAAGAATCAATAAGTCAACCAAATTCTATAAGCAAAAGAAATGAGTAAAACAGAGCAGAAAATGTAGCATCATGTTGTCCAAGTAATTACAGTGGTCTGTTGAGTCCGTGCCTGGATTTGCTGCAACGCTGCAGACACACTTCCAGAGTTTCCTTGGACCAACTGACTGTCTCAGAAAGATAACCAATAGATATGAAACTAGCCACACATAAAATATTAGATGGAAACAGTTAAATAAAATCTACAGGTAAATCTACCCAGGATGATTAGCTGTTGATTTCAGAAGGGCCATCCTAGCATCAAGAAGTGGTTGGGATGTTTCTGAATCCATTGAATTACTACGCTTCATGCGTTCCTCGTACATTTTGGCTGCCAATGCACTAGCAGTAGACTGCCCGAGCATTCCTTCAGAATTGACGGAATTCACGGGACCACCAACAGAAGGATGATTAGGATCCCTTCGTTGCAACTGAGCTTGACGGATTAGTTGAAACTGCTGCATTTGCAGTTGCTGTTGCTCTTTTGCTTTATTATGCTGTGCCTGCACATCATTACCATACGAGGGAGCAGGAAAAAAAAACATCAAGGAGATCAGCATCAGATTCAGAACAAAGCTAGTGGTTAGACATGGGCATTAAATTTAAAAAGCCACCTCAATGTAAGCTGCAGCTGTCTCAGAATGTTTCTCGTTTGTCCTAGCAATAAAAATGTCCCAGAAAACAGACCACCATTCAAAAAGAAACCCCCCAGGAGCATCAATTGCTGCATATTCAAGCCAACATTCATATAAACTGCTAATCCAAAATTGAAATTTTTGTAAAACAATTTTGAACTCAACCCAAATGAGGATCATGAAATTGAATTTTTTTCCGAATTCATTCAGGTCAAATCTAACTTAAAGAAACTGAATTTTGTACTTCAGAATTATAATACACGAAACATAAAAGGATATACTAATACTTCATCAACTGTCTATTACCTACAGGGTCCGCTGCAACCTTCCCTTCAGTCATGAAGGATTTTGCCGTGGCATGCAATTTTTTCTTCACCAAGTAATCATATATATAGACATCAAGCCTAGCAATATTAAGCCAAAATGAAAAAGTTAAAAGAACCCATTAAAAGTGATAAGAAAAGTTATACCATCAACATAAACAACAAGTAACAGAGCAGTAAGCAATTGATCATACATTTTATCCGCTTCCCAATTGCTCTGCGACATTGTTTCCGGTCCAAAACAAGCCTAAACTGCCCAGAACCAAAAGATCCCAATTCAATTCCGCAATTCTCAGACCAACAACAAAAATTCCACTAAAATTATGCATGTTGAAAAGCCAAACAAAAAGAAAAAGTTAGATTGAGAGTCAATTGACGTGTACCAACCTCAAAGTTAACGGAGAAATAGATCAAAGCCTACATTACCAATCTTGGGCTTCGTGCAGTGACGATCACCATTGATCACAGACTCATATCCGAATTTCGACAAAATCAACGAAAAAGTTCAACTAATTACTTATAATTCTCGAAGAAAATTTTGAAAATTAACAAAATTGAAATAACTGAATTGTGTGGCTGTGTTTCTAAAATTGGTAATTCATGAATAAAAATAAATAAACTGAAAGATATGAAACACTAGGGTTGGTGATCAGAGCAGAGGGCTGTGGAGTTTGAACTTGGAATAGTTCAAAGTTTAACAGAGGAAAGAGAGTCTCACGGAGTATGAAGGCTGAAGCTGAGGTTCGGGGGTAGTACAGGAAGAGACTGGAGAGGGATTTTATATTGTGGTGATTGGACTTTGAAGGCCTCATGGGGACGTGCATGGGTATGATGGACGGCAGAGAAGGAGTGGGGTCCAATGACTGGCTCCGATTTTGCCACATCAGATAGGGCCTACAATACTGCTGGGCCAATCATGTGGTTATGTTGTATCTAGTATTTGAGCTCGGTTGCTCTTTTAAGCCTCTTTAGGTGTTTGTGGGCTTGATCGTGGATTGGACCGCCCGCCCGGTTCGGTAAAGGCCGTGGTGATTTACATGGGCTTGGGCTTGCATTTTGATGCGAGATTGATCGAGAAGGAAACTAATGATTATAAAATAAATAAACAAATCACCTTAGAAAATCTAACTTCGTATACCATATAAGTTTTTTTTTGTTCTTTTATTCAAATATGGGAAACGGAAAAGGCAAAATTACAACGATTAAAAAAAAACAGAAAATAAGTGGATAACCCAGTTACCCAAACAACAACCCGAAACAGATAGAAAATAATGCTAAAAACAAGTAACAAAGTAATTAACCGGCGAGAATGAGACAAATAAATGGCCCAGCCTATTAAGAGAACAAGAACGGCCACAAAGGGCTATTAGCAAAGGCAAAGCAGAGGTTGTGAGACCACACTCGATAACCCTAAAATCACACTGACCAACACCAGGGCCAGCTCGATATATTTCATGGGCCCCACTATTAGTGATGGTTGTTTTTGTAGAGTTATGACTTGTATTTCAACAAGTCTTTTTCCGTGGGCCCCACTCTTTTCATTGGCTTCCTTGTAGTCTTCATCCTTTTAGTTGAGTCTCCTAATAAAAGAGAAAATGCACTATTTTTTTTGTTAGTATTAATTATTGTGTTCTTGGATCTCTAACTATTTATTTTTCTACTGAAGTTAAAGAGTCTCCAAAGAAGAGATCATGTTTCTTTTATTTTTTAAAAATCATTTCATATTATGATTGTGCCTTTTTTTTTTTTTTTCAAACAAATCTATATTTGGGGGCCTTATTTCATTAAGAAAAAACCGTTTCAGCATATGATTAAGCCTTTTTTCTTTTCTTTTTTCAAACAAATCCAATTTTTGGGCCTTATTCCATTGAGAAAAAACCATTTCAGCTTATGATTAAGCCTTTTTTCTTTTTCTTTTTTCAAACAAACTTGTCTTTGGAGCCTTATTACACTGGAAAAAACCATTACAGATTATGATTAGGCTTTTTTGAGCCTTAAATTAAAAAAATTAAAAAAAATTGGGCCCAAATTTTTTTTTCGGGAACCTTATTAGATCGAGGCCCTAGGCGAGTGCCTAACTCGCCTAGCCATGGAGCCGGGCCTGACCAACATAAACCCTTGTAAGGAGCACATCAAACGAACTAGCACCGAAGGAGGTTGGATCAGAGTCGAAAGACAGTCTACCAAACAAAACATCATCACAAGAGCTGGGGACTACAACAAAAGCCCAAACAAGACAAACAAAAACAAGAATATAGAGAAAAAAACACAAAACAACAAAAAGTCCCAAAACAAAGTGAGACTAAGGATGGCAAAAGGAGGTCATTGGACCGCAGAGGCGAACCTATATGGGGGCCAGGGGGGCCCTGCCCCCCAACCCCCAAAATTTTTCCAAAAAAAAATTTAAATTTTACCCTTAATTTTGTTTATTTTTTTAGTTTTACCCCCCAAATTTTTTTTCTTACAATTTGGCCCCCCATATTTACAAGGCCAGGTCCACCACTGTTGGACGGCATGTGAGATTCGTGCACGAGCGCGTGGGCATGTGGACGTCACATGGAGGAGCGACGGCTAATGACATGGAGGAGCGACAGCTGACAACAAGAAGCTAGAAAGACATTAAAGACAATGGACGAACGGGTGGTAGCTAGGCCAGAGCTAACAGATGAGAGTACGTAGATCGAGCTTTGAAAAAAAAAAAACTGATATAAGAACCAAGCCAGTTCCTACGAGTACTACGGTGGAGGAGGTGAGCAGTGGGGTGGCTAAGGCAGCTAGCCCGACGAAGAAGGCAAGACGCTGCAGCAGAGGGCGGAGGAGCAACCAAAAAAGGAAAAAAAGTAAAGCAAAGAAGCAAAAGAAAGGAAGAATAGGGGAGCCAGAGCAGCCGCACAAGGCAGCAAATAAACCTCACTATGGAGGGAAAAAAAATACTCAAACCCTAATTAAGGTTGCATGAGAGCTTCGTACACCATACAACTTGATTTGAAGTCGAGTTTGTGTATAATTTAGTCTTCATATCATTGCCATTCTCACATCTTTTCTTAAAGCATTTGGGAAAAGTTTTCATATTTTCCTGAAAACGAAACAAAAAAAATTAAGAAGAAAAGGCTAAAATTTCAGAATATGTTCATGATATGTGATGTACCTGAGTAGGTGAATGAGAAAAATATATATATATATATATATTATATATATATATAAGTTGCTATGTGGTGTACCTGAGCAGAATTTGTTCTGATCCACAACGTCCCAGCATTATTGGCGCCTCTCTTTTTCTTTTCTTTTCTTTTTTTTCCAATGAATTTTTACTTATTTTTTTTATGGATGGGTGAAAGAAATAAATACACATAGAAGGTGGTTTACTTAACCTGCGCATGTGAAATTTGAATATTTTGATAAATTTGGTACATCTCTATTACATTTTTTTTTTCAAATTGACCATTAATAAATGAGCTTTATAGATTTAATGATTAATTTAAGAAGAAAAAAATATGTACAGAAATGTACCGAAACTATAAAAATACCATTTCTAAATTTCAAAAGGTGTGAATAGTTTCAGCGCGCCCAACTGAAAAATTAAGGAAAAAAAAAATATATATATATATATATAATTGTCTTATCCTAGAAAAAGAAGAAGTTATTAATTAAGTGCATAAGCACATAAGATCAAGTAACGTTTGCATGCACAAATTAGAACGATTATCTTGTTTTTACGTACGCTTCCTTGCTATCAAACTTCGGTGTTTCTCCAACTCTCCATCTGCTTGTTCATTTGTAGCCACATGCAGAAATTGTTAGGGTGTTCAAGCCAAAAAGAAAAGTGTTTGGAAACTGTTTGGATAAATGGATAATACAGAGAGACATGAATTTTTATAAGGTGTCCCCGGCGGCACATTATATTGTCTGATTGATAGCTGCATTAATGGTATCAGAGAGCCCCATTAATGAGATCGCAATAGTTTGGAAATTTTCCACAGTTTTCAGCTTATCTCCGGTATTCGCCAATCTGCAACAGGTTTGACTCATTTTAATTTTTAAAAAAACTGAAAAGATGAAGCTGGAAAGCTCAACAATGGACCCTCACTAGTCAAAACAGTTCCTTCATTCCTGAGCGTGTTGGAGAAGAGTGCAGTTGGAAAAATAAATAACCCGCCCAGTGACAGATGAGTCTCATTTACTCATCCGTGCGTGACAGTTGGGCGATTGTAAGCGTCTTTTGTTAGCGTAATAATTAACTTCTTATAACGCTATATGTATATATATATTATATTCGACACTCGTTCGTTGCACCCCTTCACAGTGAGCTAGAACTGCTTTCTTTGAACTAACAATGAGGGCTGTTTCATGTTGTCTTGTGGTTGCTTTTTTGTACGCTTTTCTTGTTAGTGGTTTGGTGCTGGCTGATGTCGGAGGGGTTGAGGATGACAAACATTTCTTTCACCCCCCGCATTTGTATAAGGGGGGAGGACCGGGGGGTCTAGGTCATGGGATTTATAAGAAGGGGTTTGGACATGGAAGGTTCGGTGGAGGCGGTGGGCTTGGTGGTGGGGGTGGTCTAGGTGGAGGTGCAGGAGGTGGCTTAGGTGGCGGTGGTGGCCTAGGTGGAGGTGCAGGAGGTGGCTTAGGTGGCGGTGGTGGCCTAGGTGGAGGTGCAGGAGGTGGCTTAGGTGGCGGTGGTGGCCTAGGTGGAGGTGCAGGAGGTGGCTTAGGTGGCGGTGGTGGCCTTGGTGGTGGTGCTGGTGGAGGCATTGGTGGAGGAGCTGGTGGTGGTGGGGGTCTAGGTGGCGGAGGTGGACTCGGTGGTGGTGGTGGGGCTGGAGCAGGTGGTGGGTTTGGTGCTGGTGGTGGTGCTGGTGCTGGTGGAGGCATTGGTGGAGGCGCTGGTGGTGGTGGGGGTCTAGGTGGCGGAGGTGGACTCGGTGGTGGTGCTGGTGCTGGTGGAGGCATTGGTGGAGGCGCTGGTGGTGGTGGGGGTCTAGGTGGCGGAGGTGGACTCGGTGGTGGTGGTGGAGCTGGAGCAGGTGGTGGGTTTGGTGCTGGTGGTGGTGCTGGTGGAGGTGGCGGCCTTGGTGGTGGAGCTGGTGGAGGTGGTGGGCTTGGTGGAGGGGGCGGAGGAGGCTTAGGTGGCGGTGGTGGCCGGTGGAGGCCTTGGTGGAGGTGCTGGCGGTGGAGGTGGCTTTGGCGGTGGGGGAGGTGCTGGCGGTGGTGCAGGTGCTGGTGCAGGAGGAGGATTTGGAGCAGGTGGAGGTGTTGGTGGTGGACTTGGTGCTGGTGGAGGTGGAGGCGGTGGATTTGGTGGAGGTGGTGGCTTTGGTGCTGGCGGTGGAGCTGGATTTGGTGGTGGGCACTAGAGTGGTTGGACGAGCTTCTGCAGAAACTACAGATATTCAAGATATATATATATATGTTGTTCTTTGTTTATGTGCTACAGCCAACAGCCTACAAGCCTACAACTAATATGTTTGTTCATAGGTGTTGGCCATGCATTCTTTCGTCTATTTTGGTTTTTAGTGAAAGTAAGCAATATATGTTAGATCAAAACGTTGGATATTAAGTTGCTTAATTAATTATAGTCATAGATATAGCTAGTAATTGGTTCATGTGGCAAGCATATATATAAAATATCTGTAATGGCTCTCTAGTCTCTACCATCATGAATAAAATCATTCCACGTCTGGTTTTCTTGTGTCAACTGCTCATGGTTCTGTTTTCTTTTTCTACTAAAATAATTTTGTAATATTTGTAATCTCATTAATGCGAATGGCTTCTAAAACTAATAGTAATTATATAAGTCCTCTTTTTTCTTTTTGCGAGTAAATGTTATATGCACGTACTAAACTACTGTCTACTGATATAGTCGAGAAATGATTTGTAAGGAATACTTTACCGTCCCCCACCCTCATTTTTTTGTTTTAAAAAATAAAAAATAAAAAATAGATGACACTTTTTTCTTCTTCTTTGATTTTATGTTAAAAAAGAGTCCCATGTATCAGCTCCCGTAAACCACTTTACCTAGCATCTAATTTTATCATCCAAAAACAAGAAAAAAGTCAAGAAAATTAACCTACGTACAACAGCAGGGGACCGGAAAACATTAAATTGAAAAATTAAAAGCTGGCCAACCAACCAGTGCACATGCTGCCATGCTGGAAAGTCAGAGGAGTACTTCGTTTTAGTAAAAGCTGGTTCCACCGTACCAGTGAGTGAATAACTCTCACATTTATTACACGTGTTTTCAGTAAGTTCTTGCGTTGACTACTAAGACCACTCCCAACATATTATCTAAATTTTAATCTATTCTACGAAACCAAAATTTACTTTTTACTAGTTTAGCTAACTACTTTTAAAGCTACTCTCCATCATATTATCTAAATTTATATCTATTTTATTAAAATAATCGTTTTTAATATTTTTATTATTATTTTTGTTAAATCCTCATTCCCGCTCTTCTCCACAAACCCACCGAAAATGGCTTTTTAAGCACTGTTCCACGATCCTGAAGTCCTTCACCTCAACCATAATTCACCACACCATAATCAACCCACCGGATCAAAATCAATATCAACCCACCGGAAAATCAAAATCAAACCCACTGGAAATTAAAATTAAAATCAAACCCACCGAAAATCAAAATCAAAATCAACCCACCGGAAATCAAAATCAAAATCAAACGTCCATTTGGGAATTGAAGGCCATGCCCTTGCTGGGTCGTACGGTCGCCGCCATCGAACGGTGGATACAAGCTCCTATAGGTACTATTCGGACCCGATGTCGCCGAATTGGGGCGTCAAGGAAAATTTCAGGCCATACGGGATGCTGGCGGAACCAGTTGGCTATGGAGCTAAGTAAATTCTTTTATAAATCCCAATTTTCATGCTACCCTCCGTTTGATGGATCCGGCAAAAGTTGCTTCAACGAAGATGATGGAGAGGTAGAGATCGACGTCGGTAGGGAAAGGAAAAGGAAAAAAAGAAAAAGGAGAAAGAAGAGAATCAGAGAATGAGAGAGAGAGAGAGACAGGTAGAATTTTAAGCATAAAATATTCATACATTTGTGAACAGTGCAACGCCACAAGTGGCGTTGCACTGTTCACAGATGCAACCTAAATCTATTTTGGAGTTGCTTTAGAGAATCTGATGGAGCAACATTTTAAGGGTTTTGTTACCTATTCTAGCTAAGAGTGAGTTTTACATCACCTGTTGGGAATGCTCTAAGTAGCTAAGTCGGTTTCAACAGTACATTCTGGTTTAACGTTGGTTCTAGCTAGTTCAAGTCTATCTGCCAGTGGGTTTCAAATCCTTTGGTGTTACCCCAGTTAAGTGTGGATTGAAATAAAAGAAAGGGTTTTCGGGAAAATGTTGGTCTT
This sequence comes from Alnus rubra, assembly GCA_028654335.1. Taxonomy (NCBI): domain Eukaryota; kingdom Viridiplantae; phylum Streptophyta; class Magnoliopsida; order Fagales; family Betulaceae; genus Alnus; species Alnus rubra. The sequence goes on from JAJPGS010000243.1 coordinate 1,278,547, forward strand.
GTTAATGTTAGCACATATGAACCGAGCAAGGCATCAGATTGCACAAATTATGCAATCCCTAATTCTTTGCAATCAATCTCCACCAATTAGGCAGCAACTCATATGGCAAGACACGTACAATTGTGCCACAACAGTAACATAGTCGTGTTCCCCAAGTAAATTGTGTGCCTCAAGACTCTATTTGTATAGAACAATCTCACGCATCATGGGATTGCATATATGTATGTTTGTAACTTTCCTTTTATGTTGTTAGTTGTCTTGTACTCAAAGTGTATATAAGGACACCTGTATGGCAATATGTATTATTGAATACAATAAGCATTTCATTCTCAAATTGTTTTATGGTATCAGAACTTGTTGGATCACTCCTTTGATCTTAACCTGTTTTCCATGGCATCCTCTTCCAACACCTCCGCTACCAACACCCCACCCACTGCCAATACCTTTGTTTTACCTAGCCTCACCCCACAGATTTCTAAACTAGAAGGCCCAAATTATCTAAGTTGGGTACAGCAATTCCTACCATTTTTGAAGAGTCACGATCTCCTGGGCATTGTTGATGGCACTGAGCCATGCCCTGCTGAGTTCCTAATCGATGACACAAGGAAGCCAACAACAATGGTGAACCGTCAATACTCTGTTTGGCAAAAGAAGGACCAATACCTTCTTAGTTGGTTCAACACCACTATGTCTGAAAGCGTGTTGTCCTCTGTTTATGGACTAAACACTGCTAGACAAGTTTGGACCTCTCTCTCTCTACTCGGTTTGCTTCTCAATCCAGATCTTGAGTAGCTTATTTGAAGAGACAATTGTAGTCTCTCAACCAGGGAACACGTTCCTGTTCTGAGTTCCTTAGCCAGGCCAAGTCCTGGGTTGATCAACTCACAGCTGTTGGAAAACCTGTAGAAGAAGATGACCTTATCTCTTACATATTGGGTGGACTCAATCCTGCTTTCACGCCATTCATCACCTCATTCAATCTCTCAACCCGTGACACCACCATGTCATTTGAAGACTTCCAAACAGAACTACTCAACTATGAAATTCCACTTGGAAATCATTAGCAGGCACCACCATCATCTGAATCAGGAAACTTTGCTCTTTACACTCAAAAAAAAACATCAAAAAAAAATCTGAGGAAAAAATTCTCAAATCAGAGCCAAATGTATTTTTTAATATTTTCAATTTGCATTTTTTTCCAATACAATAAATCTGTAGAAAATCTGGAGATCAAGCACTGGATTGCTTTCACATAATGAATTCCTCATACCAAGGGAGACATCCACCTTCACACTTGACAGCGATGGCAGCTAGAGCACAACTCCCTGATGTTGAATAGTCCAATGAACATACTTGGTATGCTGACAGTGGAGCAAACAATCATGTTACTGCTGCTCTAGAAAATCTGCAACTACAAGAACTCTTTAAAGGTGAAGAAGAGGTTGCCATAGGCAATGGTTAAGGTTTGCCAATACCCCATACAAGCTCTTCTCTTCTCTGTAACTCTCAATTTCCTTTTAAATTGAAACATATTCTGCATTGCCCCCATAGCAACAGCCAACATGTTATCTATACAAAAATTTTGTGTGGATAACAAATGCTGGTTTATACTCACTGACTCCCATTATTTTGTGAAGGACAACCTCACAAGGCAGACTCTTTTGCAAGGGCCCAATAGGGATGGACTATATCCAATCTACCTTTCCAAGTCAATTAATAAAACCAGAAAAGTCGTCGCCTTCCTTGGAGTCACAGCAACTTCTGTCATTTGGCATCGTCAATTAGGTCATCTAGCACCTCATATTCTCAATAAACTCAGGCAGTCAGCACAACTCTCCATTACTGGTTCTCTTGCACATGATTCCCTCTGTGAACCGTGTCAAGTAGCCAAGTCTAAATGTCTTCCTATTTTTGAATCAAATAATATAACTGCTGCCCATTTAGAAATAATACATTCTGACTTGTGGAGTTCACATGTTGTTTCTAATGATGGATACCGATATTATGTTCTCTTTATTAACAATTTTTCACGATTCTCTTGGATTTATCCACTGCACCATAAATTTGAAACATTTGCATGTTTTGTTCAGTTCAAATGCCTAGTTGAAAATCTCCTCTCTAAAAAGATTAAGGCATTCCAATTCGATGGGGGAGGAGAATTCACTTCCAACCAATTCAAGGAATTACTAAGCACCAATGGCATTATTCATCGCATCTCTTGTCCCTACACAACCCAACAAAATGGATTGGCCGAACGAAAACACCGGCACATAGTTGAGACTGGACTTACTTTGCTAGCTCAATCCAAGCTCTCTCTCAAGCACTGGGTTGATGCCTTCAACACTGCAATATACCTTATCAACAGGCTGCCTACTCTAGTATTGATACATCAATCTCCCTATGTCAAACTCTTATAGAAAAATTCAGACTACTCCTTGCTTAAAGTCTTTAGATGTACTTGTTATCCTCTTTTTCGACCATACAACAACCATAAATTAATGTACAGGTCCAAAAAGTGTATCTTAGGCTATTGCTCGAATTATCGAGAATATCGATGTTATGACCCTATCTCTAAGAAAACCATCATCAGTCGTCATGTCATCTTTGATGAAAATACATTTTCCAGGTGAAGATTGGATTTCCTCCTTATTTGGGTCTGTTGCAAGTGATTCTGCTCATCCTAAGGTAAGTTCTTCTCCTGCTCTTGCATCCAGTTTAGTTCCTTTGTCTACTGATCCCTCATCTGATTCCATTCAAACTAACCAAGCTCCTACTACAACCCTGCCTTCTAGGATGTTCCTATTGCACTTGAACAGCTTGCTCATATTCCCACTACTGATCTGCTGCATAACACTCCATTGGCCGACCAAAATTCCTGTCCTCCTAGCTCCCATTCAGCTTTCGAGCAGCCCCTCACCAATTCTGATGTTCCTCTCTTGGATCCTGCCTCTACTGCTTACATCTCATCCTTACAGCCTATTGTGTCTTCACCCGTGTCAAGTGAAACTGAACCTTTGCCACCTTCCACTAACCACTCCACTCATCCTATGATCACTCGCTCACAGGATGGTACCAGGCAACCTAAGACTTTCTCTCCCTACAAGCTTTTCTCTTTCACCAAACACCATTTCATGGCTCTTCACTCTCATCTCAGTTTCACCACATTACCTCTAACTCCCTCACGGTTCTCTAAAGCAGTAACTTCTCCTCACTGGCAGCAAGCAATGCAAGAAGAATTCACTGCTCTCCAAGCCAACCAGACCTAGTCCCTTTGCCCGCTCCCTCTTCACAAAAATGTTATCACCAATAAATGAGTTTTTAAAGTGAAACAAAAGGCTGATGGTTCTCTTGATAAATTCAAAGCTTGCTTGGTGGCACGGGGTTTTCAACAACAATATGAGATTGATTATAGTGACACTTTCAGTCCGGTAGTAAAATATTCTACCATACGAGCCATTCTTGCTCTTGCTATCCATTTTCAGTGGTCTACGAGACAACTAGATGTCTCTAATGCTTTCCTTCATGGCACATTAGAAGAAGAGGTTTTTATGGAGCAACCTCAAGGCTTCGTTGATAGCAAATTCCCTCAGCATGTTTGCAGGCTCCATAAATCCATATATGGTCTCAAACAGGCCCCAAGAGCCTGGTTTCACAAGCTGGCTAGTACACTCCTCAGCCTTCGCTTCATTGAGTCCAAAGTCGACTATTCTCTATTTATTTTTCATGACTCCAATGTTCATATTTTTCTCCTGGTTTATGTGGATAATATTATAGTAACTAGCAATTATCTCCCTGCTATTACTAATCTCATTACTTGGTTGCAGCAGTCTTTTGCTATGAAAGACCTTGGACCCTTGCATTACTTTCTTGGTGTTCATGTGCAGCACCTACCTTTGGTATTCGCTTGTCTCAATCCAAGTACAACTCGAATGTGCTTGCTCGTGCTAAGATGTCTAATGCCAAGCCGCCCAAGACACCTCTTCCAGCCGGCTCTAAATTGTCTCAACATGATGGAGATCCTCTTGTCAATGCCTCTGAATATAGACATTTGGTTGGCGCTTTATAGTACTGCACTTTGACTTGACCTGACATTTCCTTTGCTGTGAATCAGTTATGTCAATTCATGCACTCTCCAACTATTGCCCACTGGACAGCAGCCAAACGGGTTCTCAGATATCTCAAGGGCTCCATCAACCATGGCCTCTCTTTTGGCAGGGGATCCATTCACTTGCATGCCTATAGTGACTCCGATTGGGGGGCAATCCAGATGACCGGCTCAGCACAACCGGTTATGTTATTTTTCTTAGTCCCTGTTTGATTAGCTGGAGTGCCACTTAAGAAGCAACCCATTGTTTCCAAATCCAGTACCGAGGCTGAGTATAGGTCTTTAGCACTGGCCACTGTTGAATTATTTTGGCTCCGCATGCTCTTTCAAGAGCTTCATCTTTATCTTCCTCATCCTCCGACCCTTTGGTGTGATAATTTGGGTGCCTTATCTTTGACTTATAATCCGATGTACCATGCTCGCACTAAGCACATTGAAGTGGACTATCACTTCATTCGGGAGAAAGTGGTTAACAAGGATATCAGCACTCGATACATCTCCACTCTTGATCAGATTGCGAAACTCTTCACTAAAGGGCTTACCACTTCTCGGTTTTTATTTCTACGTGACAAGCTACACTTGTGTTCCCCACCCGTTAGTTTGCGGGAGGATGTTAGCACATATGAACCGAGCAAGGCATCAGATTGCACATATTTTGCAATCCTTGATTCTTTGCAATCAATCTCCACCAATTAGGCAGCAACTCATATGGCAAGACACAGCTGTGCCACAACGGTAACATAGTCGTGTTTCCCAAGTAAATTGTGTGCCTCAAGACTCTACTTGTATAGAACAATCCCACGCATCATGGGATTGCATATCTGCATGTCTGTAACTTTCCTTTTATGTTGTTAGTTGTCTTGTACTCAAAGTGTATATAAGAACACCTGTACGGCAGTATGTATTATCGAATACAATAAGCATTTCATTCTCAAATTGTTTTAGTTAAGCAGTAGTGGAAAAAGTTAAGGCTGTCTGTTTCAAGTTTTATAAGCTGGCTATTCTCTCGCAAGTGGCTAGAGCTTTTTTAGGGAAATGGAATATATTATTTTCAGTTAGGAGCTTGTGTTTATCACTTATGGCAGCAAATGAATGCTTTATTTCACAACAGCAATCCGAAAACTAAGAGGCAAATGTCAAGCAGATTAAATGAGAAGTGCGATCTCAAATTCTTGCTATGGGTTCTTTTAAAAGTCTTGAGAAATATTTAGTGCTTGTAATTCCATGGAACTTGCATAAGTTGTTGTAAAAGGTGTTGTAGTTGCTATTTTTGTTGCAGTAGTGTATGTATTAGGGGGAGTTTTTTTTCTGCTTCTTGTGTTGCAGTTGAATTTTTTGTTGTTCCCTTTTGAGATGAATTTGGGTTAGTTTTCACCGACGAGTGTAGATTGTTGTTGAGCTTTTATAAAGTTTTTTTATTCATCTAAAAAACTAATTTTGAATGCAAATACAAAATTAGTGAGTTAGGTTGAAGAGTCTAATTCGTTTAATAAAATTAGTAAAATTAGAATTAATGTAAATAATTTTATATATATTTATGTCTCGACATGACATGAATATAACACGCAAACATGAATTGACATCCCCAAATACAATGAATGTCCACCACAATTTCTTTAAATTCCATTATGAAGAATGAAGATCGAAGACGGCCACCATTAGTTTCTTCACTCTCAAGTCTCGAAGATTGAATCCCAAACTGTATGTTCTTGATTAAAGGGACACTAATTGAGGTAGGTTCTCTTTTAATTAATTTGTGTCCTTGCTTTTATGCCCTCCTTATTGCCATGACCCCCCTTGTATAAATTATAGCAGACTCTGTCGAGTCGTGACCTTTTCGGCCCGTCTTTTGGATTAATGCATGACTCATTACCTTCCATGTTTCTCACTGATGAGGTGTCATGGCCTATCAAGGCTCAACCACAAGTGCAAATGCCAATTATTTTTACAATCGAATTGTCATAACGAAATACGTGCAATGCTAAGATATGGCACAAATTAAGGACCTTCAGTACTTTTTCTCTAGAAGTATATATATATATATATATAAATATATATATATATATATATCTAACAAACTTTAGTTTTAGGAAGACCATAATATTGATCCATACGTTTGAGATTAAAACTGATAACAAACTTTAGGTTCAGGAAGACCATAATATTGATCCATACGTTTGAGATTAAAACTGATAACAAACTTTAGGTTCAGGAAGACCATATCTGATCCATATGTTTGGGATCAAAACTGACAAAAAGGTAATGCATCGGCATATATATGTTGCTAAGCCCAAAAGTAGAGATTCAGCATATATACAAAAAAATAGCAAGCAAAAGTACGATCAGCATTCAGCAGTACTGCCACTAGATGGTTCACTTTATTGCTTGTGAGAAGACTTTTGATGCAATAAAAGTGATACAATTGTACGTATTTTCATGAGGTCTAACGTCTTCATGGATTGCAGGCCAATGTCCATAGTTTCTGATCGGGACATTTGGTTCCTTTTCCATTTTTTGAGATACTTGTGAATATTGTCCAACACCAAACTTGACTTTAGTAGTGCCTATCATGCATGCATACTCAAACCTGATGGGAAAATGGAGGGGTGGTGATCAATTGATCTTTGAGAGGTTTGCTTAAATTGCTTAGGACTTAGAAGTTTGGTGGGTGATCATTTCAAGTCAAGTCATGAGATTAGAAGCTCTTTCAAGCTGAGTTCGTCTGCAACCAGTCTACAAATCAAAGCACCAGTTTTAGTCCATTCTTTATTAATGTTTATAGAATTTAGCACATGCTCCTTATTTGAAGAGGTGAATGCTAAGGCTAATTAAAGATCTTATTACTCAGATTTAGAAAGTTCATAAATAAGGTTATATATTGTTGAGAACTTGCAAGATTATGTGGCCAAATACAAGGCAATTGTTGACAAAAAGCTGAGTTCTACGGATTTTGAAGAAGCTAGGAAATTTTGTGTAGGTTGGATTGACTAAGGATCGGTTTCCTGTGAGGGAGTATAGTAAGCTTCCTGCAAGGAAGATTGGTCTAATGGATAGTGTTGAGAAGATTAATCCTAATACATATAATTAAGTTAAAGCTTCAATTCCAAGACATTTTGATATATCTGAAACAAAATGTGAGGAAATATATATTCTGTATGTGATAATCATTACTGGTCACGACAATAGCCTTATATACAAGTATATACAGCGTACACTAACATAGAAAATAAACACAGAATGCTTGACTTGATTTTCCTTTCCTTCTTTGCGTAAGTGCTTGGCTGGCTAATGTTGGATATTCTGTAGCATGACTATTGGAGAGAAATCATCAATATTTCCTTATCAGAGTGGATCACATCTTGCCCTTTATGCGCATATATCACCAATCTGGCATTATACTCTTGTTATGGCAATAGCATGATTTGTGGTGATTTGTCTCTATTTGAATTTGGGCTACATGCTACAGCAAGGGCAGGAGAGTCATCTCGGGTGGGATCCTTACCAGATGGAATGTGTATTCTAACAGCATCATGGGTTTACTGGATCATATCGGAAAACTAAACAAACACAAGATTCAAAACTCTTCTCAAAACCAAGAAGAACTAAGAAATTCAGGGAAAATCAGAAAAAAAAACTCAACCCTAGTTATATATATATATTAAAGTTGATGAAAATACAACATAAACTGTGGCCTAAGGTGTCCTTATTTAGTTTATATAGAAAAATAAGTCGTAACTCTACTGAAAGACAAAAGAAAACCGATTTGCCGACATTAATCTTAATCGAACAAGGCTATGACCTCCTCAGTCGAATTAACGGGATTCGCGTCTGACGGTCTCGAATTTTTGTATGTTGCAACATCTCGTTCGAACGAGACATGTGTATAGTATTCAGTTGAACGTTGCCAATCATCTGACTCTCCGACCAAGGCTCTCGAAAATCCTTCCTAAAGCTCACCCAACATGCTCATTCGAATGAGTTTGGGATCTTGTTTGAACGGGAATGCCTACCTTCATTTTATTTTATTTTTTCAAATATTTGAATGTAACTTGGTCTAGATCACGCTTTGGTCAAAACTAACTTTTGAATATAAAAAATGAACTTGCTACTTGATGGAAAAGTCACAATGGTGCTGCCTAAAATTTATGTTTCTCCCACTTCAACTAAAATCACTTTGACTCAACAGATGCATGCTTGGAATTGGCAAAAACACTAATTATGTAACAACTAACAATCGGACGAGATTATCATCTTAGCCATCTTATATGAATTGACACAAATGCTAGCTTCAACGATAACAGGCGAAAACGGTTATGATTATCAAATCATATCTCGTGACTTTTTTGGGTGTCAGATTTCTTGGGCTACGTGCTGTACAACACATGCAGAAAGCCATGGCCTACTAAAATTTTACTGAAGAATGAACCAAAGTTGGTCATGTTTTGTACCAGAATCACAGATCTAACAGCTAGCATGCGCAACCATCCGTACTAGTTTGGCATCTTTAAGCATCTTCCCCTCAAACTTTACCTCAAAGTACTAGATTCCACTCAAAAAAATAAAATTAGCTAGCCTTAATTAAAAGGAAGACACTACTGGGATTACTCCCTTGCATCAGCCAACAGAAGAAAAGGAGCTAGCTAGCTAGCTAGCTAGTTAGGTAAGGTTGCTTCCTTTTCAGGGATTTTCGAACAGAGCCTTCGGATAGGCTACTATTTATGTACATGGCAAGCTTTCAATCATCATTAAAGACAACGAAGAAGATTTCGCAACCCGACAAATATATCATATACTCTTTTCTGCATATATGCTAAATTATTATTTTATACCGGCCGGAAACCCTTGAAAGGCATGCAATTTCTATACTGATCGATCTCTGTCAGGTAGATTGTAGACTAGAAATTCATGCCTTGCACCCTTCTCAGCATGGGTCAGTTGAATCGCGGGCTTTATCCGAGACACTTGCTCCAAAAGATAGTTTATACTCAATGAGTTTCGAACCTCAGACCAGGAGGAACACTCAAAGTCTTATATGTTTCTACAAACTGAGCCAATCCCATAGAGTTTATGCTAAATTATTTTGATAGAGGTCTTTCATATCACATGCATTAATAATTAGCACCATGTCATCTAGCTAGCTAGGCATGTAACATCCGATCCATTGCTAAGATGCCAAAAGAAACAAGAAAATAGCTCAGAAAAGAAAAAGAAAATCAGAGTATGCTTACTGTACATTATTCCAGATTGAAGAAGGAAAAGATGAGATGAAAAGAAAAAACACGTTTTGATTCCACGGAATGATATGTAGGCGACCATGGTGCATGCATGGTGATGCCGATTGCTTTCTATGACGGTTTGTTTTTCTGATCGGTGCATGCATCTTGCTTACTTGTTCGATATGGGATTGGGACCACTAGGAACTTCATGAGCGGCAGCTTCATATTGTCGATTCCTAGAATTATTACTTCGTTCTGGATGCAATTCCATGGCGGATTGTTGTGTTGAAGGAGGATATTGCAGAAGCAGTCGTCTGGCCGAGGAGGAGTAGTGAGCTTTGGATATCTTTGAAAGCTCTGTGTAAGGACGGAGATCAAAGAGAGTAACAAGCAAGAGAAGCACAATAAATAGGAATAGAACTAATGATTTTGTTGAGCCTTCACAAAGTGCCTTGCTAGCTGTTGCCATTGATCTAGGACCAGTAACCACCCCCCAATAAGCCACAGGAAATCAATATCCATGAAACAGTTGCAACACCAAGTATAAGAAGGAAAGAAGATCTAACAAAGAGTTAAAAAGTTATATGTATTGTAGTGGATGGAAATGAAGAAATTTGAAGTTAAAGCCACACTTTGTATGGAGCACGCTATCAACTTATATAATAGAGGAGATTGGATCAAAATATCGTTATTGCCCCTCTTCTTATTAGTAAAATTTCACCCATGATCCTTATGTAACACTTGCTATATATTCCGTTGAATTTGGGAAGAGGAATGCTAGAGCATCTCCTTGTGTTCTCCTGGTGTTCTCTTAGAATGGCATAGATGTAATTATTTTGATTAAAAAATTGCATTTGTGCCATCCAAAAGGACATAGATGTAATTTTTTAATTACATCTATGTCATTCCAAGAAAACACCAGGAGAACACTGGGAGATGTTCTATCATTTCTCTTTTGGGAATCGATCTACAATAACTCTTATGTACAATGCTCTAAATGTATTCGGTTGTAAAGCGTACAAATTTTGTCAAGACGTCCAAATGTCCAAATTAGGGGTATCAATTTGTGTTAGATTTGGATCGTGTTAAGGTATGTGTAAAAAATTATATAGAGCAACTCTAATCCGATCAATTTAATTAAATAAGTTAGATCTCTCAACCTTATAAACCTACTAATTTAGTGTTGGGTTTGTATCTAATTTACAAGTCATGTAAAAAATTAACAGCCCTTATGTTACAGTGAGTCGAGTTTAGGTCGTATTGATACATATGTACGTATAAGATTATATAAGTCAACTCTAACCCAACCTATTTAATTGAACGGGTCAGACCCCTTAACCATAACTCGTTAATTTCGTATTGAGTTCGTGTAAAAAATTGTCAGTTCTTGTCCAAAATAATATTCTTTCAACGACGTGCAGAAAATTCAAGAATGTGATCTGCTAATGATGACAAAAAATGCTTTATTTAATTGCTTAATTAGATAAAGCCTGAAAGGTACAATCTTCATATCCAAACCAAATCTACCAACATAAAACTTATACATATCAAAGAATTACATATAGTCAAACGACATGACTAGCATTCATTTAATTGATTATAAAGATTTACGACATAATGGGTCAAGCTAGTTTGGAGATTTTTTTTCCAATCCAACTAGGAGAATTTATTTATTTATTTATTATCCTTTAATTTTGAAGTTTTCCACCCCAAAGCATGGATTGTGCATTAATTGCCCAGCACTAACTAAAGTCGAGCTCAAAGTAAAAAGGTTAGTATGGTCATATATATTGTTAAAGGCAAAACAACCATTCAACATGGGTTGCCTGGTCATGTAGGGTATAGGAATCCGGAAAATGTAAAGCAGCTAGTGGTTGAATGATATAAGGAGAAGGCCACTTTTTTCTTGCTTGGCTGCTTGCGCAAGAAATTTCCCTTTTTTTGACTTGAAGAGGCCTTGAAAATTACAGTTGGCGCGGTGTCTGCAAAGCCTTTAATTTTATCAAAATTAAATTAAAGAACACAGAGAAAGCGAAGCATCATGTTCCCAATCACTGCTCTCCGTGCTTGTGAAAATCTAGGGCTTTGTCTCCATGATCTTGAGCAATGGGTCCCCACATACTTTAAAACCTGCTCTACATGCATGATACTGTAAGAGATTTTTAATTTTTGGTAACAAAAGAACTATTATGTTTCTTTACTCATTTTTTTTTTTTTTTGCCTAATATGTATTCTGTATATGTATGCTTCTCATGTCAAATTTTTTATGAAGAAAAGCTCAATCTCACTCCTTGTTAGAATATTATAAATCAAATGATTAAATTCATTATTTTCTATTTGTTTAAATTTTTTAAACAAGTAGAAATTTAAAATGTTATCATAATAAAGATTCTAAATTCGAATTTTGTTTCCACATTCACCTTCAATTTCAATCAAATATTTAACATGTTAGAACTTACTTATTAAGGAAGAGTTTAAACTCACGTACGCATGATGCAAAGTGTTAGAGTATAAATTAAATGACTAAATTCACAAATTTTTATCAACTTAAGCTCTTGCAATTAATTAGTTGAGGTATCTTCACCAAGCCTGTGCATTTTTGCATAAATTTAACTGTAAAGTGTCTTTACCTCTCCCTTGATTCTTAAGTGAAATGCTTCAATAGAAAATCATTATATAAACAATAGCGATGCGATGGTTTTTTTTTTTATTTGTTTTTTTTTTTAAAAAAAAGTTATTACAATCGATATATATTACACTTCAAAAAGTTAGTTTCACATTAGACGGGTAGATTGCCCAATATTAAACAAGTAGATCATAAAGATACTCGCTCGCGCGAGTGTTATATCCAAACATTGGTTCCTTTGAAAGTTAGTTTCTACAATGGACGAGGGGATTGCTCAAATTAAATAGGTGGATTAATCTAAGGTATTAATAAATGTTAAGTTTCACATTGATTCATTGGGACATTACACACAAACACACACACCCATATATATATGATCATCAATTAAAGTTGTTAAAGTTGGTGTAACATTCTGTATTAACTTATTAGGAGTTAACTTAAATTACAATACTTAATATATATTTTGTTGGTTAAAACTGATTAAGGATAAAAACCTAAAATCGTCATTACCTAATAAAAATAGGTAGAGATTTTCAACAATTTTGTTGCTCGAATTACTAGTAATTCAAACAATATGGAGCCTACCTGTTTAAAAAAATTTTGGACTACTCATCCACTTGTTTGAGCATGTATGTGAGCCTCATACTGATTCTCTTATTTACTGTTAAATTGTTAATAATCCAAACAACTAAATAATTACTCTCGAGATTCGGATCCAATAAAAACATGAATTACAACTACTAGATTCTCCTTTAAGTTGTAGCTTTAACTTTGATGGTAAGTTATGCCTCTTTTTTAACTAAAGTTAATTTTATAATTGACTCCAGCAAAAGTTTATGTTGGTGCAAACCTTTTTTTTTTTTTTTTTTGAGTTTTTAAGTGTCAAATGACTTGGCTCTACCTAAAATCACAAGAATGTTAGAGCAAAAAACAAAAAGATTAAAAAAATCACGAAAACGAGATCTCCTAATTAACTAGTCTTTTCCATGATGTTCCTCTTAATTTGGTTTCTTAATAATTGATTGGGCAGCATCCTAGAATGCCTAACATCCATGCATGCTTGGTATATATATTGAAGAATAATTGATCCAAGAAATATTGCTTACGGGAAGTTGTCTTGTACTTGTGCGCAACATGCTTAATTATAAGAATAGTACTAAGCCCTATAATTAACGTACAAGATGGACTTGATGCTCTCTTGCAAACGTTTCTTTGTTGTTCGACAAAAAGCTAGCAGAGATGAATTTTGCAGAAAGAAGAAGTTGAAAAGATATAAAATATATATATATATATATATATATATATATATATATATATATATATATATATATATATTTTATGTTCAAATTCCGCTTTCAAATCCCATCTTATACAACTGATATCATCAGAATTACTTTCCAGAAAAAAGACATCAGAATTACATGCAATTATATACACCCCAATATTGTGAACATTTTTACATTTTTTTTCTTCCATTCAGTTGCAATTGACTTGCTTGTTTCAGATCGATCAGTATCCTGGGTCGCTGGGAGGGTGAATGGAGGAAAAAAGATCTGAGATCGTTTTTTTAAACTGGCTACCTCGTGATATTAATCATTACTCTTCATTAATTGTTCTCTTTTCCTTCTTTCCTCCATCATCTCCGCATGCAGTCAAGCAGGTTCAATTAATATATGTAGATCGAGATCGAGCTGTTGTTTAGCAGATCTATCATTGAATTAAAGAACAAAGAAGTAATATATATATATATATATATATATATATATATATATAATATATATATATATATATATATATATATATTGTGCTTAATTGTTACTCACAATTCCATAACATATCTTTTCTACTCCCCACGCGCCACAGTTAAGCGTCATTAAAGGTGAGTGTGATATTTGCGGTCGATCGATGCCTTCTGATAATTGCTTCTGTGGTTGATAATAACCTAATGAATATACCTTGTCAAATATTATATAAATTAAATATTTCATGCTTTTTTGTCTGTGGGCGAGAGTGACGTGCCAGGGTGACCCTTTTTGAAATAGAAAAAGGATGAATGTGTGCATGAGAAAAAGCATTTCCACCCACGTAAAGCTTTCACACAGTCTTTTTGTCTTCTCTTCTTCCAGTTCCAGTTCCCATTTGGAGGTGTACGCCAGGGTGAAGCTAAAGGACCCCTTCTTTTTTCTTTTTCTTTTTTGTAATTATTATATATATATTTTTTAATTTCCTCCTCTTAGGGCTAACAATTTTTGGCAATTTTTGTGTGACATTAAGGTTAGCTTCCGTGTGATCGGGCTTGCCTTGAAGGCTAGCTCTTGTCCGCGGTCTCAGTCTGCAGTTCTAGCTTTCTTTCAATGCAAGTTGAGTAATCTGAAATCGATGTTCTTATAATTAGCTGCCCGTGGAAGATTTTTATAAGTGGGTTCGAACCAATGTTTGGCTTTAGTAAGATTATCAATCACAAGAGAATTTGATTACAATTATCATAATATGAAAATAATTATAACAATTTTTAAGAACTCGACATGAATTAATTAGTGAATTACGGTTGAGGGGTTTCATTCGTTTAATTATGACTGACCTATATAGTCAGTCTAGCTTATACTCATGTCTCAACATGACTTGAACCTGACACGTGATATTAATGATTGTCAATTTTTAACATGACCCACAAATCTGACACGAACTCGACATCAAATTAGTAAGTTAATTAAGGTTGATACGTTTGGTCCATTTAATTAAATAGTCAAGTTAAAATTAATATATATAATCTTACATTCATACCTCAACACAACTTAAACGCAACACGCAAATATAAATCGTACATAACGGGAAAACAACATTTCTTATAAAGGCTTCAACTTCTTGAAAACAAAGGGAATTACAGTTGATGGCAGGTCATGATGATCAATTAAGTAGCACATATATATATATATACTAGTCCCCAGAACCTATGTATTGTCATTGTTAAGTCACATAATGACAAAGTACTATGATTTCTTGAAGTTAACCCATAATTATTTTTCGTGTAACTATATTATTTAGCCAAGATTAAATAAGGTTTAGTCACGTACGTGTTGTCTGGGCCACTATATAAAAGTCAATTAGGGATAAGTGGATAAAAAGATGCAAGGAATATCATAAATGTTTGGTTGCTTTTTGCATAATTTGCCTTACTATAGCTAGCTAGTAGCTACCTCTAATGTCCTTTAGGCTAAATCTACAATATTCTAGCAGGCAGGACTTTGATCAGTCAATGTGTAAAAGCAAGGAGAAAAAGGAAGAAGAAAACAAACCCCCTCGAAAGGCAAAGGCAAAGGCAAAGGCAAACATGTCATTTCATGCAGATCGCATGCATAATTCATGGCTCACATTATTGGTGAAATATATCTCACACACTTACATTTAATCTTATGTAACAGATCGATCTATATGCTAGAAATTAAATGCTTGTCACTTGTCAGCCTGCTTACGTCTGTAATGCATAAGACATGCATCATAGTGGTGGCTAACATTTACATGCGGTGACTGGATGGGTTGGGTGCAAAAAGGACGCAAAATGTCCAATTCAAACATCGATCAACCGTGATTGACACACCTGAAGAAATATTAATCCTTGCTTAATGATGATAATTCCTTGTCGCCCATCAACTATTGAATTGTTATGTAGCTGGTAATTCTAAATGCAATTTAGACTAATAATATTGGATTTAATTATTCAATAGAATTAGGAAAATATACACACAACGTACTCTCCAAATTTATACACTTTTTTGATATTTATATCTCTAAACTTTAAAAATATGATACTCAACCTTTCTAACTACGGCTCCTTCAATATTTTCCGTCAAAATTAAACTTGAAGAAAAGCTAAAGGGGTAGCCAAAAATGGAAAGGGGTGGCCGAACCACCCTCTCATGTGTGGAGGATGACGGATGGTTCGGCCACACCCTTCAATTTTTTTTTTTTTTTTTTTAATGCTTAGGAGCATTTTGGAGAATTTAAGTAAAAAAATCACATTTAGCGCATGCATGTGACGCATTTTTCATTCAATTTGATGAAAAATGTTAACGGGGGGTATTAAATATATGTAACTGAGTAATAAAAGGGGATCGAGTGTCATATTTTAAAGTTTGAAGATATAAACACTAAAAATGTGTAAATTTGGGGGACTAATTAAGTACATTTTATAATATTTCTCATTATTAATTTATACTCCGTTTGTTTCAGCGTAAAATAATTTCTGGAAAATAATTTCGGCATTTTACAGTGTTTGGTAGGGGCAAAAATAATGGTCAACGAGAATCGTTTTCAATTTGACCGTAAAAGCTTATTTAATTTTCAGAAAACGATTTACGATTTTTAAAACCGTAAATCGTTTTCCGAAATTAAACTATTCGTTCTTACACGCACGTTTGATATCTGATCGTCATAATTTAGCAATTGTTAATCGTCGGAATCCAACCGGCGCTGGAGTCCGACAACATCCGGTCGTCAGTATTCTGCCGCCACCAGATTCTGGCCTGAATATTGCCGGATGTAGCCAAAACGGCCGGGATCCGGCCAAATTTGGACGGATCCGGCCATTGATCAGGTCGGATTTGGCCAAAACGGCCGGGATCCGATCGGATATGACCTAATCCGGAAGATTCCGTCCGTTTTGGCCAAACTCTGATTTTTGCATTTTGTAATTTTTTCGTACGAGCCAAATACCGAAAAATATTTTCAAGAAAATCATTTTTTCTGAAAATAATTTCGTCAAAATTATTTTACGACGAAAATAATTTTACGTCAAAACAAACAGAGCATTAGTCTAAATCATACTCACCAAGCCAATTTGGGTTCCTTAGCTAGCTAGTACTGCACCATATTCTAGCTAAAACCACTTGAATATTAATTGGGTAGCTCATGTAGTGGAGACCATTACAAGAAAGTTTTGGAATTGGAATATATATATATATATAGACTTGTTGAGGTAAGAAGAAGTTAATTTCTCGATGAAAGGACATAAATTATATGCAAACACGGCAGGGCAAAAAGATAGACACAGTGGATTTTCACAAGTTTATTTTTGCTTTTCCGATCTTTCAAGTATTATCGTTAACTTTTAATTGGCTAATGCTTGTCAATTAATACGACTAGTTTTTGAGGATGACGCTAATGCTATCTATGCATGATTTCATTTTGTCTAATTAATGCTATAAGTCACTATTTTGTTATTTTTGTGTTCCTCTAAAAATAATGTGACTTTTAAAATTGCCTTTGATTTTGTGATTGATCGCTCTGAATTTTGATCAAGTGGTAATTTTAAAAGTTACGTCATTTTTATAGGGACTTACAGAATTACTCTTTTTCTTAGGGATATTTTCTTTGTGGTTAGAGAAATGCTAGAACATCTCCTGGTGTTCTCCTAGTGTTCTCCTGCAATGGCATAGATGTAATTAAAAAATTACATCTATGTCCTTTTGGATGGCATAGATGTAATTTTTTAATCAAAAAAATTACATCTATGTCATTTTAGGAGAACACCAGGAGAACACAAGGAGATGCTCTAGCATTCCTCTTGTGGTTATTAGAGTTAGCCTAAAATTTGCGAAAAATCATGCATTAATTTGAGAAAAGAGTCATTTTATCAAATTAATAAAGGCAGGTTTGGTTTTTCTCTTGAATTTGATCAATTGCTTCCTTTTTTATTTGGTACAGCATACTAACAAATTTATATTTTCAAATGAATGAAAATAAAATTGAGAAAAGTTTGAGCCATCATTATAAGGAAATCATATAGAGCTATTTTTAGGGAATACATGAAATACCATCTTTAAAACTTAAAGATAAGAGCATTCCTAGTAACCTCATCAAATTTTACTCACCAAAATAGCTAAAAATCATTTTTCTCTATTCTGGTGAACTACTTTTTTAAAATTCTCCCAACAGCCTCACCATTTTAACTATTCATTATCACTATTCTATTTAAATAATATTTTTTCATATTTATTTATTATTTCTCTATATAATCTTTTTACAAAAAATCCTTTATATCCATGAAATAAGGACATTATCGTGTGAGAGATGGGAGATGTGAGAAGAAAATGAGAGAAAAAAGGAAAAAAAAACGTGTTGATCATGTGAGAGAGAAAGGTGAAACAAAATTTGGTGAGTGAGTTGTTGAGTGAAAATGTCTCATCTAATTTGTTTGTAATTTCAGTCATCAAATTTTTTTGGTTAAAATTGTGAGTCTGCTTGGTGTGGTTTTTCAAGATTTTCATCAAATTGGCTCACTAAAATAGCTAAAAAACTATTTTGGTGAGGCTACTAGGAATGCTCTTATATGTAGTATACTTGTACATTTTCCTTTCTTGGTCTAGGATAGTCACCGTTATCAAAGAGATATAATACATTTACAATTTTTATACAATTTCAACAACTTTTTTAAAAAATCAACAATTGGATATGTATGACCCACATGTAGAAAAACAGATCTAATAGTTAATTTTTTTAAAAAATATATTGTTAGGGTTGTATCGAGAGTTGTATAACAATTATTTATCCGTTACCAAATTGCCCCATGTGATTAGATCCTCTACAACTTCATAATTATTAAACTTATAACACGTAGTAGTTTTTTTTTTTTTTTTGAGTAAAAATCATCAAACTTTCAATAAAAATCAAGAAACTTTCAATACAATTGTTCTTTAATGACTATATATTTTTCGAATAATCCACACACTTGTCATTGCTTTAATTTGCTAAATAGTGAGCCGCTTCGTTAGTCTCTCTTTTTGCATTTCTCACATAAAATAGCCGAAAATTGTTCATAATATATGGTTTTTCTTTCATCTATCAGTCAGGGTTGGCAATTCAGGTTCACTGGTCGGGTTCGTGTCAACCCGACTGACCCGATTACATAAACGGGTCTGGCACGAACCCGACCCGATATTAATCGGGTTGTGACACGCGACCCGATTAATAATCGGGTAACCCGAACACGTCCCGACAAACACGACTAATAAACGTGTCACCTGTTTACCCGACCCGACACGGCATCAATTTCACTGTTTTCACATGTTTCAACCTTCAATTTTAGTTTTTACCTTCAATTTTTTTTTAATCGGGTTATAATCGTGTTGGCGGGTCAACCCGCGTAATCAGGTTATAATCGTGTTGACGAGTCAACCCGCGGGTTGACCCGCCAAACACGATTATAATCGGATCAACCCGATTATGACCCGAACCCGATTATAACAAACTCAAACTCGGTTTTTTCGTGCCGGGTTCGCGGGTCGTGTCAAAAATTGCCAACCCTACTATCAGTTGCCACTTGCCCGTATCTACTCCAACGTACATCTTCATTCCCGTAGTTGAAATCATGTTATACCACTCAAAAAGATGATAACAAAAATCTTGCTTTAATTGAAGGCTTAAGTTTTTACACGAGAAGTATGTGACATAATATCATAATCAATTAATCATTGGTATCCAAAATCTTTTAATTGAACGCTCGAAATTGATCAATTTTTTCATGGATTTTTGTTAAAGAACCTAAAAGATTCTCATCACCTAGTGGTGAATACTTACATAATACACTACTATTATTATTGTTACTAAGGTTATAATCGAGATAAGCTCATCAGCTGAATATTAAAAGTTTAAACTTAATTCATTTAATCTTGAGTTCGTCATTATTGTATTAAATTACATATTCAAGTTTGGTTTATTTAGTTTAATTTTAATAAAATTTGAACTTGTTCATAAGCTGCTTTAGTAATTTATTTATTCATCATAAAAAAATTATTATCACTGTTAATACATTTTTGTAACCTCATGCTAATTATTGTTTACCGTCAATTATTATGCTTTGGTTCAATGGACTAGCTACAGTATCACAAACACCAACCCATTCGAATTTCGTTAATCGTTACACTACCAAGGAGGCCCAAATTCAATGGGCTGAAAATCGAGTTTCTGGATACCCACTGCCCACTCTATATTTCAATACCCAAAAACAAAAAAGAAAAGCTAAAACAAACGACGTCGATTCGTATGTAAACGACATCGCTTGCTCGCCCCAGGCCGTAACGAAACTTCCTCCTCTTCGTCCCTTCCAGAACCACCATATCATACTCTTGAGTCTCTCTCTCTCTCTCTCTCCTCTCTCTCTGCAATGGATTTTCACATTCGCGTCATTTTCTACCTGTTTTTCCTCTCCTCTCTTCTCTGCTTGCAAGTTAGGGTTTGTAGTCTCTCTCTCTCTCTCTCTAATATACACATAAATATATGTATGTATATTTACAAGGAATGGCTGTGGATCTGATAATTCTATGGTTCTCTATGGTTGGTTTTGATCCAGGCTGAAGATGCTGGTTCTGTTTTCTTCATCGACAGCTCAACTCGTCAATTTCTTCGCACTAGATCATCTAACGATGTCGTTGCGGTAATTCCTTGTTATTAATTTTTTAATCTCTTTATTCTCCCCTAATTCGTTGATTGGTTCATGTGGACCAATATTTGTTGTTGTTTTTGGACATTGTGTTGAACTTTTAGTTTTATCAATTGCTCCTTGTTCGGTTGCTGAGATGCTGTAGAAATTGGTAATAAGAAATGTCAATTTGAATCTTACTTTCAAGAATTTGAACTGCTAGTGTATCGCAGGCTCTGGAAGTTTATTAAGTGTTAATTTTGGTATATCTCGGGGTTTAGGTACCAGTGAAAAGAATTAGACATGGAATTTAGAATCAAACTGGGATAGTCAAATTTGAACTTAGTTTTATTTGAGCAGTGTCCATGGGATAATATTTAGGCATCAATGTCGTTCCAGTTAACTTGTGGTGATAGATTCATTATTTATAATTGTTTTGCTATTGAGAAACAATTTTATTTGCAAACACAGTCGAATACAGTAATTTTTTACTTTAATCTGAAAAGACTCTGGGTTTTTGGCAGGGATACAACTTAAAGATATGAAAAATTATCGATTAAGTTTTGAATTGCAAGAAAAAGTAGTCTGTCACCTTGTTGCTAATAAAATATACTTTTCATAATAATAATTGAATTCTATGGATGCTGGAAAATATCGTGTTCTTATTATATGAATTAGTCACACTCAGTAGGTAGAATGCATAGTTGGGGAAGATTTAGACAAGGGCTGTTTATGCTCCTACGGTCCTACCTTTAAACATGTCGAGGCCCCTCTATATGATCTTCTCACCATCTATGCCTATTTTTCACTTTCACAGCCTGACTCAATGTTGCTCTCGGAAGTCGGAGCTGCCGTATCGGTCTTGCTTGGTCTTGCACCACCTCCAACACTTTCAGCCTCTGGTTCATCTAAGGTTTTTGAATAATATTTAGCTGATGCAAGATAGAATTCTTGAGTTCCTCCGTGTCTTTGGTCTTGGACGGTTCAGCTCATAACAATGTTTGTCTTTTGCAGTTAAATGAGGTCCTCATGCCTAATCCATTTGATAGGCCTCGTGCTGTTTTTATGCTAGAAGTCCGAGGAACAGGTCTCTGCACTTGATTTCGAAATGCATTTTGGACAACTGTAACTCTCAGTTTATTATTATGTTATTATAATTTTGTTTGCCTAGTTTTTAGATGAATGTTTTTATATGTGCAGACCCTAAGCTTGTGGTCAATTCAGAGAACGCCATGTTCAGCACTGCTTTTAAGAGAAAGGTTACTTTTGGCTCAGAGAAAGCTGCCAACATTCAACTTCCAGGTACCTGAACTTTTGTGGACATTTATGATTGGCGAAGTTATTGTAAGAATATGACAATTTTTTGTATTTGTATCATTTTTTTCATAAGCTGATCACATATCAATTCTATGAGTTGACACAGATGAAAATGAAGTCTCCGTGTTTTCTCTGGATGAACCCTTCACAGATTATACCAACAAAGAAATTGGTGTATTTGTGAGTCATGACTGAACTTATCTTCTTTCTGTATTCCATTTTATGCTGTTCATCTCTTTCATTCTGCTATTTCATTTGGTTTCATATCTGAAAACTTAGGTTTCTCTTTTACTTTCTGTTTAGGCTTCTTGGATGGGTGGATCTTACGTTGCTAATTCCCTGGAGCCATTAGATGGAGAGTTAACCATCCCGTTGGCAGATGGTTCCATTGTGAATCTTCATATGTCAAAGGTTCACTCAGGATTTTATAATTTTTGTTCTGTTCTTTTTTGCATGTGCAGTAATTTTATGATTGATAGATGTGTATAGGAAGCAATTTTCTTTAATAACTAAATTTCTGCTAATTATTGGGAAAAATAAATTCCATTTGTTTTCAGAAAGCAGACAGGGAGTTTACTGCAAATCTTCTCTCTCTCATTCACAATTTTAGAAGGGCAGTAGAGTTGCATGAAGATTTGGTGCAAAGTACTCCAGCTGAGTTGATAACAGGCTGTTTTGATGGCATTAAGGTGGCATATCCTACACCCCCTCTCCAACCCCTCTTTTTGTTTTAAAATTTTAAATAGATGTTATGTTATGCCATCTAAATTTCTGCCGATAAAGTGTTCTTTTATTCTATATATTAGTAGTTATATGAATTCGAGTAACAAGAACACAACATAAATATAATTGTCAACATGGATATAAGTTTGGAGACTTGGACACAAGTGTGAGAGGCCTATCATTTCAGTGCTTGAGAAGCATCTTTTAAGCGTGATGATATCTCATAGAAAAATATGTTACATGTACTCATTAGTCAAAAAAAAAAAAGAATGCTGACAACGCTTTAGAATATATTTAGACACAGAATATGTATGTATCCTTTATACTTACATATTCATGTTTCTCTCTTTCTTGCAAAGGGGGGCAATTTGGGTTCATGGGTTGGTTCGTATCGTGTTGAGCCACAGGTATACGGCTATATAGGTCAACCCGAAGTCAACACATTTAATAAAACGACAAACCCCTCAACCTTGACACAACCCATTTAAAGAAACGATTGACACGACACGACCTGCATAACCCGTTTAATAAATAGATCGTGTTGGGTTGACTTAACGCGACCAATTTCAATTCATTTCAAGCTGTTTAATATAAATGGGTTAAATTGACCCAAATACTTGGTATGACTTGATTAACATAGTTTCATATTTATAAGCATAAATTATATCAATTATACACCTTCATTACTGAATTTATGACAATCAATTAATAATCGATATCTAATTATCCATATTAATAATTAGATAATAATAATAATAATAATAATAATAATAATAATAATTAATAATTAGATAATTAATAAATTATCCATAACCGTAATTAATAAACATAACCCACCTTCTCAGCACGATATTCATTTAAAATAATATTATAGTCCAATAAAGTTCATCTACATAAACAATCACATAGCAACAAAGATAATAATGTTACATTCCAACAAATAACATGATAAAACCTCATCACAAAGCATCAACGTTTACTAACAGAATAGGAAGTAGATGGAGTTGAAGTGTAATTTAAATTTATATGGGTTATGTGGGTCAATTGCGAGTTAAGCGGGTTGACCCAAAATTAACCCTTTATTAATCATGTCGACCTAGTTTGACCCGAATTTTATTACACTAAACACTAATCCGCTAATTTCATGTTGTGTTTATGTCGGGTTCGCGGGTTGTCTTAAAAATTGCCAGCTAGTTATGCTATTATTAATTGGTTTTAGCTTCGTCATTTTTTTATTTCACTTCTGAACAGGCTTTGGAAGAGCGATATGGATCTGATGGTTTTCCTAAGCATGGAATGGGTCTATTACTTGCTACATTGTCCAAGATGTTTGATTCATTCCAAGAAGCATACAAAGGTCAATTATCTTGGTTATTTGAAATTACTAGTTAATCTTAAACTTTAGCTTTCTGACCTTCCCATGCCAAGATGATTTATTAGTTAATTGTGGTGGTGCCAATTTAATTTATTAAGACTCCCAATTCACCTGATATGCTTCACATACTGTGACAGTGCTAGGCTTTCTTGTTCTGTTTTTACTATAACCTTGGTGTTTTATTGATATGGATGAGTGGGGTTGGAAACTAACATGTGTATGCAAACACAAATTTCATATAAGCTAATCTCTTTTGAAGTAACTATTCCTGTTTCTTGGGAAGATTGTAGCCAATATTTTCTGGGAAACTATCTGCAATCTTTTAGGTTTTGATTAGTGATATCCTCTTTGTAATTCAAATTGGTTGATTTTTTTATTTTTATTTTTTTCCGTTTATCATTTACATCAGTGGCACTTAATAACATGGCAGGTCAAATGGTTGGAGTTGTCTTCTTTTATGGTTCACCTCCCGCACAGTCAGGAAAAGTGTTGAATACAATTTTTACTTCTCAGCCATCAGCGCGCTGGTTGGTGGAAAAAGAAGCCTCCTACAATGTGACTGTTCTACAAGTGGTGTTGGTTAGACGGACGATTGCCTGGCTCACCGGAATTATTCTTCTCATTTCAACTCTCTTGGGGGTAAGATTTGATATTAGTAACGGCCCAGCATCATGTTTTATGGAAGTTAATTTGAAAATCAATGCTGGTTAAAACTTAAAAGCACTCTGCGTGTATGCATGCACATGCATGTGCATGGACATATATTTCTAGAAACCCAGATGTCTTAATCTTTATATATCTTCTGGTTTTTGGTTAAGTTATTCTTTATGTTTCTAATTTTGAGGGAACGAGAAAAAAAAAAAACTGTTTACTAATGAAATTGTTAGTTTCATTTTAAATGAACATCTTATTGATCATCTGGTTGTAAAGAAAGCCAGTCTTGCATTTGAAAATTAGCTTATCAAATTTAATATTAATTGACACAATGCTACAAAGTAGACTGTAGAGTCTGCAGTATACATTGTATCAATGCCTGATTTGCTCACAGCACGTTCTCTATGAAATTGGTAAAAAGATATGACTAGCAATTGGGTTTCCAAATGCAGCAGGACCTTGATTAAGATTTTCTATTCTTCAGGAGGATCAATGCTTTGTTTCTGTTTGATTCAGATTTTCTGTTTGAAAATTCAATTAGCTGAAATCAACCAAACACATTTTAACTTGGCTATAGAAGTAACTTAATACAATTTCAAGTCCAGAATCTCATGAAAGCAGACTTTAACAAGCATTTACCTAACAAAAATAAAGCTCCTTTCATTAATTTCAATTCCAACGGTTGAACAAACTATTAAAATAAAACCTCTAGTGATTTATTTGGTGTCACTTTTCCTTTTCTGTTTCAACCATCCATGTTGTTTTTGCTTCTTTAGATTTCAAATCCCATGCAGTTTCTCTTTTGTTTATTTATACCCGTGATCTTGTGTTCTTTTAAGGCAAACCATTTGAACAAGGTGAGTTTTACTCAATTAGTTCACAGTAGTTTGAATTATACTACCTGTAGTGTTAGCCATCACTTTTGTCTAGGAAATGGGCAAACTTGTGGATAAAGGGAATCAATATAGAAATTTTACTTGAAACATTTTAGACGTTGACAACTATGAAAGCTTTTGGTGAGATTTGAGACTTAAAAAAACTTAGGTTGTTTTTGTTTCGATGTAAAATGTTTCATGTCAGAAAATATATTTAGTAGAAAACTTCTCTTTTTCTAAAAAACAACACTAATTTTTTCGTTGTTTGGTTGAAACCGTGAAGATGGCCCTGAATTTTGTTTTACTGTTTGGTTCACACCGAATATCATTACCTATTACTGAATGTAAAACAACCGCTGCATCCCGCTATCAAAAACTCCTAAAAGATATTATAGTTTTTACCCACTGCCACATCCCTTGACCAAAAAATTCTAAAAAACACTACAATTTCCAGAAACTCAATTACGATATCCAACAAATCCAACTCAAATCACCAAATTTATCTAATTCAAGCCAATAACACTTGTTGAACCTGACCAGCAACCCAAACAGCGAAAGCGAGTGCAAGGGCTGGCAAGTCTTGGTCCTTGCAAACAATGTGGCATGGTGGGGGCATTGTGTAGGCATTGGATATATTGTTATTGCTCTTGGCCAAAGTGTATTGCACAACCCTCGGCTGTAGCATTTCATTTGCGGCAACACAAGCTTCGTGTAAACATCAGCCGGAGAATTTAGGCCATGGTTGGGTGGTGTGATGCTCGTGGAGGTGGGGCAACCATGGGCGGCTGTGGTGCTGTTTGTGTGGGGAAAATGTTTTATGTGGAAGCAAACACAGCCTTATAGTAAGATTCAAAAGAAATTCATGATCATCAAAAAGATTCAAAAGAAATTCATAGGTAGATTCTAGATGATTATCTATTGGTTGCTAATCTAGTATGGTTTGATAACTTTTATGGTTCATGTGAAATTTGTTTTTAACTTCAATGCTGGAATAGGAGTATTATAGTAGATAGTTAGACAATACGACGGATTACATGTTTTAAACTCGAATGGTGTTAAGTAGATGGCATTTATAATTGATTGACAAGATCATCATTTCATCTTTTCTTGTTTTGTCTTTGTTGTCTGCAGGTACACTTCCTTGTCAACATGCCCCTCACAAGGGACACCCTTCTGTATTCTAATGTCAAGCTCGACTGAGCCTGAAAAGGAGCTTCTTAGTTGACATTTGAACTGCCAGGTTAGACCAGTTCTCCCTTGAACCTATCTTACATGGGCGTTTTGTGGATGCTTCATTATCTCTGCCCATGGGCCATGTAGTTTATGTATACAGTTCCTTAGTTGTTTTGTGGTATTGAACAGGTTGCTCTAGCTAATAAGATGTTCTCTTTGTTTAAGCATCAGTGGCTAGATCCATGAGAATTCGATTTGTAGAAATTCTATTGTTTAATGGACAGCGGGTTCTTTTATGTAAAGCATGGTGCAGGCACCATATGGTGGGAGGAAGACTGCTGAGAATTTTAAGGTGATTCCGTGATGATATGCATTTGGTATATACGAGGATGCAGCGTTGATATTTACTTTTGGCGGGTTAACTTCGGGACCATACTGTGTTATTTTCTGAAATTCTGAATACTTATAGTGCAAGTTTGATTCTTATTTCTCCTTAATGATAAGTGTTATCTTCCTTACATGCTCGCATGTGTATGTTGTGCATATATGCTTGTGCAAGCGTATAGACCTCTTTTAGAAAGTTATGGCCTCCCATCTGATTAACTTCTAATTTAATCACTTTTCGAATTTGGCTGCCAAATGTAGGGGTTGATAGGAAGGCTTTTTTTTCTTTCTTTCTTTTCTTTTCTTTTCTTTTTTTTTTTTTTTTTTTTTTTTAAAAAAAAATTATTATTTTTTTAAGTAATTCGACACCCATATTTTATGGACAACACTAAACGTTTTCTCTAGTAATGTTTTTTTTTTTTTTTTTTGGGGTGAACGTTTCAATAACTATGTTACAATAGAAAGCGATCAATCTCTCTCATTCTCAACTAGCCCTCTGCAGCTTAATGCGCAATTTCGATCACACAATCCACATTTTGAAGGAGAAGAATTACCACTTAATAACTAGTTAAAAGTTATCTTGGACTGGGGGTGGAACTACGCTGTGGTTTTTCCTCTCTTTTTTTTTTTCCTTAGTTTTAACCACCAAACGTAAAATTTTATTTCTGCCAGACTTAGATTATGTTATAAATGAGAGATAATTAGTAAAAACAGCTTCTTCTTTCTTTCTTTCTTTCTTCTTCTTCTTTTTATTTTTTATTTTTTTATTTTTTTATTTTTTTATTTTTTTATTTAATTTTTTTTTTCTAATTTGTAAAACAGCTTAAATGTGCATATGATATAATTAATCAAGCTTTGGCCTGAAAAGCTCAAAAACTTGCATGACCACACAACATAAGCAAGAATCTATTCAAAAAAAAAAAAAACGTAAGCAAGAATGGATCAACCTCATTGAACAGGGCGAAATCGGGATCTCTTATTTGAGGATAAAAGTATGAATAAAGGGTCATGCCTAGTTTTTAAAACTAATATATGTATAATTTTTTTTTAACTTAATAAAAAAATGAAGACAAAATTTGAAAACCGAGGGCCATGGCCCCCTAGCCAACACTAACATTAAATCGAAAATATCCCAAGAGTAAAATAAAAAATTTAACAACATTTGATTCATCATTGTTCATTGTAAAATGAGTTGGACCTACTTTAAACTTTTCAACCTCAATTTATCCAATTCACAAAGATAGGTTTTCTTAAGTGCAATTCTAAATATTCAATTCTCATCATATTTCATCCCGCTGATATGGTAGTGTTCATGAGTTCTTAATTATTAATTTTATTTTTTTAATAAAAATGATCCAAAGAGAGATAGGCACTGTTACATCAACCTGATGAGATGAGATGTAATAAGAGTTGAGTAACTTGAGTATATATTATATAGCATTACTTTTTTTTATTTTTTTTAAAAAGTAGAGGAATGGGTTTTTAAACCCGACCCGACCCGACCCGCCAGGTCGTTGTCTTCAGATTAGGTTCCCGCGAACCGGTACCAAACGTGTGGTTCAAACCCCAATCAAAATACACAGTAGAGTAAATGCTATCGTCTTCTCTTCTCACTAGTCATTACCGCTACTACTCCTACTTGTAGTTATTCTTCACACTCTCTCTCGCTCTCTCCCATTTCCATGTCTTCCTCTCTCCCTCTCCCTCCGAACCTCCCTCTTCACGGCAAACCCTACTCTCTTCCGCACTACTCTCTCTTATTCCCAATTTCCAAACTATCCCCACGCTCCCTCTTCAAATCCCACATTTGCCACTCCACGAGCCCCTCCAATTCCGACCGCGAAGAGGTCCGATGGCTCCGCGAGGAACAGCGCTGGCTCCGTGAAGAGCAGCGCTGGCTCCGCGAAGAGCAGCGCTGGGCCCGCGAGCGCGACGCCCTCCTCCGCGAAATCTCCGACCTCAAGCTCAGACTTCAAGCCATAGAGCACCAGAACTCGATACAAGGGGCTTCGGTGTCCGAAACCATCTCGAATATCGCCAGATTGCTGCAGGTGCTGAAGGAGAGGGGTCTGATTGCGGAGAGCGGGTCGAGCGCGAGCCCGTTGGTGTTATTGGAGAAGGAGAAGAAGAAGGAGAAGGAGGTGGTGGTGGTGGAGGAGAAGGTGATTAGGGTTTCGGAGGAGGGAGAGAAGAAGAGGAGAAAGACGCTGAGGAAGGGATCGGAAGGAGACGAGGTTCGAGCGATGCAGGTCTGCTCGCAATCACTACTACTATGAAATTACAAGGCGAGTTCTTGTGTTTTGTGTTATGTTTTGGTATATAAAATATGTTTATGCTATTTGGTTGTTTGATTTCGATTCAATTGTGTTATGGCGACAAATCTTGAGGAATGCTACACACGCTCCCATACTCTCCCTGAAGTGTAAGTGAAAAACACCATTGGATTCAAAATTCAATAGTGAATCATCCAAAATCTAATGCTGTTTTTCACTGTCACGTCAAGAAGTGAGCACTTTGGAGTGTAGGAGTGAGCGTGTATATTATTTCACACAAATCTTTACTAGGAAGCTTCGAGAAAATAACATATTTATAAGTATTATTTACATGGTGAATAATTTGTGTTCGATTGTGCCATTGAATATATAACACTTCATTGTCTGCAATGTAATGTACAACTAAATGGTCTTATTAAGTAGACTATAATTCGTACATATATGAGAAGGGTTATTAACTCGATGTCAGAATACAAAAATTGTTGAATTTGTTTGGATATTACATTGTTTTTGTTTTCTAGGCAAGTCTGGTTTACCACCTAAGCCAAGGCCTTGGTTTGTATAGAATTGGCACATAGGAAAATATTCTTTTGGACATATGGATATGCTAGGCATCTTTAATTAAAGTGTTGTTCCGCGTTGACGCGTTGTTATTGATCTTGTTGACAAATACCAGAACATTGTGAGCTAATGGAAGGTACCGGTGATGTGTAATATGCTTGTGTGGAAAGATGGGAGTATCCTAAAATGAGGAAGCGGCAGATATATACAGTTGATGCTACTACAGTAGTTTCTTTTGGAACTAGAAAATAAGATCCAATATATTGTTAAGAAAAATGCCAAAATAAGAAATGGATAAATCGTGGAGCAATCCCTTTTTAGGTGCTCAATTGCACTTCCAAATTATACAATCTGCTTAATGTTAGGAATGAAGATGAAATGGGTGAATGCAATGCATGTGACATCCACAGCTATAATCCCAAGAAGAGAAGTGCTTTCAAGGGTTTAAAAAAGTAAGCTGGACCTCATATAGATGTTCAACAAAAACAATTTGGTTTATATTAAAAAATGATTATTCCTCAAATGAATTCTAAAATGTTGCCTTTTTCTAAAATTTAGAGAACTAGGCATTAGGGGTTGTTTTAGTAATACTGTAGATGTAATAAATAATGTAATGTATCAGCATCCAGCTATACTCGTTCTGATGATAAGAACTAGGTCTCTAGTGAGGAAGGAAATACAGTCAGGAAATGTACTGAAATGCTTAGAAGATATCGTTGTGTGTCAAAAAGAAGAAGAAGATATCGTTGTGAAACCCTTGAACGGGAACATTTACTAATGTGGAATTTTCGTGACTCTTGAAGCCTAAAATTTGCTGAGAATCTTGGCATTGACACAATATGAACTTGAGGATCATCAACAATTCCATGAAATTAATTTAGGGCTTTTTCTTGTAGATGAAATAATATATGTTACTTATCACTTCTGAAAAAATCTGGAATGTTTGATGTATAATGATAAAACTTGATGGTTAAGGTTAGTTTAAACATCAACCTTCTTATCATGACATATATATTAATTTTTTATTTACTCAAAGCTTTTGTTTGATACGGTTCTTTTGCATTAAAAAATCCTTCATATTTCTCAAGCATCTTATCTTAGCAGTATACCCATGTGCAGTACATTCTTCAATATTTCTGTATAAATGTGTGTTTCAAATCTGTGGGTGTACAGTCCATGAAAAGCCCAACTTTCTGACAAGGTTTTATGCAGTTCTTCTAGCTCTGTGTTTGCCCCCATGCTGTCACATCTCAAAAGTGTGTTACTAACGTAGGAGGAGCATATCTTGTATTTTGACTTGTTCTAACACATGAGTATGACAGGAAGCACTGCAAAAATTGGGGTTTTACTCAGGTGAGGAAGACATGGAATATTCCAGTTTCGCAAGTGGGACTGAGCGTGCCGTGAGGACCTGGCAAGTAAGTTGCAAAATTTACTTATATGTTTTGATAAATAGTAAATCAATCTCATTGAAAGCGTAAAGAGCCCCCTAAGTAGAAAGAAAAAAACAATCAAGAAAGACATCAAAGCTACAAATTTTACTTAATGTAATTCAGGTAGATGAAACGTTTGTAGAATCATCAAGGATAAAATAATCTTCGCCTAATAGAATGTCCGATATGTAATGATCCAAGGGACGAGGCACAAACACACGCTGGAATCAATCTTGCCTACTCGTCCACTGGTTGCCGCCGAGCTGCTCAGGCAGGCTTTGCGCCGAATGTCTCAGCCTCTGGTTTCACGCGATGCCAACAGATCTCGATCAGCGAATCCAGCACCGCCTTCCCCTTCAATCGTCTCCATCAGCCCACACCGCCACCACACCAACTCGCCTGTACCTCTGCCGATCTCTGTAGCGCCATCAACCCCATTGGGAACCACCTCCTCTTCGCGTCATTGCTGTTGTCGTCAATCATCAAGAACTGTAGCTCAACCCCACGTTAGTAGTTGACACCCTTTGCGTGAACTTTGAGTTCCTCAGAGTGCTAGAGAACTCGCACAACTGTTGTTGATCACGTTGCCTAGAGACCCATGCCACCGTTTGCCTCCTTGCCCCTTTTACAGCTTGCTTTGGCCTTTGTCCACACGGATGCCACTAGTTTCTTACGTGAGTGGATATAGGGACAGCAATGCACTGCTTGTCAGTTATTCTCCTAGCTGCATTGTTTGAATAGAAAGAGGCTAGTTGGACCTTTTTCAAGACTTGAGAGGTTGGGCTTGGACCCAAAATTTTCTGAGCATATATTTTCAACATTTCAGCATTTCAAAACTCGAGGCCGAGGTTTCTCTAACAAGGAGAGAATGATGCAAGGGAGAGACAAATTTTATTTTAATTTAGTCTTATCTAATTTTAGAGATCAATTCCTTTTTTTGTTTTATTTTTTTTCTTTTGGTAATATTGGTCCACGTAGTTTTATTTAGTTCGTATTAGTTAATTAGGTTATTAGTATTTAGTTTTGTATTTTATTTAATTTTCAAGAATCAAGGGTGTTTATGTAATTCAATAAACAGGCTTTGCCCAAAGGTAATTAGATTAGGGTCTCGTTGTTAGTTACTCCAATGGAAACAAACTTTAGTGGAATAAAAAATATGTGAAATTGATTCTCGTTTCTCTGTTTCTCTCCCCTTAGCTTATTCTTTCTTTCTTCCACCCTTTAGCTTCTTCTTTCTTTCTCCTCCCCCCCCCCCCCTCCCCTTGCTTTTCTCTCCTCTCCTTCCCTGCTTTCACAGTATGATTATTTATATATTATTATTATTATTGTTGTTGTTGGTTCCACATCATGTAAACAATTTAATGTTTCCTTTCGTATGTTTTATTTCAACTCTGGCTTATAGTTTTGATAGAATGTGATATTGCTTCACAGGCTACACAAGGCGCCCCTGAAGATGGGATAATGACTGCAGAGCTGCTTGAAATTTTATATATGGAGCACCGAATTGTTGGTACTGGTTCAAACGTAGATGCAGATCAGAAGGGTAGTACCGCGACTGTTTCACCAAAGGTATGTTGACATCTCTATTTGCTGCAATATTTTTAATTTTATCATTGTGCTTATATTAAGGAATTACATCGGCTGAATTCTCACTAGATTTCTGCATCTGGCCCTAATGCCTTTCAGAAAATTACATAGCTATTCTAGTGGCCACATACTGGTACATGGATGATTTTCTAACACCAATAAAAGAATGCATATTTGAACTGTTTGGATGATTCTAGCAGCATGCTGGTGGAAACAAAATCTACAATTTTTTGAGATATCAAAAGGTGATTGACATTGAAGATGGCATCAGACTGCAACTACCTTTAAATTTGTGTCTCTGCTGGCGAGAATTGTTGCTTCTCGGTTTTTAGCATTGGATGGCTTAATAATGATCAATGATTGAAACCAAATGGAAGGGCATATTGCTCTGAATTTGGCATAAGGGCCCAGAATGAGTAAAATAAATGCCCGACCTTGAAGTGGAGTCTTCCTGATCACCCCCCCCCCCCCCCCCCCCCTAAAAAAAAAAAAAAAAGAACCAGAAAAAAGTCTTTTGTGTGACTCATCATGCATATAGAAATCCTGATAATTAACTTGAAGCATAAGGAGCATGCTCCATGTGACCATGTCCATGTGCTTTTTATCCTAGCTTTATGCAGGAATGCATTTGATTGATAGTTTTGCAATGTTGATCACATGTTGCATCCCCAAAAGCACAAATTATAGCCTAACATATAACAGACATGCATGACTCCGCAGTTGTGGCCAATTATGACTTAATGGAGTGTTAGGACTTCACTTTTATAGTTCAGATTTATCAGTTCTCTTTTCTTTTTTGTATTTTTTTGGGTATTTTTATGGTGATTGTAGCATGTTGAGCAGATTAGTGACAGGGAGGGTTTCATCTTTTGTTTATTAACCCAATCAACTCTCTTATTGCCTAATAAATTATCAATTTTTTTTTTCTTTTAAACTACGTCACTTAAACTTATCTTGTGTTCAAAGACCTGATTAATATTGTATCAATAGGGAATCAAAGTATATACCTGAAAATTGTGAATCTTTGAATTCTGTTTGTAGTTAAGGACTGTTGTTTTCTAGGAAGGTGCAAATGGAGCTGCAGTTGCTTCTATAAAAGAAATTTCAGAGGTTCAGCAGAAAGTTGTTAAAGAAGGTGTTTCAAAAGTAGAGGTGTACCAACACCGAGTTTTTCTCCTAGGAGAGAACCGGTGGGAAGAACCCTCTAGAGTTGGAAATAGCAAGACAAAAGATGCTACAACAAAGTGCCTTACCTGTCGTGGAGAGGGCCGCTTAATGTGTGCAGGTACATGATTATCATGCCCAGTTTAAGCTCAATATTTAATAGAATAATCTTAGTCTTTTGAGAAAAATATATTTTTGATAGTGGAAAATTCTCCGAAGATGCTCCTTGACAAACTATAGATGCCAAATTAATAGCAGAGTTCTAGTGTTTATTGGTTTTACCTAGTGCAGTTTATTTTGGTCAAATATGATACTTTACAACTACTATAATGAGCACTAGTGGATCACTTACGCTGATTATATATTAGACTAAGGGGCAATTTTGTAATCTGAATGTTTGAAATGATCAAAGGTCGTCAGATAGTCTTCAAATTTTAGAGACACTGATCTAGGGATTCAAATCATCTCCACATTTATGTGTGGTTGATTGAATTAGTATCTTCAAAGGCCAGTATTCTGTGGTCTGTGTGACAAGTTTTATTTGGGTAAAGGACAGAAGTATCTGGAAGACCGAAACCAGTGTCTATGATGGGAGGGAGATTAGTACCCAACCATACTCCTCACTATACCAGGACAAGATTGAAATTGGAGTTATTACCTTGGATTTGTTATTTACTTAAGGATTCACGTCGCTTCATTAGACATGTTTAAAATAAGGGAATTAGATGGTGCTTGTTCCAGCTGTTCACAGATCATATTAAATTAAACAGTGGCAAGGTCTTAGAAGCAAGAAATCCAGCGTATACATTTACTTTGTATCATGCATGCATGGATCAAAAACATAACTAAAAACCTAAGAACTACATATGAGGCAATAAAAAAAATTTGAAAATATTGGAAGTAGTTGTTATATTTTTCCCAAACCTTTCTAGGGGCTGAAGTTCACAGCTAAATTGGCTTCTTTTCAAAAATAATAAAAAATAAAAAATAAAAAATAAAACCTTTTTTATGTACTAAGAGACATATATATCAATCATGAAGGAATATGATTTTTGTCACCAATGGGATGCGTATGGAATCACGGTTTTGGAGCTGTGGCTTGTCTTCTATGAGAATTTTTGCAACTGGGATTTAAGATTTTATGACTTTGATGAAATGGATGGACTTATAGGTCGGTACACTGTTAATCATATGTATAGCATAAACTGTCGATTAACCATCTGGATCATGCTTTTTCTATTTCCTGGAATTCTTATGAAAAATGTTTTTCTATTTCCTGGAATGACTTCTTATGAAAAATGTGGATTGATGTGATGACTCGATCGTAATATAATGAGGTTTGAGAGGTCTGAAACGACCAGAGTACATGTCAAACTTACTTGAAGAGAACAATCTGAAAGTACATATAAATGTCATTAGAGCTATTTGTGAAGTGTGCCCCTCCTCACATGACTAGAGTTTCAAATTTTAACTCCCAAGGTTATAATGACCAGCGTCCATTTATCTCCACCATTGGCTGACTTAGATTTGTCTGTTGCAGAATGTGATGGAACAGGCGAGCCAAACATCGAGGAACAGGTAAGAGGATTGTTGATATCCTTCATATGTTTTTCCCGTTTTTTCTTCAGTTTGATATCTTCTAGCATGATTGAAGATCTAAATCTTATGATCAAACTCCGTGATGCAGTTTTTGGAATGGGTAGATGAGGGAGTGAATTGCCCATATTGCGAGGGCCTTGGTTATACAATTTGCGATGGATGTGAAGGGAAACAATGATCTAGTCTGGTCTACATCCTCTTCTGTTTTTGTATGTTATAGAGCATGTATCATAACATCATTATTTTCTAAATACGATATGACTTGCCATATCTTTTCTTCTGATAAATACCATTGAACTTGCAAGATTGAAATGGAGGAGGATCGTGTAATAAGTACTTAACAGCAGTCATGAGATTCTGTGTACATATACTACTTCAAGTGGCAAACTATGATGACTAACCATCATATATAGGCATGTGCATCAACTTTTAATGGGTGTTGGCTAGAACAGGGAAAAGGTTCGGGGGCGGGGGTGTCGGTCTTGTTAAGGTGTTGTGAACAGGAAAAGGAGGGGGGGAGTAATTAATGGGGGCAACCGATCGAGAGGAATATTGGGGTAGTGATAAGAGAATGGAGTAACTGTAGACATGTTGAAGGTGGGAACCTAGAGAGGCAGCAGAGAGGAGAAATGTTGAGAAGGTGGAGAAGCCAAACCCAGGGCGCACAACCTCCATCCTTTGGCCTCCCCGGCTAGGGGATTCAACTGCCTTTTCTTTTCTTTTCTTTACTTGTTCCAAAATGGCCAAACGAGAGAGAGAAGATCAAGGTAGCTGGCACCTTCGTAGTAAACGTGTCAGAATTAGGTTGTAATAAACCTCCCCTTACTCGTCCGCATATCACAAAGGTTAAAAATTATCTTTACAATAATTTCATAGGACTTTTGGTAGTATGCCGTTTCTTTCTCTCTGAATTTCCTACTGGTTCCGTACACTTATTTATTTATTTTTTTTTAAAAAAAAAACGTGAAAAAAGAAAATGACAAATCAACCAAGAATTCGAAAAGAATGATATTATCATCCCTAGTTGGCATATCTATAAAAAGTACGGCCTCAAACCAACGGCCTGAGGAAATAATATCTCATCCATATCAGAAGATATAGGGTTGTCGATCCAAATTTAATTATGACAATCTAAGAACATATATTATCGTTTTCTGCACCAACTATCTGAACTAACAGCACCATATTCTGCAAGCAAAAATGCACTGCCATATCATTTTTTTTGATAAGTAAAATGCACTGCCATATCATGACATTCGATGAACCCCTTTTTGTTTTTTTTTTCTGGGGGAGTGGGGGAGACAGAAAACTGAACGTAGCCTTCTCAAACATCTGATAACGAATTCTGTGGTTTTGGTGAAATATGAAACCATTACCTACTACGATGAAAATTCCTCTTTTAACTGCATATTATCACTCCTTTTCCTTTCTCCCCGATCTTCGTATCTTTACAGATTAGTCTTCTTTGGTTTGCTAGCACCAGCAATACGCCTTGACGCTGACCGCATTGTAACAAATTCCTCTGCCGCAGAAGGATGTATTCCCACCTGTAGGAAAAAAATCAAAACCTTTTTTGAAATTGTGAAGAGAAGGAAAAAAACAAAAGGTCCTTCTAGATGAAGTTATGGAAATAAACTTTCAGGTGAGTAGGACACAAGGAAACACAATTTTCATGATTTTCAAAGAGGAGAAGAAAAAAAATTATTAGAAAAGTCGACCATAAAGTGAAAAGATAAAACAAAAGATCACTTGTCTTACATAAGACAAAAGATCCTCACAAATATCTTCTCTTTCTCATATCTACCAATAACTTCTAACGCAACAGATTCGACGTGTAGAAGGGAAATAAGAGCAATCAGGCCTCTTTGCTAGAAAATTGGCAAATCACACTTGGCTGAGAATTCTGCCATGGTTTAGGGTAATAGATAGGAGAGCCATAATGGAGCACCCCCATAGAGCTATTTCATGCTCTCATTAGGATCTACTTGTGAAACCTACATCTTTGCATCATCCCATGATATATTACACAAACAGCTCACACATCCTTTGCCAGCATGCGCACATATTAGCTGGTACAGGTCAAACCACCTTATGGCTTGTGGCCTTTTAAGTGGTTTGTTGAGAGGCACACAATGTTTATATTATTCCCTTGTTATCAGTTGAAGTCCGACCAGTATCCTCTGGCCGGGAAAAAAAGAAAAAAGAAAAGGCCAGCTCAAATGCTGATTTCCAAAGCTGTTGAGAGAAACGGTAAAATACTGGAGCACACAAGTTGTGTAATAAGCTCATCAAGCTTTGAAATGAGAAAAAGGGGGACTGGGGGTTCAGCTTACCGTGCTGTCAAATTGTGCCTTGGTTGCACCACACTTCACTGCAACAGCAATGCCCTGCAAAGGACATCCCAAAACAATATCAGGAATTAAATGCAGAAATAAACAAAAGAAATAGAAGAGGAAATAAGAGGAAAAGGGTGAACTCTATAGGCAACTTGAGCACTGTGAGCTCAAGATACACATGATCTCAACTAAACATCTGAATATTAGCTCTATTCTTGAGGAAGTGACACCCCTTTTTCTCAGGGCTATAACATGCAAGTTAACTCACTGTGTCCCAAAAATGGAGCTCATTATTAAGTTAAACCTACATCTCTGTATATAATCTTCTCCTTTTAATGAATTTATTACTTAAAAAAAAATATATAGAAGGCCCTCTACAATCTCCATCCATATAACAGATCCCCTTCCCTACTCTCTTCATTTGCAACGTAAAAAGTAAATGTCACTGATCAAGACAATCTCTTGTACATATAAAGCACATTTGGCCAGAGCTGTTTGCTATTAATGGTTTTTAAGGATTTAAAGGACTAAGTAAAGATTCATATAGCTGTCTGAACATAAATTGGAGGTGTGAAGAGATGATCGATGGAAGCTTCGTTTTCATGTTCTGATATTAACTACCATGTAAGACAGAATCCAAACTGCAGATAAACTTCAATAGTTTCTAAAAACATGGTGTTATTTACAAAGTAAAATATTTAAAGAAACTAAAATTATTTTGGATAATTGGGGGACTAGAAATTTCCAGGTGTGAAAAAATAATAGTTAGCTTCATCTATCATTTATCCATTTTGTAGCCTTGTACAAATTCTAGAATAATACTATTTCACACAAGGGTGAAAAAGCAAGACCAGAACTGTATCTAGCGTATTTGACCGCAACTGCAGGTTCATAAACATCTTAAGATTTCAAGAAACAATATTCTCTATGGCTACCATTGTTGATGATGATTCTAGTTTTATGGACAACTTTAACTCCATTCGGTACAGCAACAAGTGCCTTGAGTGCTAGGTGAATCCAATTGGCCGGATTTAATTTCCAGGGTATTCACAGATATTCCCTTGTGGTTTAATGTGTTACAAAAAATCGTGTAGAAAGACCAATAACAGGAATGGTCACTCCATGTCAATGCATGTACCTAGTAAATAAACAAATAAATTTGAAAGTGCAGTAGAATTTCATATCTAAACTATCAATGAAACTGAGTAGCAAACACAGCATACCTGCATAATCTCAGGTGAATCTGGCCCGCACATGGATGCTCCAAGAACTTTATCTGTCTCAGCATCAACAACAAGCTTCATAATCGTCTTTTCTTGTCGTCTATAACATCAAAAAGAAGAAAACTACCAGGTAAAATTTCCCAGGAGATGAATCCTTTAAACATCAAACACCATAAGCGATACAAGTTTTCCAAATGAGAAATGCTAGATACTATAATTCTATCAAATACTCATCGAACAATGCTGACTTGCACTCCCAACTAACCATTAGATCTTTTTTTTTATTATTATTTAACAAGGATTGATCCAAGGGTTAGTTGGGAGTGCCACATCAGGATTGTTGGATGAACGTTGGATAGTATTATGGTATCTAGCATTACTCTTTCCAAATATTACATGTTACCCAAACAATCACCAGCCCAAGCTAAAAATTAATTGAAAAACCTCCATGGTCCAGATTAACTAGAACACAGTATCCAATCAAGATGCTGTATGATGTATATAGATATATGCACAACAGTTAACGACCGGCAATTACTTATCCAAAATTCTATAAGTAAATACAAACTATATGTCTTCTATTATAAATATGAGGATGACTCTATCATGGCTCATGAATATACCTCAACCGGCCCTTTATCACATATGGCATCTCCTTTTATGAAATTAGTATACTCCTCATACCGAGGGAAATTGATCTAATTTATTTAGCTCCAGCAGAAGAATTTAATAAGTTATGTAGAGAGGCAAGATGATAAGATAACAAAGTGCTCTAATCTTAATTATTTCTATTTTAGGGGCAAGCAGATGATTTAAACTCATAATATAAGTGGGCAATTATAGCACAAACTCAACAAATTAAAAGGGCTTGCCCTGAAAAAAAATATATAATATATTATACTATATAATATTAAAAGTGCTTGGCCCCAGCATATAGTTCCACTCAAGAAGGTTCTTAATCTCTAATTCTATCGCATATTGAGATTCTCATCAGTTTCCACAGAGGAAAGGGCAATCTGCTTCTTCATTAGAGTGTAAATTTATGCAGTAAAAAACCTCAAATCATACCCAGAGATAGTGTTCTTCATTGGGTTGAAGGTTGATGTGAATACCAAAATATCACCATTTGCTTGCTCAATTGCCTGCTCTTCACTAAGGCCCACTACAGAAAGAGATGGTATGCTGCATATTGGGAAGACAAGTGCAAATTTAACATTCACAAAAAAAATCCAAATGGAAGATAAGATATTCTACTTCTGTTGCACAACTAAAATACAAGTATAAACCTCATATGGTAAAAGTTCTATGATA
Source organism: Alnus rubra (assembly GCA_028654335.1). Taxonomy (NCBI): domain Eukaryota; kingdom Viridiplantae; phylum Streptophyta; class Magnoliopsida; order Fagales; family Betulaceae; genus Alnus; species Alnus rubra. The sequence continues at coordinate 1,318,898 of JAJPGS010000243.1, forward strand.
ATAATTAACGACAATGAGACTTGGATTACATGTTAGGTATGGTATACAACACAGACAAACTCTGGACAACTGAATTGCAACATAATAATGAGTGTCCATATTAGTTCAAACAGTAAAAAACAACTATTTCTTAACCACTTCTTCCTAACGGCCTTCTGATACTTTAAACAAAGTCTAAACATGCTGTGGCTTTAAAAAAAAAAAAAAAAAAAAAACTGCAGATGGAGATTGAGTTAATGATATAGAATGAGGAACTTATTTAACGTCAGATAAACGGAAATTATGAATACAAAAATGTAGAATAGAGATTAAAACTTGGCTAGTGCTGAAGCAGAGAGATTGAATCCAACCTACTAAAGCCAGGTTCCACTCTAACCCATCCCAACTTTCTTCATCTATAAAATATTACGGTGCCACTACAAGCAAAATTTCTTCAAAGTGCAATTTTTAACAAGTAACATGTGCCAGATAATTCAAGTGATTGTAAGGCGAGAGGAAAAGAAAAACTAAATAAACCGAAACATCCAAGGTTAGCCCATGATTTCAATCTAAAGGAGAAAAATCGGATTTTTCTCTAATGGAACAAGTCACTCTGATAAAAGCCCCATGGAGTAAACTCATTTGGGAAAGAACACAACCGCCAAGGATGACAACTTACGAACCTACGAATAACAATTTCTTTCTTATACGAACCGAACTTATTAATAATAATAACCAATTTTAAGCATATTAAACAAGTTTCAGAAGATTCATGGCACCTGAACACAGCACAGGGTACATCTTTGTGGTCTGGTTTGCTAGGTTGCCCACCAAAAACAGTTTTCTGCAGATGGTACAAAATCATGAGTACAAGAGCAGCACTGATATCACTTACTAGAATAACAAAAACATAGCAAACTTAATAAGGTAAATGAAAAAGGTCTAAACAAAATACATACTGCAAAACATGTTCCCTCCATTAAGGCCACAGGGGTAAGATTCATTCGGTTCGTAACATCACCCACAGCCCATATGCTAGGTATATTGGTGCGGGAGTACTCATCTACCTGCAAGAGAAATGGAGGCAGGGACCTCAGAGGCATGAGCACATCTCATGGTGATTACAATCTTTTTATATGAATGCTGTGTAATTTTGTCATTCCATCAATAGAGTGCATTTTAATATAGCAATAGATCAACAAAGAAAAGGATCAATGAGGTTAGATAACATCCCTATAAGTAACAAACCCAACTTTATATCTTTTTATATGCAAAAATACTTTTCTTTTTTTTTTAACCAAAAAATAGATGAGCATAGGGGCCCAAAAGCCCATCTGCTGGCTGGATACCACCACAACTGGTGCCAGTTTTGGCCCCCAAAGAGTTTGCAGCTTCCATCAAAGGATTTTATCAGTGCCAATTCATAACATAACCCTTCTACGTATATGCCAAATACCAAATACAATATAAACCATCTAATCTTTATGTATGGATTTAATATCGTGCAGAAATCTTTACCCTTTACATAATCAAAGAGGGTGTCAGATGCCTTCGCACATATTAATAAAGCTATCATCACATAGATATGTATATAGATTAGGAAATCCAGTTGGCATAACTAATGCTAAAAATCAATCCCCAGTCAGAAGTAGAAACATGTTACAAAGTTTTCAATGATAACAAGCAAGAGAAGCCAATGGGAAAGGTAGTGACCTTAACAGCTCCTGTCTGATCAAGTTCCACACCCACAGCTTCCAAATTCAATCTCTTTGTATTAGGAGCCCGGCCTGTAACCAATGAGCAGTCACTAAGAAGGCAATCTTTGTAAGTATAAAAAAAAAATACTAGAAAAAAAATTTAAAAGGAAACCGTTGCATAATGTAGCCACGTAGTAATTTTATGTAACTTTGAAAGCTAATGACATTTAAACCTCTGCAAGTTTCTAACGACGTATAAGATAATAAAGTCAACCCATACAACCAGTAAGCTTTTTTAAAAGATATGTATTTCTAAAACCTCCTATTTTATTTTGATGGAGTCTAGAACTCGTGTCGCTTTACTTCCAACCCTTGTATACACATTTGTGCCTAGCCATCTGTAGGAAGGCGCAGAATCTTGTAGAATCAGGAAGGTTTCACCCAGCGGATTTGGAGACAGTAGCACCAACCAACTCTTTCGGCAACCAAAGTCTAAATTCAATTTGAAAAAATCCAAGAAAAAGTAATTTTGATAATCATGTTCATCAAAAGGATTTTAATGCAAGTAAATACAATCAACAAAGAATAACGATTCTCATAATACATTGAGACTTTCTTACTCTATGCTCCATAACAAACCATAAACTTGCACTTGAACTTTGTACAACATTGCATACAACTTGCACATTTGCCCCAATGGTTAATCATAGTTAATAAGCCAAATCTTGCTTCAGACGACAAAAGACAGTCTATGCCCCGAATACCAGCAAAGGAATTTTTCAATTAGGAGAAACAATGGCCATTTAGAAATTAAAACTCAATGCAAGCAACATGACATTAATCTTTTGAGCAAAATAAAAAACAGGGCGAAGATATCTGAACTCATTAATTTGAAGTTCCTTATAAACTAAACAGGGTTTGTAATTACCAGTGGCAAACATTACAACATCTGCAATCAACTCTTCGCCATGATCTGTGATAACTTTTATGCCATCCCCTGTTTTAATTATCTAGAATTACAGAAATTATTATTAGCACAAGGTTGAATGTGAATCAAAAAAATACATCTATAATCCACCAATGGTGGATCCACGTGATCCTTATAGCAGTTATATTACCTCTGATAAACTTGTCCTTGGCTGCAAATTAACTCCCCTGCCTTCGAGATTTCTTGCAACCACTGCCCTCATTTCATCATCAAAACCTCTGCCAAAGAATTTAGACACAGTCGCATTAGAAACAGAACAGCAGTAAAGAATAGAAAGTGATGTGATAGAAAATTCCTGGACAAGGCTCCTACTTAGCGATAAGTGATGAAATGGAAAAGGCTAATAGAAACTCAGTATTCATCAAATAAAACAGCTAACTGATGTAAAATGCCTAACTATTGTAAAGAGGCAAGGTAAAAATGACGAATTTAGACCTATTTATCTTTTCAGGTCAGGGGGTATATCAGGAAGCAATTGACAGGAAAGCCAAGCGGAAGGCTTCCTTTGCCAAAACCAAAACCTCATACTGCGATCAAAAGCTAAAGAACGACTTGAGAATCCCCACAATCAGACAAAATGGATATTTTTACTACGTATACTCCTATTATAGGCTAGAGCCTATCCACCTTCAGAAATTATGCCTACCTCTTTGGCTGCATTAGTAAAAGGTCTGGGCAGAGTTTTATGTACCTAAGTGACTATAATTACTGGTCGAAAAACATTAAAAAAATTTGAAAAAGCAATAACAGTTTTTTTATAAACTTTTACTATATCTAAAGATTTATTCCAAGAAGACTTGACCGGACATTAATTGGGATGATAAGATTTTATGATTTTGCAACCCATCACATGTATTCAAGCGGAAGATTACTATACATCAGAAAAACCATGATGTTTGAAATCATTCCATAATTTGCCTCTAAAGTTATTATGGTTTTCATAAGAAAGAACAGCATATAAATTAACAGCCTTGGCTCTCAAAGTTGAACAGAGTAAAATTGTTACAACCTTAAAGGAAGTTCCTTCCTGAAACATAGATCCACAGCCACACCCATCCCATTCCATATTGAAGCGAATTCGACAGCTATGTACCTGATAGCATAAGAGGATCATCATTTGATAATATTGATCATGCTATGGTGCTGAAAAGTAATAAAGAAAACAGATCAAGAGATAGAGGCACACCCTCCCCCAAGTATCACAACACGCTTAGGTAACTCCTCCAAACTCAATGCCTCATCAGAGGTTATAGCAAACTCCTGCAATATAAAAAGGAAAAGAAAGGGGGGGAAGGCAAAACAAAAAGCACGTGAACAACAATAATATTAGACCTCACGAAGAATATTAAATACTGAATTTCAAGTAGTTTATCCATTAAGTTTAAAGCAAAAGTTGCGAATGAAGGATGACCAAACATTTCATAGATCAACCCCATAAATCCAACTAGGAAAACTAAGGTACAAGACTCAGGAAGTCCAGGAAAAGGTAAATAAACAACACAGTCCAGTTAAAAGGGTAAATTGCATGATAAAACAATAAAACTAGAGCTTCAAGGAATAGTAGAGTTGGATAGAAGGTTGAAAATATCAGTTCAAGAGAACCTTTTGCACCTTCTCCGAACAAGATCAGTATTACTTGTACTTGTGGCTGCACAATGCATTATATAATACCTATCAAGCAAGTAGCACAAAACCTCTAAGTGTTACATTAAATGATGACACACCTACAGACTACAGCTTTGGCAAGCTTTGGCACAGGGCATATGAGGCATGATGAATTGGCACATGCCAGACATGCCCCAAAGAAGCCAAAATTTAAAACAAGGTTTCAGATGTTTGACACTGTTTTTCTTTTTGATAGAACATACAGTTGACACAGTTTAGACATGTAGTGAACAAGTTAACCTCCATTTTTCAAAAATAAAAAGAACGAAGTATAATATAATTAATATTTCTTTCTTTGATAAGTAATAGATTTCAATTAAAAAAGAAGAAGAAAAAAAAGCATCCATATATAAAATAATATTAACCTTTTTTCACTGTTTAGTTACTTTTCCCCTTTTACTTTGACCCACGTTGCAAATGGTTTCGCCTAGTTTTTATTTCAACAATTTTTTTTGATAAGTAGTTTTTATTTGAACAATTAAGCCCCTATTATTTCATAATAGTTTCCATGTCATCCAGACTAGAGCCGGCTCGATAGATTTTGAGGCCTAAGGCGACAAATTTAGGTGGGCCCTTTTTATATTTAAATATTTAATTATAAAATTTTAATTTTAAATTATTCTTCTAGCTTTTCCCTTAATTTTTTTTCAAACCAAATGCAGAATTCATCTCTGCTACAAGACATTTAATTTCAACATATGACATATTTTGTGTTGAGCTACATATAGTTCTTTTTATGTAAAATATAATTTGCGCAAAACTAAATTTACTTTATTCTAAAAATTATTTTAATAAACAAACTTAGACGACATGTTGCTTTTAAGTTCAGATGAAATTATGAGTTTAGTTACTGCTTTAGGGGTACCATTAATGTGACTTTCCATTTTTCTCTTTATTTTCCCCTAAAGTTTCAATATCTTGGGATTCAATTCTTTGTAATTATTTTTATCATAATGTGGACCTTAATTAAAGAGCATTAACTTACTTTCTTATCATAATTGAGGCTTTAAAAGTTTTTTTTTGGAAACTTCACAAAACTCCCATGAACTTCCACCCCTTTTGAAATTACCTCCCTAAAGTTTAAAAACTCTAAATTTCAACCCTCAAACTTTGAATTTGTTGCAATGTCCCCCCTCTGTTAGGATTTTCTATTAAATCCTAACAGATGCCTGGAAAATGATAAAAACACCTTTATTAGTTATTTTGTGTTTTTTTTTTTAATTATTTAATTAAAAAATAGATAAAATTAGGCTGACCCATGGGTCACCAAACCCACGGTGGGTCATAGCGTGACCTGACCTAGTGGCCCGCATTGGGTCACAACGTGACCCACAGCAGAGTCTAGTGGTAGCCCAAGTTGGGTCACCAAGTGACTCAATCATGGGTCTCATTTTTTTTTAATTTTTATTTTGAAATTAAGGGTAAATTGGAAATTTTATAAAAGTTCCAGGGACATAAAAGCCATTTCACCCTTTTGCCGTTTGATTTAAAGCCAAACCCTAACGGAGAGGGGACATTGCATCGAATTCAAAGTTTGAGGGTTGAAATTGAGAGTTTTTGAACTTTAGGGGGGTAGTTTCAAAACGAGTGGAAGTTCATGGGGGTTTTGTGAAGTTTCCCCAAGTTTTTTTTTATAGAAAGAAACTTAATCACACTATTATTATAAACCAAAACCAGTTAAAAATTGAACTAGTTCTCATTATAGATTGGTTCAGAAACAACTGAACCAGTCCAAGGTTTGCCAAACACCCAAAAGGCCTTCTACATATGAAAAATGGGCAAACAAATTCATTTCAGTTGCAATAATTTGTAATGACATCATAAAGCAAGTTTCAAATTCCTGAGTTAGATAACGGGTAACTGGTTCAGCCATTGATACGATATGACATTAACAGAAGTTAAATAGATTGAATGGGAAAGTATTATGCCTCTTAGAGGCAGATGCATCCAACCACAAACTCCACTCCATATGTAGCATATCTCAATTCACAGTTAACAGAGACAAAATCTTCCATAACATTTCAAATAGACTAATATACAGAACATGTAAAAGCATACTAAACTTATAAGTCTCGGTGCATTGTGTCACAAAGTACCAATTATGTTTACGACATCAAATCAATTTAAAACCATTATAGAACAAAACCAGAAAATCTACCTGGCCAGGGATATCGGGACGTTGAGCCCTACTGCCAGTTGCAATCAATATGTGTTTAGCAGTATAGCTCAATTTAGTGCCATCTAGTTGTGTCACCTCAACTTCATTGGGACCAACAATCTTTCCCTCTCCTTCATAACTTTTAACCCCAGCATTCGTCAATAACCGCTTGTAAATTCCATTTAATCTGACTATTTCTTCTGTCTGCAAGTGTAAACGAGAAGAAAAACATATAATTACAATAGCATGGGTATAAACAATTAAATGCTACCATATTTCAAACTTCAACATGACTTAATCTAAAAATTGAGGCTCCATTTGTTTCAACGTAAAATGTTTTCCGCTTTTTCCACCGTTTTGCACGTACGAAAAATTACAAATATTTTTTTATATTTTCATTCAATCATATCAACCTATAAAAACCATTTTTTATTCGCAACATAAAAATAATAATATAAAATAAATTATCCTATAAATTTTAGCTCCAATTGTGGTCCAACGATTTGAGAATGAGAAGCTCAAATCAGAAAATTATTTACGGTTTTAAAAAATGAAAACATTTACGAAAATTAAATAAGCTTTTTCAGTCAAACCGAAAAACATTTTCAGTTTGACTATTATTTTTTGTTGCACTAAACACCGGAAACTATGAAAATATTTTTCAGAAATCATTTTACACCAAAACAAACAGAGCCTGAACCATAGGAAAGAATATCAAATAAGGTAAACAGAAAATGTGTCTAGATGCCCAAGAAGAAAACAAATTTCATCCAAGTAAATTCTTCCCTTCTTTTTTTTTTTTTTTTTTAATCGAAATATCATTAAAAAGCAAAAAGCACAACTCGGGTACACGGGGAATATACAAGAAAAACACCTAACTAGAATAAGAAAAAACATGAAAATTCTGAAAACTAAGCACCAAGGGAGCTACAAACGTAGTTGTCCAAGTAGAAAGAGTAAAAATGAAAAATGATTCAAGTTCCGCCAAAGTCCTCGCCCGATCCTCAAAACTTTCTTCCACACAGCAGCACTCAGAGTTCTACCACCAGTCCACCAACAAGTAATGGTATGTATGGTTTGAATTTTATTCAATATTCTAATCGGGTTTTATTCAAAAACCCGAAAACTCACATCCAACCCAAATAAAAACCCGGATTTAAATATTCAAATATTCAAATGTCAATATTCAAATGCCATGATTATTTGCCGTTAATTTATTAAAAAATAAATAAATAAACTTAATTTTTTTAAAAAAAAAAAATTCAAAAAAAAAGTTCAAAAAAAAAAACCTAAAAGGGAAGGGGTGGCTGTACACCACCCCCAGAGGTGGCCGGGGGTGGCCAGACCCAGCCACCTTTCCCTTTTTTGTTTTTTGAACTTTTTTTTTTGAATTTTTAAAAAAATTAAGTTTATTTATTTATTTTTTAATAAATTTAACACCAATCAATACACAACTTTTCATACAATCCAATCACTTCCTATCATTAAAAAACATTTTTTTCCAATCTCAAAAATTCAACACCCAAACACAAATTCAAAAAGAATCTGAATTCTATTCAACATCCAAACACATTTTCATTGCCTCGAAATCCGCAAACAGATTCAGAATATTATTCTTATTCAAAAAATTCAATACCCAAACGGACCATAAACAAGTTGGCTACTCTACTAGGCATCAACAAGACATCCCAAAACGACTAAAAAATGCATTCCATAAGAAGCAAGCGACCTCACAATGGACCTTGCACATACAACATCTATCGACCACAATGACATGTCGCTTCCTTAGATTGTCCATAGTAAGAATCTTCCCTAGGGCCGCCGACCAAGTAAAAAATGCCGCTCTCAAAGGAACCTTAATCCGCCAAATACTCTTCCAAGTTCTAAGGGAAAGGAGTGCCATCGTTACAAGCAAAGGACACTATAGAAGGAGCTAACAACGAAGTAAATTATTCCTATTAAAAGATATGTATCCTTTAACGACTCTTTGTTTTCTATAAGTAAAAATTTACTAAGTATACCAGGGGATACCTACATACACAGGCTATGTACTTGGTAAACCCTAAAGCAAATTGTATCTACTTTTTTTATATCTTATTAGAAAGTGAAAAGGAGCGCAAAAAATAAGTCTCCCACTTAGGGGGTAGAAAAAGAACACAAATCTCAAAATTCTAGAAAATTAGAAAGCAAATTGTATTTACAGCACACCTCTATAACTGATTGGAGAAGTTCTTGATTTATAGCTCCTTTTATATCATTAAATCTCCATGTGCATTCAGCATTTAAGAAGTTCCACAAAACAGATCTAATTAAATAAAATATTTTCTAGGGCAAAGCTTATTCTCACTCCCCATGAGGTTCAGACTTCAGATCAAATATTTAAACCTGAAAGAAACATTATACTTCAACAAAACACTAGACTACTCCCTTAAAATTAATCAACAGAATATCTGGTTCGCCATCTATAGTCAGATATCCCTCAAGAAATAACTCTTACATATTTGCCAAGACTGGGTTAAATTAAGGAAGAGGAAAAAGAGAAGTCAAAGCAAGGGAATCAATCAAAGCGAATGGCATGGATCAATACAAATTATATTTTTCCCTTCTACATTGAGACTACAATAACAGCACGTCTAAATAATCAAGGTTCAAGCTGGTGAATTGAGAAGGTTAAGATCTCAACAAAAGTTTAAAAAGAAAATATTGCAGATTGAGTTTGTATCAAGCAATCAGGTAAAAGCATAGTTTAAATTGTATAATCAAAGAAGTAGGCCACTTAGCAGTCTTTCATACATCGATGCTGGTCCATCAACTGGCTGAATCTGACATTTTTGTACACTAATTAGTTCTAAAACTACTTGTCGTAGGAAGCTTAACCAATTCAATTTCTTTGATTTTTTTGATAATAAGGTTATAATACCACATCAAAATTTCATGCTCTAGCAACTACCTTTGCTCACTGTAACTACTTTTTTGATGGATGCAGTTACCGTTAGTTTTATTAGGTTTTTCTCTCAAATTTGTCTCTAAAGGTAACATGAGAAACATGAAAACTGCAATAACCATGGATTCATTTAAATGTGAATGAAATCATATCACAAGATAAAAAGTAAAAATATACCTTCTTATGCAAAAGTTTCTTCCAGTTGAAGTCAATTTTCTCATTCAGTTCCCACCCATAATTCCTCGCGTCCTACAAAAAACATTACATTAATCAAACCATTTAAAGTTGAATTATAAATTAAATAAAATTGTGAATAACAATATACTAAAACAGAAAAACTCAGTATGTCACCCTAAACATGGGACAAATTTTTTTTTTTTAAGTTCTAAAACACAAGAAACAACAATGTGCCAAACATACTGCATTTTAGAAAAGCCTCAAGTTGTTCTATTTCTCCATTAGTTCAATAACATTGAATTTTCCATTACATCACAGATCACCATAGGAACATCAGATATTCGAAAACTGATTCTGGCGGTCAAATGTTTGCATGTTTTATATATAATAAAACGAATTTCAAGAAAAAGGTTGAACCTGAGCCATGTCGATGGCAAAAGTGATAAATCAATTGTCTAGATGCAGTAAGATGATGGCAAAGAAGACTCATAGAAGAACACATGATTTCAACAGTCTTTACTACTACATTCTTGAAATATATCCCATACCAATGATATAAGATCATATTCTCACCTCAAGTTCACCTCGAAAAGATGCTCCATACACCAAAATCTTTTTGGGAACACAACCACGAATGACGCACCTAGAAAACCAAAAGATGAGAGGCATCATGTCTGTAAGCATTTTTGCTTCAGAAGTGTCATTTTTAGCAAGAACCTTGCTAATCTAATATAAAAGGAAAGAAGAAAGTCCAGAAGTAACTATTTTTATATTTATACGCTACCTCATAACCAGAAGCAGTATTATGACTTTCAGCGAAAGGTCTAATCATTCAATTCTAACAAAATTATTCAAACTTCACTGTATTTATGTTGATGTGCTAGAAACAATCAGCAGAAACTAAGTAGTCTATCAAGGGTTTTCTCAACATAAATCATCACTCTAAGCAAAAGTTATTCCTAAATCAAAAAACCAATGATTCGTAAGTCATTTGAACAATATGAATCAAGAATTGACACTCGGTACTCTGAACTGCAAAACATCAACCTTTTTGGTAAGATATCTGCAACTTCCATATATTACTCTAATTGTTTTTCCCTAAATATAAGTACCACCTTTACAATCAAAATGAACATCCAAATCAACCATTCCACCATCAAACAGATGTAGTGTAGAAAAGCTGATTTCTCATTTAGCTCAACTCAAATCAATCACTAGTACAAGGAAGATGATTAACAAACAGCTCAGCCTTTCAAATAAAATATTGATTTTTATTATTTAGAAATATGGAAATAAAAAGCACATGCAGCCACTAATACTTGCAATATGTTGACCGTAAAAAATAACCAAGAAACATCATCTCATGACCTGGTAAACCTCTCAGCATACAGTGAAGGCTGAGGAAGCAAACAAAATTTTTTCCAACATCAATTGTAGCCAGCAACATCTTATAGATCATGATGCTAGTAAATTATAAATTAGAGTAACATTTTATCAAGCCCACCTCCTCAATCTTTTTAACCAACTTCATGGAGAAAATAAAAGCTAAATAACCACAACGGTGCAAACATCTCACTAATCCAGCATCCCTCTTACTAAAATACCTAGAATCAATGAAAAGTTCGTTATGATGTTTCCCATGGGAGCAGCAGATAAGTTGCTTCCCCAAAATCCAACTGATGCTATATTCCAATGTCATGTACCATGCTATGTTTTAATAGCTCAGCCATTGAAGACAAAAGTTAAACGATATAGTCAAATAAAATATATTATAAAATTAATGACAAAGCAGTTTAAGCAAGGCCAATATCACAACTAAAATGGGAAAAAAAAAAACTCAGGAACTGTGATGTGTAGGTTATGACAAGTCAAGCTGGAAAAATGGCTAGAGCAACCAATGAAAGGGGCACCAAATTAAGACTTTCTATTAACTCACGTTCCACCAATTCCTCCAATAACTTCTGAGCTGATTGGATGAAATGGAAGCTCACAAATCCCAACCTGGCAACAGGATTAACAAAAGTAATTAGTCGTCATTTAGTGATCATACGCCTCCATCAGAAAAGGGGATAAATGTGACAATCAAGGGGAAAGCAAGCAAAAATTCAGATACAGCTAAAAGTCAATATCACAAGAATTCAAAATAATCAGATACATTAGCAACACCTAAGTAAGCATCAAAAGACAAACAAGTCAATCAATAATCTTTGAAAACCAAATTAGCACTGGTTCTTTTAGATCTCACAAAATAAACCAATCAACTAATGTAACAACAAACATTTGAATCTATCCCTAATCATTTATCAAATTATGCAGTAAAATCAATGAAAAAAACGCTTCCTGAAAAACAATATAATAAGATATATTAGTAAAAATTATCAAAAGCCCATGAAAAACAATAATCTCTGTATCACCTCTATTTCAACATTCTGGGGCTATACCTTGGCTCCATAATTAGCAGAAAATCTTGAAGCACGAACACCGCCGCTTCCAGCTCCAATGACAAACAAGTCAAAATCATAGTGACCTTCCTCCGCATTAGGCTGGCTCAGCTCCCCATCAATAAGCATCTTTCTCGCCATCTTTATGTAAAAATCCTAACTGAATCTACAGCGATCACAAAACCAATGTTTATTTAGCACATAAAAGAAAAGGGCATAACACTCTGTTTGGCTGCCGGGAAATTCAATAGAGGGGAAAACAGAAGAGACTTTGAATCTGACGCGTTTTGTCGTTTTGGTTCACAAAAATCAGAAAGCACCTCAACTAAAGCAAAAATCAGTTGAGCGAAATTAAATTTAGTTTTTCTTTCCGGGATCAAAGTAATCAAAAAAGTGAAAGATTAAAATCCTCCAATTTTTTGTCCTACCGACCAAACGGATCATTTCCAGAAAAAAAAAAATAAAGACATAGAGAAAGAGCAGATAATCTGCATAAAACTACTAATGAAATCAGCATTCCACTGCAAACTAAATTAAACAACTAAACTTCATGCGTGATCAAATTTACTCTGTTTGGTTGCCAAGAAGGAAAATCAAATCAAATCACATAGAAAATGGCAACTCCGCCATATAAAACTCTCTTCTGCTTCCCCAAAACGAAAACGAAAAGCACCTCAACCGAGCGAAAGAAAAGCATGTAGACCTCCAAAATTTACCTGTACGTGAAGATGGAGTTGGCGAAGCAATAGAAGCAGCTCTTAGGGTTTTAAACAAACAAGATGTCTATAATATCTATATATGATAAGGAAAGAGGCTCGTCCAAAGAATATAAAAACAATTGCTATCAGATCACGGAAAGAGGAGAGAAGAGAAGAGAAGAGAAGAGAAGGGTTTGAACGGAGGATGAGGATGCGAAGTTTGAGCTTTGCTTGTAATTTTCTAAGCAGTGGTAAATTCAAAGATCGAATATCACGACGTTTAGTTAGAGGCTGACACTGGTGGGACTGACGCACAGTTATTGGCTTCTGGTTTTCAATTTTATTTTTTAGTCCTTCGTTTTTTCTTTTAAGAAATAGCTCAAGTGCATCTTATGTTAGTTAGAGCACTAGTAGCAGTTACCCTATATTGGTTCCTTTCTCTATATTTAGGAAAAATTTCATGAAAAACATCAAAAAAACCTCCCACAGCAGATGCCCTATATTTAGATGAGGGGGTTGAGAATGAATAGTGATTCCCAATGTATACATATCTACTATTCATTCCCTATGTATTATTTTAATATAAAAGAAATATAATTAATTGATATAGGGAAGAGAGAAAAAATAGGAAAGAGAAAAAAAGAATAAAATAAGAGTAAAAAAATAATATTTAATTGATATAGGGAAAAGTAAGGGAATCTATTGTGGGGTATTTTTTTATTGGGAAGCAAAAAGTAGTTTTGTTCCCTAAATATAGGAAAAATGGTTGGGAATCTGCTGCTAGTGCTCTTATATAACTTTATATTGTCCTTCTTTCGTATATCGTATTTTTGCTTTTTGGTCCTTTGTGTTCGGAAGAATTGCAACAGTTGGCGCCTGGCGCTTGGCAGTTGCTAAAAGGATGACCAAGGAGCCGCTGGTCTTTACAAGGATGGGAAGTCAACGACGTGGACCGAATCAAGGATCGGGGTGCAGCACGTCCACGTGTACCCCCAAGTCCGTGCAATTTGTTTTGTACTTTTTTTTTTCTAATTAATTTGTTTTGTATTTTTTTTTTATATAAATAATTTATTTTTAGAATTTGATTCATGCACTACACTATCACAACAAGTACACAATAACTTCTCACATGAGGTGGGGCTCAGTGTGTGGAATCCACCCTCATATGAGGGGTTATTGTACACTTTTTATGTTGGTGTTGTAAATTTAACATTTTTTTTTGTGTTGTACTGAATCATTTGCTATTCTTCTATTTGTTTTTTTGTCTTTTTTTTGTTTTCATTTTTCAATTATTTTCTTTTTATCTTCTCCTTTGTGAAAAATGGGTTCCATTTTTATTTTTTTTTACCAATACTAACTTTCTTTCCATGATTCATTACAGTAATTTTAAATAAGGCAAAATTAAAGTTCCCTAAGAATTTTCTTAATATTATTAACCATTCTCTTCTTGCTATGTATTAAAAGTGGTAGCGTGAATAAGACAGATATTATGTAGAAGCTTTCATTATCATGGACAATATCAAAAGTTCATGAATATTTTATCTTTTTGTTTTTGAGATATATAGTAGCCACAAACATCCTAAAATCAGAACCATTGCTCTTTTTTATTATTTATTTTTGTCATTTTAAGTGACTGTTGAATTTTTGTTGTTCTCAAAATATTTTTTTCCTAAATGAACCAATTAAAAGAAAAATATTGTTTATAATACTTATATGTTGGGTCAATATTTCAAGATTTTTTTTTTTAAGTACAATATTTCAAGATTAATTAGAATCCCTTTACAATTGGGAATTCCTGGAATTCTTTATGCCCCTACGGCCAAAAAGTTCAATGGTCAAATAGAGAGAGCCAGAAAAAACACTTTTTTAGTGTTGAAACGCCGTATGTTATATCATAGTTTTTCAAACACGTCACTATTTTTAAGTGAATGGTCAAAAATTAAATAGTAGTGGAATGATAGCTAGGGCAATAGGAAAGCATAAAACCTCCTCCTCCTCCTCCTCCTTCTTCTTCTTCTTCTTCTTATTATTTTTTTTTTTTAAGGAATAATAAATCTTTCATTAGTAGAAAGAATGGTACATAACAACACCACCATATAGGTGTTTTGAACACCACCATCAACAGGGGCGGAGCTAAGATTTGGGGTTTGGGGGGGCCAAAATGAAAAAAAAAAAATTGGAGGACCAAAATTAGAAAAAAAAAATTAGGGGTAAAATTTTAATTTTTTTTTTAAGGAATTTTTTTTTTTGGGAAACCCCTCCCAAGGCTAGGGGTAGCTCCGCCCCTGACCATCAAGGTGTGTACCCCACCTGAGCCTAAAATTAATACTCAGAACTTAATAGACAAGATGCTACAAATAAAACCTAGCCAAACAGAATGATGTCTCTGCATTGACATAAAACTTTCCTTGAACAGGAAGTCTGTCACACATTTTAGCTAAAAGCAATGACTAGGTTAATAAGCACAAAGCAAACTGTCAAACAACACAGGAAAACTCAATACAAAAACTGTATTTCAAGAGATTCGCCACCCGAGGGGGCGCGTGTGCCAGAAGACTCCCTACAGCCGTCGTTCACCATAATCCTCCGATGGCCACCAGACACAGCCAACAAACGGTTCGTGGCCATCACATGCTGCCCAAAGCATAAAACCACCCAGGCACGCACAGAGTCTCTGCACGGCCGTGAGAAGCGATTGCCGCACCAGAAAACGAAGGCGAATAAGGTTGGAGGACGCATGTCCAACAAAAGACGACGGAAAAACAGATATGGCCTCCAAGAAAACGACGGTTGAAGCTCGGCGAAGAACTCTGTCATCGACACGTACAGGACAGCAACTCCCCTCCGACACCTTCTCCAACGAGCTTACATGTCAAAATAAACAAATTAAAAAATAGAAAAATAAGCCTCCATAGTCCAAAAGGACTAAGAGGAGAACACCCACGACAAAATCTACACCGGGGAGACAAAAACTCAACAACCCTAGTGGTTGGGAGACTAACCTTCACTAAAAAACTCAAGAAGGACCAAAAAAACACCTTAGCCTAAAAAGGCTAAGGGGAACGATGAAGCCAGGGAGGGGGAGGCACCCCCGGCAGAACAAATACCCTGAAAGAAAGCCCTAGAGGGATCTTAGATAGAGAAGCTCTGGAGAAGAGAGAGAGAGATCAAGAAAGCATAAAACTAGCTTCTTTTATTCTTATTTTTTAAAAAAGAAAAAAAAAGATGTGTTTGGTCTTGTTGCATTCTTTTATACATCTCTTACGCATCTTTTTTGAAAATCATTAGTCTCTCATAGGGTGCTTTGAAAGTCTATAATTTACGAATTAACTGTTTAAATTGAAATCAAGCAGTCCGAATTAATGGTAAATTTTCAAAAATTCATAAAAATTTAAAAAAAAAAGATGTGTAATCAAATTTTTACATCGAGTGCAATTGAATTCGGTACTGGAAACAAACTCCTATAGAATAGTGCTAGCTAGAGATACAATAATCATGAAGATGGTGATTTTGGTGGGGTACGTTTCATATACGCATGATGAGTTTGACTTGAATTTTTTGGAGAGTGCGAGCGGGGGAAAACAAGCCTGTGTGGGTGGTTGAAACAAGTTATTGGACTCTCTCTATTTTATTTTATTTTAAACTAGCTATACGTCATGGGAAGTTGTAAGAATCAATTAAGTGGTGAATAATATAAGGAGAAGATGAAGGTCAGAGAAATTTAAAGGTACGGGAGAGAAAAGACCGATAGGTGGGTAGAGACGTCACTAAATATGAAATTCATTACATGGATCGATCACTTTAATTATTAATTAGCAACAAATGGTTAATTAGATCTTAATTAACAGAGACCAAGAAGCTAGGAAACCCCACGATGATAATTCTTGTTTCGATTAGACTTTATGATCTTGGAGATCTGAGTAAGCCTCAGTAGAATCTTAACCCCTAAGTATTCTATAAATCGGCCATAAGTTCGGACTGCATGCTTCATTTCAATTTAAACAGTTAATTTGTAAGCTATAGACTTTCAAAGCGTCCTCTAAGAGACTAATGATTTTCAAATGTGTAAGAGATGCATAAAAGATTTTGAGAAACCAAACTTTTTTTTTTTTTGTTTTATATATATATATATATATATATTTTTTTTTTTTTTTGATAATTGCACCGTTGGTTCCTGTGGTATGCCATAATTATTTTTTACTCCCTATGATTTAAAAAGTTCATAGGAGGTCCTTGTGGTTAACAATAATTACAAATCAATCCCTACAGTTAAATTCTGGAATTCGGCTATCTGGATTCCGGCGAAAGTGGCCGGATTCCGGCAGTTTCACTGGAATCCGGCCAGATTGCCAGAATCTGCCTTTCTGGCCTGATTCGGTCAGATGGCCGAAATCCGGCAGGTCTGGCCAGATTCCGGCCAAATTGGTCGTCGGAATCTGGGCTGACCGGATTCCAACGAAGGTGGTCGAATTCCGTCGACAGATTCCGGCGATATTAACCGGATGTTGTCGGATTCCGATACCGGCAATATTTCGATGGTGGTCGGCTGCTTGAACGTGAAGGTCGACTGTGTCGTTTAAAATAAATCGACAGCGTCTGGCGTTTTCGGAAAACGATTTACGCTTTTTCGAAATTTACTAAGCATTTTTTGTCAAACAGAAATCATTTCCCGGTTGACTATTATTTTCGCCCCTACCAAACACAGAAAAATGTCGAAATCATTTTCCAGAAAATCATTTTACGCTGAAACAAACGGAACATTACTTTTAATAAACTACAATAGTCATTGTCATGGATTCCGATTCTAGTTATTTGTTTTCTGAATTATAAATTGCTAAAGATTCTAATCTTTTTACCAATTGGTATAGGCGATTTGAAGAGAGGAATTATGGATGAAAAAATATTTTGCCTAAAAAGACACATAATTTTACGAGAGAGAGAGTTGTTTATGATTGACTAAAAATGGTTTTGGTTCACCAAATTTTCTTGAAACAAATGGAGCCCTGGTTACTGTTCTATGGAGAATAAAGAAGTGTTTGGTGTCATTGTATTACATATTTTTTTTTATAAATGTATAATTAAATCTGTTGAATCTACGTGTAATTTCATATATTTAATAGTAAATTTATACATTTTTTATATAAATATGAATAAAAAATACAAAAAAAATGAAATTAAACATATATCTATTTTATATTAATTATGATTATCACCCAATACAACATACGTGTCAAATTTCTCCTCAATTTCTTAACTTGGGCTTTGGGTGACATATAACATACGTGTCAAATTTTATGTCCTAGCAAGGTGTTTCTTTGTTTGTTTGCTTGTCGTGTACAAATTGTTATCCTTTTCATTCTTTCGATTTTCTTGATCAGCTCCTCACGAAATTTTATAATATAATTCTTCAAATTGCATTGTAAAATTGTTTGAGCACGTGAATTTTATAAATATATTTTTATATTTATTGTTGGAATTACTAACAATAAAAAAAAAAAAAAAAATTATTAAGATGTGATCCCTCAGCCTAATACAAAGTCACATACTTCCCTCCCGGTCCATCTCACTTATACTTTATGTTTGAAATTTTGGATTTAATGATTCCACATTTTTAATGCAAACCAAACAGAATAAGGAAATTGTTTTCAAGGATGTAAATCAAACATTATCTATATATATATATATATTCAGCTAGAAACGTTTTAAACCAAAAACTATAATTCAAGTTAAAACAAAGGAATTTCTTCTTGTTTTTTAGTTTCTTAATGTTTTGTTTCTGTCGTACTTAAAAAATAAAAAATAAAATGTTATAGGAATGCATTTAACTTATTTTCCGTCCAAATTCACTAATGTACTAAGACCATATAGAGTATCATGTACAACACATCCTAGAAGGAATAAAAGAAATGACCAAAAGTGAACAAATATCTGTGTCGCGCTGTCGCCTATACAGCTATACTTTTAACCTTCCACTGTTATATTCGATCATATGAGATATGACCAGATATTATTACGTCACGAACTAACTTTAATTTTAAGATGAAAGATGCATATGCTGAAAAAGGTTATATTCCTCTATGATTTATACTTCTAATTGTTTAGAAAGAGTTTTGTCTTTTATATCCCTCTGTGGAGCCGAAGCTTTATATTAATATATTTTTGACACAAAAATGTATTGAATTCAAACTTAAAATTTATCTTTCATTTTAATTAAAATATTTCACATATTGTATGACCTCACACAATTTCAATTAACTAACCATTCATATAACCTCACATATTAATTATATAGGGTAATCTCAAGTATAGCAATTAAAAATATCAGATTTTTTGCTTACGAACATGCTAATTTGCTATAACATTCAACATTTTCTTTCTAATATGTCACATGTATCGTGCAAAAGATTATCCTACATACTTGGTATATAAACGTGAAAAATGAATGGAGGGTTGTGAAGTTGATCTCTCTCTCTCTCTCTCTCTGCAAAAATATCTCCCCTCTCAGATTTCAGTAAGCTCTTCCCTGCTCTCCTCACCAAAACCCTCATGTTTTTTCTCTTCATCATCTCCTATTCATCACACTCTCTCTCTCTTTTTTCCCTTCTTCCCATTTAGTTTTTCTAATCTTTTGTTTAGGTTATCAGAGATTAGATTTATTGGAAACCCACAACTTTCACTACTCGCGCGCACCTCGTCCTCCATTGCCGACTGCCGCTCAACCATCCATTGGCTAGTCTGGCCCCCTTCCTCAAGTGTGTATCCCATGCGCCCTTGTTGCACGCATGATGTCTTTTCCACCACTATACAACTACCTTTTAATATTTCTAACTCCCTCGTAAGCTAGTTAAGAGTTAACTTAAAACAGAATAACAGATTTCTTTTGTTGATACTTACAAGGTCCACCATAGGCCACACAACCAGCTTCCTTGATAGCTGTTAGATTATGTTAGAACATATTATATTATGTGTACGTATGTATTGTCCCACATGAATTATTGACGTGTATCTTTGTGAGTACTAGCCTATATATATAGGCCCCTCATATACAACATAATGTGTGATTCAATAGATAACTTTTCTATCAACATAGTACCAGAGCACAAGTTCTAAATCACCTTTATTTTTTATTTTTTTTTCGGCTTCTTCCCAGTAATTTTCTGGCGCCGCCTTTGCTTCAGCCATACCTCATCGCTCTGTCTTCCTCAATTATTCTTCTTCCAATCCTTGTTTCGAGCTGGTGCATATACCCCTCAAAACCTTGGGAGACGACCGTGCCAAAGCCACCGAGAACAGCCCGATTGGAGTCTTTATGCTCCCCCACACGCCGTCTGAAGATTTTGCCGCCTGACACTTCTATCTTCCCGCCACCAGCCACTACAACCGCTCGATCGCTCCGGTTGCTGTCCAGATCGATAGATCAGCAGCATACCTGCTCAAAGCCACCAAGAACGTCCCAATCCGATGGCGGACACGCCTCCACGCACTAGTAGAAGCTTTCTGCCTCCAGCCACGCATGTATCACACGCGCCAATCTCCTTCTGCTATGCCACATCAGCCCCAATGCCACTTCAGCACTTGTTCCACGTCAGCACCTGTTGATCGTTGACTTTGACCACTGTATTAGTTGACTAGGTGTTTCCTACTTATTTTTTCGTTATGATTTCATTTTTCTGGTCTATTTCTGCATTTGACATCTCCAAATGGCACAAAACGAGATTCTTACTCATATTCATGTTACATTGGATGGCACCAACCACATTGTTTAGTCTCAATCTATGCAGAATTTTCTCAAAGGCCGCAAGCTCTGTCTTTATGTGACTGTGAATATTCCCAAGCTAACTAAAGTGACTGCTGAAACTGATGACGCTTTCCGCACTTGTCTTATTGATTGAGACAGCAAACATCATCAGATTCTTACGTGGTTTCGTAACACCATCATTCTTTCTATTGCGGCATTACTTGGCAGTTTTGATGATGCTCAGGGTGTTTGGGATATATATGATTGCTTCTCGCTACTCTTCTATTGATGGTTCTCGGGAGTAACAGCTTATTCTTGATCTTTGTCGCCTGAAACAAGAATCAGATCAAACTATTACTAACTTTTTTACTCGCATGTAATTCATGTGAGACAATACATACGCACACATAATATAATATATTCTAACATAATCTACCAATAGCATTTCTGATTATCTTCTCTGTCTTTAAGGATCTCATTTGGAACTGTGATTTGATCACTGTCAAGATATGATTTTCTTTTTGATATTTGTATTTTGGATTCCGTAACTATCTGTTGTTGTACTTATTCTTACTCATTTATAGAATAAAATAAAGAAAAAAAAGATAGATGGTTGTGGATACTCACATACGTGAAATTAACGAGAATCATATATATTTTGACGGACTTTTGGACAGCCCAGCAAATAGAAATGATTAATTATTTCGTTATCATTGCTAGTTATCAGGCCCAATTTCGTTATGCTCAACCATGTGCATCAAATTTGGCATGCATTTCGCAGAAAAGAGAAGCGCAAGGAGAAATGGCCAAAAAGGGAAAGTGAGAAAATGGCCGGCCATAGAATAATCCCTTTCTCTCACGACTCTTTTTCTCTTCATTTATTTTCTGTTTCTTTCATCATCAACTTTAGTTGTTGTAATTCAACGTCGATTGCTCCACTGGACCTGTTACTTGGAAAATGAAATAAAGATAATGTCCAAAAATAGTGTGGGATGGTGAGGACCACCTTAAACAATCGACAGATCATCAATAAAATGTAAAAGAAAAAGAGGAATTTGTTAGAGCATCTCTTTGTGTTCTCACGGTGTTCTCCTGGAATGGCATAGATGTAATTTTTTTGATTAAAAAATTGCATCTGTGCCATCCAAAAGGACATAGATGTAATTTTTTAATTACATCTATACCATTTTAGGAGAATACTGAGAGATGTTGTAGCATTTCTCAAAGAGAAAAGAAAAGAGAAGGTAGGATCACGATAGTCTATAATTATTTATTTAAATTTTTTAAAATTTGAACAAATGATTGTAGAATATTATTTATGATATTATGAGACTTATCTAACCGGATAAAATAATTATTTATTTAAAATATTTTAAATTTGAACAAATAATTTAAAACTATTCTAATCTACATTGAAGTACGGAAGAAGCGGGAGATCGATGGCCTTGAGGCCCTTCAGGCTTAAAGCTGCACTAAAAGCACTGAGACAAGACCTACCCCAAACCCACCCCAGCATATACCACTGAGACAACATATGGGCTAGAAAAATATTTCTTTCTAAATATTCCACATATATTTTTTATGTCTACGTACGAAGAAACCACAAATGGAAAGACATGATACTTTCAAGAATAGGCCCCGTAACGATACCCACATGGCTGCGAAGGGATAGGTGCACCAGCGAAGCACAATATGTTTTTTTTTTTTTTTTTTTATAGATAGCGAAGCACAATATGTTGGAAATATAAAGATGTGGAATTATAGAAAATTGAAGTAAAAAAATAAAAAATTGTATAAAAAGAACACTGGATAATAAGGTGAATGTAAATCTGTCTCTTAGACAAATATTGCATCCTACTTAAATAATAAGTTTTGCAAAAGGGAATACAACAATTTTGTCATCGGGATACAATACTGCCCAAATGTAGTATGCAGATAGCAATATCTGAACACTACTCTGAATTTAGAAATTCTGTAACAGAAGAGAAGATGAAAAAGAATAGAAGAAAAAAGATTTTGAAACTATGCTGGAGAATATACTTTTTATCTAAAACTCAGAATCAGTTTACAGTAATTTTAATATAGTTTCTAATTGTTGTAAACAAAGTTACTGACTGTTGAAAAAGCAGTTAGAAAATATAGTTTCTGACAGTTTAGAAAAACAGTTAAATATTCAAAAATATTATTGTTAGAAAAGCAGTTGTACACATAAAAAAAAAAAATACACACGTAATTAATAATCTCGTGTGTGACGATGCGAATGTGCTAAGTGCGTCTAAAGCGTCAAAACGACATGCGTGCGTGCGACGACCAGTGCAAAACGCAACTAGCACAACTAGCACATGTATACTCAAAATCTTCTCTAATATAAGAGATTGATAAATGCTTATAAAACACAAAAATATCTCGTGTGTGACGATGCGAACGTGCTAAGTGCGTCTAAAGCGACACGCGTGCGCGCGACGACCAGTGTGAAACGCAACTAGCACATGTATACTCAAAATCTTCTCTAATATAAGAGCTTGATAAATGCTTATAAAGCACAAAAAATCATATCACCTCCCATACTTGAGTCAAACTCCAAATCCAACTCTATCGAGGGATTTCAAGAAGAACCATGTTGAAACTAGCGAGAGGGTGCCATACTCCGCCAAGCACAGTAACACGTGGCATTTAATATCAGCTGAGCCATGCCCGTCATCCAAAAGGAGTAGGGATGTAAATAATCCAGTCCGTTCGACAGCCTGCTCGATACCCGCTCGGTTTAGCCCGATCCGAACTCAAGCTCGATACTGTTGAAACTCGATCGTTACTGTAGAAACCCGCTCGATTAGTAAGTGATACATACCCAACTCACTCGACAAAACTCGATAGATGCTCGCGAGCTCAGCTCGTTTAAAGCTCGACTGGATCGCTCGCCCGGCTCGTTAGTTCAACTCGTTAGCTCGTTCATATCTTACATATATATTAATAAATAGTAAATTTAGTATAATATATATAGTATTACATATTAATTATAATACTTTGATAACAATATTTAGTATATAACAATATAACAATATTAAATAGTTAGCATATATATATATATATATAAACACATATATCACATCACACATGGTTAACAATAGTTATATATTATACTTATATTTTAGTTACTTAGTTATATAGAATATATTAGACTTACTATTTGTTTACATTATACATATTCCATAGTTTATACTCTATACTTATATATAATAACATATTGTTAATTTGTTACTTATAAACTATAGTTATGTACTATATTTTATAATATGTCTTATATAGTTACATATTATATATTTTTATTATTAATAAATGCATAGAGGTTGTTCATAAACTTAGGCTTGAATTCTGCTTTGATTACTCATTGAAAAATTTAATAGTCTACATCGAACTCTAATTGAGCCGAGCTTGTCCAGTAACCCGGCTCGGCTCGAATGTCATTTTCAACGAACTCGAGCTTGAGCTCGAGCTTGCCCGAGTTTTAAACGAGCCGAGCTTGAACATGCAATTTATAGCTCGGCTCGAATTCAAGTTCGACTATTTAGGCTCGACTCATAAATGAGCCAGTCTTAAAATCTTCAAACTCGACTCGGCTCAGCTCGATTACATCCCTAAAAAGGAGTACCAGGAGCATGCCTTACCAAAACTGGTGGCCAAATCAAATGTTATGGGCAAGTCACGTACGACTCAATCAGAAGACGACACCTGGCAAGGCCATGCAGAGAAAAGGGGAGCTCCAGATCAATATATCTCTTGATGAGAAATGCTAAAATTACAACAAGTGCACAACAAGTACACAACATCAAGGCACATTGGAGTAAGACCCACACATATGGACCCCCTCAATGTGCGTTGAAGTTGTGCACTTGTAGTGCATGTATCATTTCCCATCTCTTGATAATATATAAATCATTCTTTCTAATTCTAGAGTTCCTTGCCTATTGTGTGGGCTCACTCGACTGACTTAGGCTTCGGAGGCATCCTCCTGGCGAGCCTTCGTGCTAACTCTTCTCTTATTGCAGGAATCGCACGTGCATGTTCTTCGTCGTGGACTTCGCAGGAGGGCAGATTTCAGCATCACCAACTTTGAAACTCCCAAGTCTTAACTAAGTTCAACTACACTCCAGACAACTTGCCCATCTTAAGTCTTAACCATCTCAATCTACCATTATGCAATTCAGCTTTTGTTGTAAACTCTTAGAGCATCACCATCAGCTTGTGTAAAACTTTATTTAAAATAGTTAACGAAAACTCATTTTTGTTAGTTTAGTTAACCACTTTTCAACACCTTCCTCCACCAGCTTATCTAAACTTCTCCTCTACTTTATTAAAATAATTAATTTTAATTTTAATCAAATCTTTACCAAAAACACCAAATAAAACCAATCACCCTGCCAAAAACAACACACTGCACCTAGAAACTTCTACTTGAAGAATCTGTTCAAAGCCACAAAATTCGCCGAACAGGACCCGGACCCAGAACATTCGAGCCGCCGAACCAAAACCACACCAACCGGAACAACATTTGAGCCGCCTCCAATCTAAGCTGTCGAACCAGAATCGCACCAACCGGAACCAGAACCACCCCACAGAGCCGCCGAACCGGACCCACTGAAACAGAACCCAGAGTATGCCGACAGCCCAGGACCACCGAAAAGCACCGAGATCAACCGAATCAGAACCACCGAACAAGTCTCTCCGCCGGTACTGGGCCGAGAAAATCAAAACCCCAACCCCAAACCCATCCTCCACCTTGCCCAGATATAGGTTCTCAGTGAAAGCAACGCTATATGAGAGAGAGAAAGACGTGGAGAAGGAAAAGGAAAAAAAGAAGAAGGAGAAAAGTATGAGAGAGAGAGAGAGAGAGAGAGAGAGAGAGAGAGAGAGAGAGAGAGAGAGAGAGAGAAAGAACAATAAAATAAGCTTTAGATCCGTGAACAGTGCAACGCCACGTTAAAAATGGACGGCAACTCCATTCTAGCGTTGGTTTAGAGAAGCCGATGTAATGCGTTTTTTCTGTTTTGCTTATCTAAACTAGCCAAAAGTGAGAAATACATGATCCGGTGTGAATGCTCTTATCATGCACAATTTTCTGTTAGTTTTGTATATTGACTACAGTGATTACAAAATAAAACAATATCAAAACCATTATGATTAGTAGATCACATGTAAAAAGCCTCCTATGATCTTAAAGCCAACTAGTTCTACATTGCTCCGCCGTTTCTCTCCCACCATGAGTACATAACCAAAATAAACAAACGGAACTTTGGATGATTACCGAATCCATCCATCGATCAACAAGTATCACAGACAGTCTATGCAAGTGTGGTCTGTAAAACAAATCAAAGGGAAAACTCGAATTGTTTACATATCAAATAATAATCAGCAGTGAAAAAAGAAAAAAAAAAGGCTTATAATATTATGCTATTATGTTAAGGGATTTGATTCGTACACAACACCATCACAACAAGTGCACAACACCCCCTCACATGGGGGTGGGCTCCACATACTGGGCCCCACCCCCATATGAGGGGGTGTTGTGCACTTGTTGTGGTGTTGTTGTAAATCTATCATTTTTCTTATGTTAATATACATGTAAAAACAAAGCATTGTTTGATTTCCTAAAATGGGATTATTCCCTTTTCTTTTTTTGTCAATGAAAAGGTTAATTAATTACCAACAAAGAACTCTCCGTACGCCTACGTTCTGAGGCCGTCTCTGTGTAGGCAAAAAGGTAGATCCCTGGGCTTGGGCTTGTGCTTGTGGGCTTTGAATGGCTTTTATAACAGGAATTCTACACGCCGCTGAATTTGTATAGAAGTTGAACGTCTTACGAGCTCTCGGTGATGATAATTAATGATTTCTTCGAAGAGGAGGGATAAGGATGCAAAGCTGATAGCTCTGCTCCTCGTGATCATGGTCGCTTCCATGCCCATCTCCCTCTTCCGACAGTCACAACTTCGGAATTATTCACGCAGCCGGTGGTGAACCTAGAAATTTATCTTTGGGAGGGTCGGGGTTTTTTTTTTAATCTTTATGTTCTATATTTTTACTATACACAAAAAATATAATAAACACAATCTAAAATAAAAATGAAATATTTTATAACATAATACGAATTAAAACAACTACAAAGGAATTAAGAATAACTAAATACTACTAAAAATGTTACTTAGTATTCCCTCTATGTGAAGCTCCATCAAAATCTCAAAAAGAAGATGGACTAAAGGGTAACATGTGCAGAGACGACCATCATACCTTCAATCATATTTTAATTTTTTTACAAAACATATATTCAAATCGGACAAACTAGCTAGTTTATGGTACAACAATTTAATAACTCAAATAATTTTAAAACAAAAAGAAACAATTATAATAATAATAATAATAATAATAATAATAATAATAATAAATCTTATAATATAACTAATAGAAGAACCTATACATAAAAAATTAAGACAACTACAATTTGGAAGTCACTAAAAAAAAAAATCCATGAGAAAAAACTTTAATAATAATAATAAAAAAAACAAATAAATAAGGATGCAATTTGAAAGAGGTTCATACTTTTCAACTTGAAACCTTTTTTTTTTTTTTTTCAATTTGTAATCTATTATAACCTACAATATTTTTTATTCTAAAAAGAGCCTGACACTACAAGTCTACATACCTACCTTACGTGGCTAATAAAAAAAATCCAATAAGGAACCACGTGTGGAGGCATGGATAAATTATTTAACAAATTTTCTTATAAAATAATTTTCCTAAAACCAATTATAAGGGCCACGACCCCTGCTGGCCTTAACGTGGCTCTGCCATTGCATACATCCCCTGCACATCACCATACAATAAAGTTTCAAATCCATCATTGAATTTGTGAGACTCAATGTGGGTCCCATAAATCCAATGGTGGATTTGAAAATGAGATGTGTAAGATATATATTTATATCATTTCTCATTTTGTTAAGATCTCAATTTTGAGGAGCGCTTGTTGAGATGTCAGTGGGGGCGTGGATAAATTACTTAACAAATTTTCTTATAATTTTTTTTTTTTTTTAAAAAAAACCAATCCCAGAGGCCACGGCTTTTGCTGGCCTTAACGTGGCTCCGCCACTGCACGCAGCAATGACTCTCTACCTTAATGCGTGGCTTATTATTGGGCAAAATACAATTAGCACCATAAATTAAGTAAAAACTCGTGTTTAACTCTTAACTATCATTTGCCATACTTGATCTGATCTCTTCCACCAACTTCCTCAAGTAGGCAACAATATAATTTCTTTTAGCATATTCCTTATTCCACAATTCATTTGTCTTTCACTTCCATTTAAAATACCCAACCTCCTCCAAAATCCTTCTGCCCAGTATCTTTTATTAATTCCAACATGACCTTTGTTAGAAATAATTCCACTTGGTCCGGCCCACGTTGGGAGCAATGAGCCTTTCAGCCCACATTACCTCATGTAGAAATATGGGCCTGAGGTCCACCAGATATGAGCCAACAAGGATGTATCCAGGAGTCCAGGGAAGATATTGTCTCAGGACTAACACAACTGACCAGGAATTTGTTTATGTGATTCCGAATATTTCGAAATCGCGCTCTATGCCTAAAAATCTGGGATTGGCATTAATCCCGGATTTGTTTCCGTGAATCTTGCATTGAGACCATTAAGGGAAGAGCCTCGGTTTGGAAGGTGGGCGATTTTCCAAGTTGAGATCAGATTCTGGCGGCGCTCCTAGGTCAAGGGAGAAGAAAGAGACAAAACCCTAAGGCGATGAAGGTACTTGTCACTCATCCTATAAATAGGCTGAAACCTCAGGTATGAAAACAAGACTGATATTATTATATTTGCGCATACTTTATACTCAGACACTAACTTAACCATCAGAGGGATGAACTCCGGCCAACCCCCGGCATATTCTCTTGACTTTGCAGGTGTTGTAGTGATCAGAAGACGAAATCACCGACAAAGAACGAGTTGTCACAGCCATACTGGAAACTATGCCAACAACCTTCATATTGTAACTTTTCTCAAATGCCTTAAACATTATGGGTTTAGGGTTCCTCAAAACTGAAAACTTCCTTGTACCTTCTCACGAAATCTCCAACATCTTCCAAAAGTTCATAGATATAAACATAGTCTATGAATGCAACTCTAAGGTCATAAAATATGATTCAAAGATCTTTGCGAAATGTACACCAGCACATAGCCTTCAGTAAAGCAAAATATAAAATACAATCAGACTCAAATAGTAATTCATATGAATCATATATACAAGATGCCAAAACATACAAGAAAAAATTTTGAATTTAAGAGAGTTGAAACAGATTCATCTTTAAACAGGCAGGAAGCCACTTGAGCAACATAGCTAAAAATGGTCACATGTAAGTACTTAAGAGACAATACATTAATTCCATAAAAAAAAAAACGATACGTTAATCTTCTCTCAAAATTCTTACACCTTGTGATTCATAGAAACAGGAAAGTACTTGTTGCAATAAGGAGCTTTAACATGGGCAAAGGAGAGTATAATCGGTGGAATTCCCCACAAAGAATCACTGCATATAAGGCCGGATGCCACGGCAAATACCAAGTCATTAGCTGATTGCTTGTTCATCATCCGCCATACGATAAGAATCAAGCTCCCAACGCACATGTCAACCGTGAAAAATCCACCAAGATAAAACGAAATGGTCAAGTACATTGCTCCTGGAACAAACCTATAGATCCTATGCTTTGTTTCATAAGACTTCAGCAGCTCTTTGAGTATATTTATGACGATGGCAGCACAGAAAAATATTAAAGCAAGTTTGAGGCAATTTTTGGGAAGGGAACTGATACCCTCACCTCCAAGAAATGCAATCCCATGGTATATGAAGGTGTCAGGAGCAGGATAGGAACCATCCGGGTCACCAACAGAGTACGTTGTGTAGAACAACCAAAATATTAAAGGCAACACGACACAACCCATTGTTGCACCAACAGTTTGATTAACATACATAGACAGAGTAAATGTCAAAGTTAAATATCCGGTCTTAAAGTCCTGCATGATATCAGAAGCCTTAGAAAAAATGTTCATCATGACACCACAAGAAGCAAGGCCAGCAATAACTCCTCCATTTTCAAGGCCAATCCAACAACTGAATATTAGTATAGCAACTTTGCCATAATTGGAGGCAAGAGACCAATCGCTAAGACTACACACATAGGCATTGCAAAAAAGCCAAAATTGGTGAAATGCAATAAGCCAAAATTGGTACCATTTCAGTTGGGGAAAGATGAAGGGGACTAAAATAGTGGATATGAGTGCGAGGAGAAAATAACCAAGCAAAACTATACAAAGGGGAATTTGGCCACTGATAGTAACTGTAGGAGTTTAATGCATTTGTTTGAAGCTCCTGTGTAATTAAACAGCATGAATGCTAATGTTGGTCCCGTAGTCAGTAGGGAGCAAGAGTTGTTTTCTTTTTCTTCTTAGGGGGAATTGTTTCTTAGCTAGTGATTTTTTTTTTTTAATTTTTTTTTTCAATTGTTGGGTGAGAAAGGGGCTATGTGGAGCATCCCTTAATGGGATCAAGATTGATGTCTATTTTTGGTGCATGGGCTTGCTAGCAAGTAAGATGTATGAGACTGCAAAAGAAATTGTAACTAATCTTATTCACTTGATAGAAAAATATGGTCATGTTCTTAATGGTGCAAGGGCGTATTACACTAACAAAATGTAACTTTTCTTTTATTTTCTGTTTCTGTTGTTTTATTGTATTTTATGTGCCACTGTATTTCACATTGTTGATTCCTAATTATCTTCCTCATTCTGAAAATATGGCATTTTTTTGACTTAAATTAAATGTTGTGGTAATTGTCATTGGCTTGTGCTCTTTTACATAATTTAAGTATCATTTCCCTTTGAGAGCCCCTTCTATAAGAACCATCTGTAAAACCCCCATTTTATAGCCTCCATTCAAACTTTGTCACGTTAGCTAAAACCACCATAAGGAATAAGGATGAAAGCAGACAATCCCTTCATGAATATGAACACCCACGACCCTCAACTACCAGCAACTGCAGCAGCCATCTCCACCCTCGCCATGATCGACGCCACCCTCAACTACGGCCGGCTCTTTCTTCTTTTCCTTGACCCTTGACCCACCGCACCTGTCCACCGAACCACCTTGTCGGGCTGCCTTCACTGTGATACCCAACCCCATACGACCCATCCGGCAACCATTGCCATTCAACGATCAAAGGAAATCAACACCCAACCACTGCCAATACGACCATATCCCCTCCACTGATATTCCTTTTCCACCATATCCAGATTTTCAGTCCGCACAAAGCTCGTCAATTGGCTTGCAACTCTCATCAATTGGCCACGAACTTGGCATTTCCTCAAATCACAAACCAAATTGACCCATACAAGCCACCGACGACGAACAACCAAGTCTCTAATCTGGAAATCATTCCACCACCCCCAATCCAACCAGGCCAATGCCCCAATCCCAGCCACCGTTGATACCTAAATCGCAAAACCCACAAACAGAAACCTATAAACCCCTCACCACACTGCAATCCACCACCACACATGAAATGGTGTCACTGCCTCCACCCAAAATTTCATTTTTACTGTTGGTGATCTGCGCCATCAACTGGTCCTCCGGCGACAGAAAGAGATTCTGGGAGACTGAGAGGTGCGTGGCGTTCGGCTGGGAGAGGTGGGGCGGCGGCTTTCGGCGTGGGGTGGTTTGCAGGTTGCTGGTTCTTTGGGCAATCCATGGGAGATGAGAGAAGAAAGTATGGAAAAGATCGAGTATTTTCATGTTTATTGTAATTTTTTGGTTTTTGATGAGGTGTTTGCTTATAATTGGTTGCTGTAAAATGAGTGTTTTACAGTCCATCCTTATTGAAGGTATTCTCTTTCCCTTTTTGCTTTTCAGTTTCCTTGTTATGTTCTTCTGGAGTAAAATATGTTAAGCGAAAATAAAAATTATTTCTTTGTAGTTCAATTTCTTAATAGGCGACAAGCTTGATGCATGTTGAGTTTCATTTCACATAGGCCTTATTAGGTAAAAATAGTGGTGCAATCAGATTGTTAATAATGAGGACTTGATGTCTAAAAGCTTACAACGCCATATATATGTTGCAGGCTATAAGGTCATAAGCCTTATAAATTTTTGCAGGCCATTAATATAAAGTCAGAATCTTAAATTTAAATTGTTTTTGCTATCTGTTCATGATATATAAAACGAATAGTCTACATCTTGTCTTGAATTGAAAGATACGAGGATGCATATACATTTTCATTCTTTTAAATTGGGCATTAAAGCTTTCAGCATGTGTATAACACTTTATGGCTTAATCACCTGATTCTCAAGTTTTCTTTTTTGTTTTTCTCCCTCAACTATTTTGTTTTATAAATCTCACTTATTTAAATATATTTCATCTCTTTGGCTTGCTACAATAGGAGCCATCCCTAGTAGATAGCTTGTAGTGCCACCTAATAATTATATGGCAAATATTTATGCATTTACAAAAGATTTATATAGTTGGTTTTGAAACTATCAAAAATTTATAATAATCCAAAAAAACTCAAGACTTGGTTCATAAAATTCCGAAGATATGTTCAAGATGCAACAAAGAAAACAATAACACCCTAGCTAACCAAAACAACCATATTATTCCAATCAGGTCAGGTATTTCACTATATAAACTTTTTCTTTTTAAACTCCGTCTCAGACCAAAGCCCCATTGAAGAGACACTACCTCCCCGTCGTCTCCAAAAGGCCTGTGTTTTAAGTTTTGTATTGAAAAAGACCGTGCATGTATTTTGTTTTGTAAATGGGCTTAAGCGTATTTATGGGCTCAATTTGTTAGTTGTGAAAACGACCCACCAAACACACAATTAAGATGGAGAACGAAGGTCCAAAGCTCCTTGACAGGACACTCCCCATCAGGCCTGTTAAAACTTGGTGCTTTCTGAGCCCATCCTATATTCATATTATGTTAATGCTGTTTTTTTTTTTTTTTTTTTTTTTTTAATTTTTTTTTAACAAGAGTATTACAGAATTGGCTTAATCTGATATTTCCCTCTATATGCTCGAAGATCCTAGACTGTGTTATCAACAATTTGATTGTAGCTCCTTACCCTCGCCGAGATTGTGGGTTTGCTGACATTCTAGGGCGACGAACTATGGGGTTTTATTCAGAAAAATACAAGGATGGTAGAAAGGGCGGCAGTTGCGGAGGTCTTGTCAGTCATGGAAAGAGTTTTGCCGATGCTTTAAAGAAGAATCCAAAATAGTATAATTAATTTGGTGCTAACCATTTCTCATTAATTTTGACGAGCTCTTGTTGTGATCTCAGTGGAGCGTGGATCAATTACTTAACAAATTTTCTTATAAAATAATTTTTTTAAAAACTAATTGCTTGGCCTTAATGTGGCTTCGCCATAGTGAAAAAACAATAAGAATGAAATGGAAATTTTTTGTGTGGGACAATAATAGAACATTTAAAGGATTTGGAGGAGGAATTAGAAAGGTCTTCGGTAGCCCTGTGCACTAGCTGCGATCAATGCACAATGCTGAAGCATTCTGTGGGGACCTCATAATTAGTGTCTTTATTAGAATGCCAGACTTTGCGGTATCATTCACTGCTCACCCAATTATTATGAAGAATGACAATTTCAACAAAGGTATAAAGAGTGACATTGTTCATTTCAGGTACATGGTGGCGAAGTTGATAAACGACCATCTGAAGAAAAGTGGGTTTGAGACTGGGTTTATTGAACTACCAATCGATTTTAATCTCTTTTTTTCCCCTAATTTTTTTTCTCTGCCTGTTAAAGATGGTAGTTTCTTGCAGATCTTTCATCCCGCCTTTTTTAATGGAGAAGACCGAATGAAATTTATTAACTTGGTTACAGAATATTAGGGGTGGGCAAATTATCTGCCTACCGCTTACCGAACCGAACCGAACCAAACCGCCATCGATCGCCTACCGACTTTTCCAACTAATTTTCGGTTCGGTAGTCGGTATAAAATTTTGTTTCGAAAGTTGGTTCGGCGACCAAACCGAACCGAACCACCTTTTAAGAGGTAACCAAACCGCATTTTAAACGGTAACCGAATCGAACTGAACCGCCTTTTATTCCGACCGATTAACCGAACCGATGCCCACCCCTACGGAACATCGAAAGATTAATATAACGTACTTGGATCACGAACTGGACCTTGGCAATACAACACATGAGCTAGACAACATAAAAAATTGGACCAAGAAGATCCGAAGTGGCACTTTACGTGACATACTAAAAAAGTCTCCGAGGTTTGATCAGATTACGGAAGGAAACAAATATTACAATGAGATACCAAATTATATGAGGAATGCATATGCACATTGTAAAGACCACGACAAGGTATGTAATTTTAACCTTTTCAATTGATATAATTCAACAAATTATGTTAATACAATTTTTTTTTCCTTTTCTATTTATTAACAAAACCATTTACAAGAGTATTACAAGAATTTGCTTAATATGATATTTCCTTCTATATGCTCGAGGATCCTAGACTGTGTTATCAACAATTTGATTGTAGCTCATCGCCCTCATCGAGATTGTGGGTTTGCTAACATTCTAGAGCGACAAAGTGTGGGTAAAAATCCAGAAAGATACAAGGATAGTAGCAATGGCATAATTGCAGAGCTCTTGTCAGCCATGGAAAGAGTTTTGCCGATGCTTTAAAGAAGAATCCAAAATAGTATAATTGACTTGGTGCTTTTCATCTCGCATTAATTTTGACGAGCTCTTATTGAGATCTCAGTGTGGGCGTGAATCAATTAGTTAATAAATTTTCTTATAAAAATAATTTTTTGAAAATCAATTGCAGGGGCCATGGCCGCTGCTGGCCTTAACGTGGATCCGCCATTGTGATGAAACAACAAGAACAAAATGATTTTATTTTATTTTATTTTAATTATTTATTTTTTGTGTGTGGGATAGTAATAGGACATTTAAAGGATATGGAGAAGGAACCAGAAAGGTCTTCCGTAGCCTTGCGCGCCAACTGCGATCAATGCATAATGCTGAAGCATTATGTGGGGACCTCATAATTAGGGTCTCTATTAGAATACCAAACTTGGCAGTATCATTCACTGCTCACCCAATTATTATGAAGAATGACAAAGTCAACAAAGGTAGAAAGAGTGACATGGTTCATTCCAAGTACATGATGGCGAAGTTAATAAATAACCATCTGAAGAAAAGTGGGTCTGAGACTGAGTTTATTGAACTACCAATCGATTTTAATCTCTCTTTTTTTTTCCTAGTTTTTTTTTCTCTGCCCATTAAAGATGGTAGTTTCCTGCAGTTCTTTCATCCCATCTTCTTTAATGGAGAAGACCGAATGAAATTTATTAACTTGGTTACGGAATATCTAAAGATTAATATAACGTACTTTGATTACGAATTGGACTTTGGCAATACAACACATGAGCTAGACGACATAAAAAATTGGACCAAAAAGATCCTAAGTGGCTCTTTACGTGACATACTAAAAAAGTCCCCGAGGTTTGATCGGACTAGGGAAGGAAACAAATATTACAATGAGATACCAAATTACATGTATATACATATTGCAAAGACCATGAAAAATTATGTAATTTTAACCTTTTCAATTGATATAATTCAACAAATTATGTTAATGCAGTTTTTTTTTTCTTCTATTTATTAACAAGATTTACAAGAGTGTTACGAGAATTGGCTTAATCTGGTATTTCCCTCTATATGCTCGAGGATCCTAGGCTGTGTTATCAACAATTTGATTGTAGCTCCTCGCCCTCGTTCTCGCCAAGATTGAGGGTTTGTTGACATTCTAGAGCGACAAACTGTGTATTTTTATCCAAAAAAATACAAAAATAGTAGAAAGGGCGGTAGTTGTGAAGCTCTTGTCAGCCATGAAAAGAGTTTTATCGATGCTTTGAAGAAGAATCCAAAATAGTATAATTAACTTTGTGCTTATCATCTCTTATTAATTTTGACGAGCTCTTGTTGAGATCTCAATGGGTGAGTGGATAAATTACTTAACAAATTTTCTTATAAATGAATTTTTTTTTTAAAAAAACAATTGGTGGCATCATTTACTGCTCACCCAATTATTATGAAGAACGACAATGTCAACAAAGGTAGAAAGAGTGACATGGTTCATTCCAAGTACATGATGGCGAAGTTAATAAACAACCATTCGAAGAAAAATGGGTCTGAGACTGAGTTTATTGAACTACCAATCGATTTTAATCTCTTTCTTTTTTTCCCTAGTTTTTTTTCTCTACCCATTAAAGATGGTAGTTTCCTGCAGTTTTTTCATCCCATCTTTTTTAATGGAGAAGACCGAATGAAATTTATTAACTTGGTTACGGAATATCGAAAGATTAATATAATGTACTTTGAACACGAACTGGACTTTGGCAATACAACACATGAGCTAGACGACATAAAAAATTGGACCAAGAAGATCCCAAGTGGCTCTTTACGTGACATACTAAAAAAGTCTCCGAGGTTTGATCGGACTAGGGAAGGAAACAAATATTACAATGAGATACCAAATTACATGTATATACACATTGCAAAGACCATGACAAATTATGTAATTTTAACATTTTCAATTGATATAATTCAACAAATTATGTTAATGCAGTTTTTTTTTCTTCTTCTATTTATTAACAAGATTTACATGAGTATTACGAGAATTGGCTTAATCTGGTATTTCCCTCTATATGCTCGAGGATCCTAGGCTGTGTTATCAACAATTTGATTGTAGCTCCTCGTCCTCGTTCTCGCTAAGATTGAGGGTTTGTTGACATTCTAGAGCGACAAACTGTGTGTTTTTATCCAAAAAAAATACAAAAATAGTAGAAATGGCAGTAGTTGCGAAGCTCTTGTCAGCCATGGAAAGAGTTTTATCGATGCTTTGAAGAAGAATCCAAAATAGTATAATTAACTTTGTGCTTATCATCTCTTATTAATTTTGACGAGCTCTTGTTGAGATCTCAATGGGGGAGTGGATAAATTACTTAACAAATTTTCTTATAAAGTAATTTTTTTTTTAAAAAAAAAAAAATTGGCGGCATCATTTACTATTCACCCAATTATTATGAAGAACGACAATGTCAACAAAGGTAGAAAGAGTGACATGGTTCATTCCAAGTACATGATGACGAAGTTAATAAACAACCACCTGAAGAAAAGTGGGTCTGAGATTGAGTTTATTGAACTACCAATCGATTTTAATCTCCTTCTTTTTTTCCTTAGTTTTTTTTCTCTGCCCATTAAAGATGGTAGTTTCCTGCAGTTCTTTCATCCCATCTTTTTTAATGGAGAAGACCGAATGAAATTTATTAACTTGGTTATGGAATATCGAAAGACTAATATAACGTACTTTGATCACGAACTGGACTTTGGCAATACAACACGTGAGCTAGACGGCATAAAAAATTGGACCAAGAAGATCCCAAGTGGCTCTTTACGTGACATACTAAAAAAGTTCCCGAGGTTTGATCGGATTAGGGAAGAAAACAAATATTACAATGAGATACCAAATTACATGTATATACACATTGCAAAGACCATGACAAATTATGTAATTTTAACCTTTTCAATTGATATAATTCAACAAATTATGTTAATGCAGTTTTTTCTTTCTTCTATTTATTAACAAGATTTACAAGAGTATTACGAGAATTGGCTTAATCTGGTATTTTCCTCTATATGCTCGAGGATCCTAGGCTATGTTATCAACAATTTGATTGTAGCTCCTCGCCCTCGTTCTCGCCAAGATTGAGGGTTTGTTGACATTCTAGAGCGACAAACTGTGTGTTTTTATCCCCAAAAAAATACAAAAATAGTAGAAAGGGCGGTAGTTGCGAAGCTCTTGTCAGCCATGGAAAGAGTTTTATTGATGCTTTGAAGAAGAATCCAAAATAGTATAATTAACTTTGTGCTTATCATCTCTTATTAATTTTGACGAGCTCTTGTTGAGATCTCAATGGGTGAGTGGATAAATTACTTAACAAATTTTCTTATAAAGTAATTTTTTTTTTAAAAAAAAAATTAGCGGCGTCATTTCACTTCTCACCCAATTATTATGAAGAACGACAATGTCAACAAAGGTAGAAAGAGTGACATGGTTCATTCCAAGTACATGATGGCGAAGTTAATAAACAACCATCTGAAGAAAAGTGGGCCTGAGACTGAGTTTATTGAACTACCAATCGATTTTAATCTCTTTATTTTTTTTCCTTAGTTTTTTTTCTCTGCCCATTAAAGATGGTAGTTTCCTGCAGTTCTTTCATCCCATCTTTTTTAATGGAGAAGACCGAATGAAATTTATTAACTTGGTTACGGAATATCGAAAGATTAATATAACGTACTTTGATCACGAACTGGACTTTGGCAATACAACACATGAGCTAAACGACATAAAAAATTGGACCAAGAAGATCCCAAGTGGCTCTTTACGTGACATACTAAAAAAGTCTCCGAGTTTTGATCGGACTAGGGAAGGAAACAAATATTACAATGAGATACCAAATTACATGTATATACACATTGCAAAGACCATGACAAATTATGTAATTTTAACCTTTTCAATTGATATAATTCAACAAATTATGTTAATGCATTTTTTTTCTTTTTCTTCTTCTATTTATTAACAAGATTTACAAGAGTATTACGAGAATTGGCTTAATCTGGTATTTCCCTCTATATGCTCGAGGATTCTAGGCTGTGCTATCAACAATTTGATTGTAGCTCCTTGCCCTCGTTCTCGCCAAGATTGAGGGTTTGTTGACATTCTAGAGCGACAAACTGTGTGTTTTTATCCAAAAAAATACAAAAATAATAGAAAAGGGCGGTAGTTGCGAAGCTTTTGTCAACCATGGAAAGAGCTTTGAAGAAAAATCCAAAATGTTATGATTAACTTTGTGCTTATCATCTCTTATTAATTTTGACGAGCTTTTGTTGAGATCTCAATGGGGGAGTGGATAAATTACTTAACAAATTTTCTTATAAAGTAATTTTTTTAAAAAAAAAAAATTGGCGGCATCATTCACTGCTCACCCAATTATTATGAAGAACGACAATGTCAACATGGTCGAGAGAGTGACATGGTTCATTCCAAGTACATGATGGCGAAGTTAATAAACAACCATCTGAAGAAAAGTGGGTCTGAGACTGAGTTTATTGAACTACCAATCGATTTTAATCTCTTTCTTTTTTTTCCCTAGTTTTTTTTTTCTCTGCCCATTAAAGATGGTAGTTTCCTGCAGTTCTTTCATCCCATCTTTTTTAATGGAGAAGACCGAATGAAATTTATTAACTTGGTTACGGAATATCGAAAGATTAATATAATGTACTTTGATCACGAACTGGACTTTGGCAATATAACACATGAGCTAGACGACATAAAATATTGGACCAAGAAGATCCCAAATGGCTCTTTACGTGACATACTAAAAAAGTCCCCGAGGTTTGATCAGACTAGGGAAGGAAACAAATATTACAATGAGATACCAAATTACATGTATATACATATTGCAAAGACCATGACAAATTATGTAATTTTAACCTTTTCAATTGATATAATTCAACAAATTATGTTAATGCAGTTTTTTTTTTCTTCTATTTATTAACAAGATTTACAAGAGTGTTACGAGAATTGGCTTAATCTGGTATCCAAAATAGTATAATTAACTTTGTGCTTATCATCTCTTATTAATTTTGACGAGCTCTTGTTGAGATCTCAATGGGGGAGTGGATCAATTACTTAACAAATTTTCTTATAAAGTAATTTTTTTTTTTTAAAAAAAAAAACCTGGCCCCTGCTGACCTTAATTTGGCTCTACCACTGTTTCCAATTCCAGATCATGAGTTATTATATGCAATCAATGAGATTATGATCTAAAGTCAACATGTGAAGAACTTGCATGCATGAAGTAAAAACTAGTTTGAAAAACATATTGTTAAATGCTACTCCAGCTGACGCAACAAGACATGTTTGGATGATAATGTTTTTTTGCCTAGTAAAAGACTGCTTCAACAAACCATACCTATACCGTATTGCTGTATAGCCCTTCAGAACACCAAATCCCAATAAAGCTCCCAAAATGTTTATGGACATTGAGGGTAGCAGCTCAGGAGTTCGGCTAAGCTTGCACACAATAAAATTAAATAAAATGCTCAAAACAAAGCTAGTCACCAAAGACCTTATGGTTAAATGTTTCTTCCATGGCAGTACCTCTGTATCCTTAAACAGGCTCTCCAACGTGACTTTATCATCAATATCGCTCTCTTCCCTAGAGTTTCGCCCTCCTACATCATTAACGTCTCCCTTGTTTATTTCTATTATCTAATCACCAACGTGACCAACGTCTCCTTCTCGTTCTTCTATCTCACCAACGTGACCAACATCTCTTTCTTCTACTTCTACTATCTCACCAATGTCACCAACGTCTCCTTCTTCTACTTCTACTATCTCACCACCATCTCCATCGTTTATTTCTACGATGTCTTCACTAGAGTTGTTCTTTGCTTCATTATCATCCTCGCCAACCCGATCTTCTCTCACACTTCACTGGCTGCTACTTCATCAACAACCTGATCTCCTCTCACTTCACCAGCTACTTCATGATCATCAACCAGATATCCTCTCTCTTTAGTACTAGCTACTTCAACGTCTCATCTCTCTTCACTAGCTACCTCAACGTCTCCTCTCTCTTTAATAGCTATTTCATGATCATCAACTTCAACGTCTCATCTTTCTTCACTAGCTACTTCTACGTCTTCTCTCTCTTAACTAGATACTTCATGATCATCAACTTCAACGTCTCCTCTATCTTCACTAGCTACCTCAACGTCTCATCTCTCTTCACTAGCTACTTCATGATCATAAACTTCAATGTCCCCTCTCTCTTCACTAGCTACTTCATGATTATCAACTTCAACCTCTCATCTCTCTTCACTAGCTACCTCAACGTCTCATTTCTTTTCACTAGCTATTTCAACGTCTCCTCTCTCTTCACTAGCTACTTCATGATCATCAACTTCAACGTCTCATTCTTCTACTTCTACTATCTCACCACCGTCTCCGTTGTTTATTTCTACGATGTCTTCACTATAGTTGCTCTCTACTTCATTATCATCCTTGTCAACCTGATCGTTTCTCACTTCGTCGGCTGTACTTCATCAACAACCTAATCTCCTCTCACTTTGATGGTTGCTACTTCATCAACAACCTGATCTCCTCTCACTTCGCCAGTTACTTCATGATCATCAACCGAATCTCTTCTCTTTTCAGTACTAGCTACTTCAACATCTCATCACTCTTCACTAGCTACCTCAACGTCTCCTCTCTCTTCAATAGCTACTTAATGATCATCAACTTCAACGCCTTTCCTCTCTTCACTAGCTACCTTGAAGTCTCCTCTTTCTTCACTAGCTACTTCATGATCATCAACTTCAACGTCTCCTTCTTCTACTTTTACTGTCTCACCACCGTCTCCGTCGTTTATTTCTACGATGTCTTCACTAGAGTTGCTCTTTAC